>CM059578.1:5883257-6389824 GCA_030386875.1 Morinoia aosen | reverse complement strand
GAGAGGCGGGAGGAGAGGGGAGGGAGGGCAAAGTGAGGAGAAGAAAGGGAAGAGGGGGAAGAAGGGGAAGAAGGGGAAGAGGGGGAAGAAGGGGAAGAAGGGGAAGAAGGGAGAGTGAGATAGCGGAGGGGGGAGAGTGAGGGGGGGAGACGAGAGAAGATGATGGAGGGAAGGGAGGGAACAGGTGGGAGAAGAGGGTGAGAGTGGAGAGGGAGGAGGGGGAGGAGAGTGGTGAGAAGAGGGAGGGGTTAGGGGTAGGGAGAGGGGAGAGGGGAGAGGGGGAGAGGCGCAGTATTGCCAGCAATAAAGTGCAATATCACGTGACCTGCCAGCGGTAAAGTGGCTGAGGCATTTAGAGTAGACCTGCAATTATAAGGCCAGGCGGGCGCCATAAAGTGCTTTATGGACAGCTTTACGGCGCAACAATTTGTTATGTGATTGATGGCGCGTACAAAATGTGATGCTCGTCAATGTGGTGCCGTGCTCATTTCGCCGCAATGTATAATGTTGAGTGTCATGTTGTTCATGTTTTCCTTCGTGAGATAATTAATTATTGGGAGTAAAGTCCGCAGAGTTTTATGTAGTACTTTTCTTCCGTGAGATAGTTAAATATTGAGTGTAAAATCCGTAGAGTTTATTGTAAGAATTTTCTCCCGTGAGATAGTCAAATATTAGGAGTAAAGTCCGTAGAGATGGAAGTACTTTTCCAACGTGCGACAGTTAAATATTAGGAGTAAAATCCGTAGAGTTTCATGCATTCTCGCACGTGAGATTGTTAAGTATTGAGAGTAAAATCGTAGATTTATATTAAAAATCCGAACAAGTCAGTTGACATGGCGGTAGACGGCGGAGTGGCGGTAGGCCCACGCCGACTGACCTGTGCCATCTGTGTGCTGTGTTCGTGAAGTTTTGAGAACGAGAAATAGTTTGGCCTAATTTGCTTATGATTTAAATGAATTGACCAGAAATTTGATTGGTGGAAATAAAAACCGAATATAAATTGGAAGTAAGTGGTCGCAATTTTTGCTTATCCGGACGAAAAGTATTTTGCAGTGTCGCTCAGTTCACGGTGTCATCATGCTAGCCACAGGCTGGCCACAATTTGCAGCAGACGTAAACACGAGAATACTCGAGTAGTTATGCATACAGAATGTGAATGTGTAGTGTGTGTGTGTGTTCTCAGTGTGTATGTGTTGTGAGTGTCCTCTGTGTGTTTCCTGTCTGTATCTATGTCTGTGTTTGTCTGTGTTTGCCTGTGTTTGAGTCGCCTGTGTGTGTCTTGTGATGCAGTGATGTACTCTGCCGGGATTCATGTGCACTCACATAAAGATGCATGTGTATACTTACACCTGTGAAGTACACACACAGGCACACCAAAACACACACAGGCACACCAAAACACACACAGGCACACCAAAACACATACAGGCACACCAAAACACACACAGGCACACCAAAACACACACAGGCACACCAAAACACACACAGGCACACCAAAACACACACAGGCACACCAAAACACACAAAGGCACACCAAAGCACACACAGGCACACCAAAACACACACAGACACACCAAAACACACACAGGCACACCAAAACACACACAGGCACACCAAAACACATTTAGGCACACAAAGACACACACAGGCACACCAAAACACACACAGGCACACCAAAACACACACAGGCACACCAAAACACACACAGGCAGACCAAAACACATACAGGCACACCAAAACACACACAGGCACACCAAAACACACACAGGCATACCAAAACACATACAGGCACACCAAAACACACACAGGCACACCAAAACACACACAGGCATACCAAAACACATACAGGCACACCAAAACACACACAGGCACACCAAAACACACACAGGCAGACCAAAACACATACAGGCACACCAAAACACACACAGGCACACCAAAACACACACAGGCACACCAAAACACACACAGACACATCAAAACACATACAGGCACACCAAAAAACATACAGGCACACCAAAACACACACAGGCATACCAAAACACATACAGGCACACCAAAACACATACAGGCACACCAAAACCAACACAGACACACCAAAACCCACACAGGCACACCAAAACACACACATACACACCAAAACACACATAGACACACCAAAACACACACTGGCACACCAAAACACAAACACATGACACACACAAACACAAATACACCCACATGACGGTTCTGCATATATTTTAGACGTGAGCCTCCCTCCCCTCTTCTCCTCCCTCCCCCTCCCCCTTCTCCCTCCCAACCCCCCCCCCCCCACCTCCCCTCCCTCCTCTCCATTCTTCCCCTCCCCCTCTCCCCTTCTTCCCCTCCCCCCTCCCCCCTTCTCCCCCTCCCCCAGCGCAAGGCAAGACCCTCGCGAAGAACATTACTGAGGTGATAATTTGATCGCGTTTTTGGTGTCCATTTGTGATCATGTTACCCCCCCCCCCCCCTGCCTAACCCCTCACCCCCTCGAGGGGGAAGGGATCAGATGCTCACGCTGACCAGCTCAGCTGGCAGTGTTGAATGTCAGTGTAATGAGTGAATTGTGGTGGGGCAGGTGGGGCAGGTGGGGCAGGTGGGGCAGGTGGGGCAGGTGGGGCAGGTGGGGCAGGTGGTGCAGGTGGGGCAGGTGGGGCAGTTGGGGCATGTTGGGCAGGTGGGGCTGGTGGGGCTGGTGGGGCTGGTGGGGCTGGTGGGGCAGGTGGTGCAGGTGGTGCAGGTGGTGCAGGTGGTGCAGGTGGTGCAGGTGGTGCAGGTGGTGCAGGTGGTGCAGGTGGTGCAGGTGGGGCAGGTGGGGCAGGAGGGGAAGGTGGGGCAGGTGGGGCAGGTGGGGCAGGTGGGGCAGGTGGGGCAGGTGGGGCAGGTGGGGCAGGTGGGGCAGGTGGGGCAGGTGGGGCAGGTGGGGCAGGTGGGGCAGGTGGGGCAGGTGGGGCAGGTGGGGCAGGTGGGGCAGGTGGGGCAGGTGGGGCAGGTGGGGCAGGTGGGGCAGGTGGGGCAGGTGGGGCAGGTAAGGCAGGTGGGGCAGGTGGGGCAGGTGGGGCAGGTGGGGCAGGTGGGGCAGGTGGGGCAGGTGGGGCAGGTGGGGCAGGTGGGGCAGGTGGGGAAGGTGGGGCAGGTGGGGCAGGTGGGGCAGGTGGGGCAGGTGGGGCAGGTGGGGCAGGTGGGGCAAGTGAGGCAGGTGGGGCAGGTGGGGCAGGTGGGGCAGGTGGGGCAGGTGGGGCATGACTTCCTACTTAACAATATTCGTACTTCCTATGTCGTAATGGGCGACACCATGTCGTAATATCGTAATGGGCGACGCCATGTCGTAATATCGTAATGAGCCACACCATGTCGTAATATCGTAATGGGCGACGCCATGTCGTAATATCGTAATGAGCGACACCATGTCGTAATATCGTAATGGGCGACGCCATGTCGTAATATCGTAATGAGCGACACCATGTCGTAATATCGTAATGAGCGACACCATGTCGTAATATCGTAATGGGCGACACCATGTCGTAATATCGTAATGAGCCACACCATGTCGTAATATCGTAATGGGCGACACCATGTCGTAATATCGTAATGGGCGACGCCATGTCGTAATATCGTAATGAGCCACACCATGTCGTAATATCGTAATGGGCGACACCATGTCGTAATATCGTAATGAGCGACACCATGTCGTAATATCGTAATGGGCGACACCATGTCGTAATATCGTAATGAGCCACACCATGTCGTAATATCGTAATGGGCGACACCATGTCGTAATATCGTAATGAGCGACACCATGTCGTAATATCGTAATGGGCGACACCATGTCGTAATATCGTAATGGGCGACACCATGTCGTAATATCGTAATGGGCGACACCATGTCGTAATATCGTAATGAGCGACACCATGTCGTAATATCGTAATGGGCGACACCATGTCGTAATATCGTAATGGGCGACACCATGTCGTTATATCGTAATGGGCGACACCATGTCGTAATATCGTAATGGGCGACACCATGTCGTAATATCGTAATGGGCGACACCATGTCGTTATATCGTAATGGGCGACGCCATGTCGTAATATCGTAATGAGCGACACCATGTCGTAATATCGTAATGGGCGACACCATGTCGTAATATCGTAATGGACGACGCCATGTCGTAATATCGTAATGGGCGACGCCATGTCGTAATATCGTAATGAGCGACGCCATGTCGTAATATCGTAATGAGCGACGCCATGTCGTAATATCGTAATGGACGACGCCATGTCGTAATATCGTAATGGGCGACGCCATGTCGTAATATCGTAATGGGCGACGCCATGTCGTAATATCGTAATGGGCGACACCATGTCGTAATATCGTAATGGGCGACACCATGTCGTAATATCGTAATGGGCGACACCATGTCGTAATATCGTAATGGGCGACACCATGTCGTAATATCGTAATGGGCGACACCATGTCGTTATATCGTAATGGGCGACACCATGTCGTAATATCGTAATGGGCGACACCATGTCGTAATATCGTAATGGGCGACGCCATGTCGTAATATCGTAATGGGCGACACCATGTCGTAATATCGTAATGGGCGACACCATGTCGTAATATCGTAATGAGCGACACCATGTCGTAATATCGTAATGGGCGACACCATGTCGTAATATCGTAATGAGCGACGCCATGTCGTAATATCGTAATGGGCGACGCCATGTCGTAATATCGTAATGAGCGACGCCATGTCGTTATATCGTGATGAGTGGCGTAGTAAATGGTGTACCAGATGCTCTCCCTCAGCCTGCCTCCTCCCCCCAGTTACCCTCTCCATATCCCCCGTCCCCCCCACCCCCCAAAACTACCCCCCAGAGCCACTCCCTGCCGGCAGAAGTGCCTCGTCAAATTCTATGTGCCGGAGACACCCGACACCGCACCGACCCCTGGGGGGAAATGGGGGTCGGGTAGGAGGTTGAGTAGGAGGTTGAGTAGGAGGTTGAGTAGGGGGTTGTGTAGGGGGTTGTGTAGGAGGTTGAGTAGGGGGTTGAGTAGGGGGTTGTATAGGGGGTTGTGTAGGGGGTTGAGGAGACAGGTACTGAATCAAAGGTTGGTGGTAGTGTGTTAAGAAAGTTGAGACTAATGCACTTCACGAATGTCAATTACAGTGCACATGTCTGACGCAGTACACACCACACATGACCCGTACACACAACACACGTACACAACTCCACCACGTAAACCCTACACACTACACATGACCCGTACACACACCACACGTAGTCAACTCTTCCACGTAAACAAACTCATTACTCCTACATATTATTATTATTTAAAACCAACGTAAACAAGAAGAGTGGGCATCCTCCATCCCCGCCCCTCCATGGAAATTCACGTGAAAACCTTCTCGGAATCTCCGTAGATTTTGCGAGGCGGCGCAAGTAAGCTGGCATCAACGGGCTGGCAGGTTTAGGAGCTCCTTAGCTAAACCGGCCCGAATTTATGGAATATTTTTGGTAGCCGGGCTTGTATTTATTCATAGTGAGCGGCACAAGCGGGCGGTCAACTATTTCTGCCCTTCTGACGCAAGTTTGTGCCTCACAGCAGCTGAAGTGGCGGCAGAATGGAAAGTTGTTGGTTAGTATAGAGATACTGTCGCTCAAAAAGTTGTCATAATTTTGGTTTATGGTAAATATCTACATCGCAACATTCTTAATAAATATTTTCAAAAGAGGCTGCAGGGCGATTGAAGAGCTAATTCATGACTGGGATTTAAGTTCTGGCAAAATTAGACATCGAAACAAGCATCGGATTACCGTCAAATTTACAATCGCCACATTAAGCTTGTGCGCAAGCTTTGTTTAAGGTTGGATGTAATTTACACGAAATGAAATGTGCCCATAGTAGTTAAATTCGCATGTCAAATAGATCAATTCATGTTACACGTCGGCTTGAGTCGACGATGGCAGCTTTATTGTGGGGCTACGCGATGAGCCTGGCGGCTGTTTTGGTTGTGAAAATTGACTAAAGTACGAAAGAGGATCGTGACTAGTAATTTTATTACATCATTTAAAAGCTCTTAACATGAACTTTGTGACGGAATAAAATTATGTACATATTCAATTGAGAACATAGAAGTATTTAGCTTTGGTTTTAGACCTCTGTAGTTACTTTTAGGGGGTAATATCTTACGATTTTTAACACAAGAGTAGGCTAAGTAATGCCCTGAACACAACTTTTTATCAAAACCAGCCAAGAAATATAATTTTTATGAACAAAATTAGTATTTTGGAAAAAGTTTGAAGGGATATAACTTTGTTCAAAATTTGATTTTCCCAACAATAACATCACCACAACGTGGACTTTACATAGATCAATCTGGGGTTAAAATCTGTGTTTTGAATTACACAACACCCTGAATAAATATAACAGGCAACGTCCACGTAGTACTGCACGCTTCAGGATTATGGAGCTTTGTAGTTTAATTATTTTCTGTGATGTAGATAACGCGTCTCAAATAAAGTTAACGCGTCTCGGATGAAGTTAACGCGTCTCAAATAAAGTTAACGCGTCTCGGATGAAGTTAACGCGTCTTGGATGAAGTGAACGCGTCTCGGATGAAGTTAACGCGTCTCGGATGAAGTTAACGCGTCTCGGATGAAGTTAACGCGTCTTGGATGAAGTTAACGCGTCTCGGATGAAGTTAACGCGTCTCGGATGAAGTTAACGCGTCTTGGATGAAGTTAACGCGTCTTGGATGAAGTTAACGCGTCTTGGATGAAGTTAACGCGTCTTGGATGAAGTTAACGCGTCTTGGATGAAGTTAACGCGTCTTGGATGAAGTTAACGCGTCTTGGATGAAGTTAACGCGTCTTGGATGAAGTTAACGCGTCTCGGATGAAGTTAACGCGTCTCGGATGAAGTTAACGCGTCTTGGATGAAGTTAACGCGTCTTGGATGAAGTTAACGCGTCTTGGATGAAGTAAACTAGTCTCGGATGTAGTAAATGTGTAGTATTTTAAATTAAATAATTGCCTAAACTGCAGTAACAACAAAAAGTTAAATTACTGCAATCTAGCTCAACGAAATACGACGAATACACCTTCCAGTACCACATACACCACCACAGTACCACACACACACACACACACACACACACACACACACACGCACCACCACAGTACCACACACACCACCACAATACCACACCAGAATGCGGTTTCTGAGATTGACCTGACACCCACCCGTCAAGTATCAAGTTCTAATCCGACAACTTTGGTGCTCTGAAGTTGGGTGAACTTGGCGGCAGAGTTGTGGAGTTGTGTTGGTGTTACTGTATACATGTGTGTGTTTGTGCATATAATAACGCACACACACACACATCACTCATACAAACGCACATGTAAGTATATTCCAGCGCCTTCATACAGCCCCTGCTGGCTCCCCTGCTGTCCTCCCCACCAGCAGGGGGGAGGCAGCAGGTGTGGGGGTGAGGGAGGGAAGCAAAAATTGTCCTTCGGAGGAACATTTCCGACCGGCGGTGTGAGTGCGGCTCGGAAATTCTTGATTTTTATTCATGAACTTCCTTTACGCCTTCATCCCACGGCGGCGGTTGGCGGGATACAAACGGCGGGGGACGGGCCCCAGGCGGCCGGTGGAGAGCCACGAAGCGGCGGGCAGGGATCGCCGTCCCCAAATCCCAGCTCCCAGACTGCGGGCCACATTTGGGTCAGAACTGAAGTGGCCCCACGGGGCGCATCGTGCCCGGCTGTGGGGCTGTGGGGCTGTGGGGCTGTGGGGCTGTGGGGCTGTGGGGCTGTGAGGCTGCCGGCATCAAGATTAGCGAGGGCAAGTTTACAATATCTGCGTGTACGTGTGTCTGTGCCTTTGTGCGTGTTTGTGTGTGTTCATGGGCGAGTATGTGTTCCAGCATATGTGTGTGGGTGCACATGTGTGCCTGTGAGTGTAAGATTTTGTTTGCTTCTGTAAGTGTCGCTTTATTTGCGTGTACTTTTATCTCAGTCACCTATCAATAGCAATATTTAATTTGTTACATTTCTGTACCTCGACCCAGTCTATTCAGAAAGAGAAACACTCCTGTGTTTAGAGGTAAGGAATTTATAAGGAAGAGTGTTACGCAAACTTTACCATCGCTGTGGTCAAAAATTTCTCGAACTGATTAGATTAGATGTTAGTTTAACCCTCTTAACAGCTGAAAAAAGCGTTCCGAAGAGAGGAAAAAGGAAAGCACCATTTATTTTGGAGACAAGGGAACGCGGAATCTATGCAGAAGGGATATAGAAACTGTTTGGTTTATGAAACATGATAAAAATTAGGAATTTAAAAACGAGGAACACTGCTCGTAGATTAAGCATTATTTAATATTACACATAGTCAAATCTATAAAACGTTTTTGAGTCCTGCTCCACCCTCAGTAATTACAGTCTGAAAAAACATAATAGGACAAAAAGTTCGTTAGACATGCTAAAAAAGAAAATTGATAGAAAAATCATGTAAAAACTTCCAAAGGATATGAACTATTCATATTGTTTAAAACGGGTTTTTCTTTGGCTATGTACAAAGATTCCAAAATTCTTAGTTCCGAAACATTAAAGAAGAGGGAAACTCGTTGTTGCGGAAAAAAGAGTGCAGGAAAATGAATTCATTGTGAAGGTTGTTGAAACCGGAGCAAATATTGTAAGCTCCGTTTAAAAGCGTCCTAATCGCATTCACTTTGAACCTAAAGCTACAAAAGCTAAAAAAAACTCAAGCCCAAACCTGTGAACGAAGGTTTTCGATATACAGAGGTGGTGAAAGTCTTACCGGTCCTTGCAACACTAGCATCTAAAAAGGGAATGCAATCGTGATTTACAATCTGCATTCTTTTTTCCGCAACCACGGGTTTCCCTCTTCCTTAATCTACAGTAATGTTAAGAGGTTTTTCTATCTACACTAATGTTAAGATCTACACTTAATGTTAATGTTAAGATCTACACTAATGTTAAGAGGTAATGTTAAGAGGTAATGTTAAGAGGTTTCCCTCTTCCTTAATCTACACTAATGTTGAGATGTTTTTGGCAAAGAAGTATTCAAAAGTTGGTGACAATGTCGACCTTGTACAATGTTTGTACAATGATTATATGTCTGTTTTTAAATTCCTGATGAAAATTCGATAAAAGAAAAATGATTTTCATCAAGATAAAAATTGAAGATGAAAGTAGTAGGTGCTGGAAAACAGGACAGCAGTGAACGGAGAAAAGTTAGTCCTTAACATAACAAAAAAACATTATATTTCCACAAAAAAGAAGGCCTACTTAGCTCTCAGCTTGGGCCCTCACACATTTTTCCCCCTGGGAGTGCTATTTCCTATAGATAAAATAGTTGCATCCCCCTGAGCTGTGGGGCTGTGAGCCCCTGAGGGGTTCTCGATCTGATCATAGTCATAGTTAACCTTATTGATATCATGAATAGAATGGAATGTTCATTACGGATAACTACGGTCATTCATCTCGTCTCCTTACCTATTATTCGTCGTGTGAAAATACCTAAACTCACACGCACTGTTTTACTCATATGTAGACACGAAGTACCAATATCCTAGACTGCCTCAAGCTCCAGTAACATTATCCTCGGAAGTTCTGCCCAGGAGATTTGAAGAGATACTCCGGCTCTGCTTCATGACTGTAGTCATAGCCGCAGTCACGACTGCAGTCACGATCGCAATCTTGAATGCAGTCAGCACGGCAGTCATGACTGCAGTCATAGCCGCAGTCATGACTGTAATCACGACTGCAGTCACGACTGCATTCACGGCCGCAGTCTCGACTGCAGTCACAGCCGCAATCATGAATGCAGTCAGTACCGCAGTCACGACTGCAATTTTGAATGCAGGCAGCACCGCAGTCACGACTGCAGTCATAGCCGCAGTCATGACTGTAATCACGGCCGCAGTCACGACTGCAGTCACGGCCGCAATCATGAACGCAGTCAGCACCGCAGTCACGACTGCAGTCATAGCCGCAGTCATGACTGCAGTCATAGCCGCAGTTATGACTGCGCTGATGCCCACAGTCATGACTGCAGTCATCGCCGCAGTCATGAATGCGCTGATGCTCGCTAGGCAATTCCGGCCCAGACATTTTCACGCTCGCCGCACCGCTTGATGTGCCTGCCGCCTGCATCGCAGACTATGCCCACATCATATTAGAATGCACGCGTGAAATGTGCATCAAAAGTGACTTCTTATTCATATTTGGTGCTTTAGACTTCTTTATATAATCATGCGTAGTCTCAATGCTCATCAGCGCAGAGGAGATGATCGTACCACTAAAACGCTATATATATCATTTTTCTCTTAAAGTCTACGGATAATGCTACCAGTATTTAAGTATCTCTGCACCACCGATTTGCGACATTTTTTGTCTCGGAGTTGTTTCATTTTGAACTTCAATGCACTCTGAATGTGTGATTCTTGAAAGATAAAAATATTTGTTTTGAAGTATTTCTACTGCCTATTTGCAGATGCCTGCACCGAAAAAATTTAAGCATCTGAAACTTGACTGCATTCGAATGATTAAAAAAAACACTCAATTCTATCATTTTTGTTCCCGATTCTCTTAAGGCATTACATCTATACAGTTCTATTAGCTAATTTCCCTCTTAGTATTCTATACACCGCTTGCAATGAAACAGGCAAGCACAGCGCAACTATCACAGAGATATTCACCTCGCAGCTTCTACAGTAGCAGTGCAGCAGCAGCAGCAGCAGCAGCAGCAGCACCAGCAGCAGAAGCCCTGCAGCACTTGAGCAGCAGCACAAGCAGCAGAAGCGCTGCAGCACCAGCAGCACAAGCAGCAAAAGCCCTGCAGCACTTCAGCAGCAGCACCAGCAGCAGAAGCGCTCCAGCACTTGAGCAGCAGCAGAAGCGCTGCAGCACCAGCAGCACAAGCAGCAGAAGCGCTGCTGCACTTCAGCAGCAGCACTGCAGCAGCAGCACAAGCAGTAGAAGCGCTGCAGCACTTCAGCAGCAGCACAAGCAGTAGATGCGCTGCAGCACTTCAGCAGCAGCACTCTAGCAATCGCACTACAGCAATGCAGCAACAGCACTGCAGCAGCAGCACTGCAGCAGCAGCACTGCAGCACTGCAGCAAGAGCTGGCAATAACATCGCCTGAGCGCGTAAGGCCATCACGCCGCTGAGCACCCGAGTATTGGACAATGAAAGAGTTCTTTCCAAGTTGCGCTCCAAACTTAAATTGAAAGTAAGAGCATGAATTATAAATTTAAAGGGGATTGCGCTAAGGAAAAACACCTCCGCTCTCTATTCGATGCGGTTGAGTTTGGGCGTATATGCGAGGTGTGATGCAGGGAGGACTGTTTGTTCTTTGTTCACATGGGTTCTGCCAGTGTGTGGCATGTGTGAACATCCCAATGCCGCTACAGTGGACTAAGTAAGTCTTCGTTACCAGGGGCAGCCCTGAAAGGCATTGACTGCACAAACTTCACTGCAACACAAACTTCGATGGCAAGAAACTTTGATGGCAACACAAACTTCGATGGCAAGAATCTTTGATGGCAACACAAACTTCGATGGCAAGAAACTTTGATGGCAACACAAACTTCGATGGCAAGAAACTTTGATGGCAACACAAACTTCGATGGCAAGAAACTTTGATGGCAACACACAAACTTCGATCACAAGACAGTTTGATGGCAACACAAACTTCGATGGCAACGAAAAGATGGCACCTGAAAAGAAAATCTCCTCATAAATCCCGGATGGGTTTAAGTTCTCCTAGCGTTATCAATAGAACAAAAGAAATCAAACAAGGGCGCCAGGAACGTGTGTTTTGGAAGTTATGGTATTTTTAGGCAGATGGTTTTTTTTTTGAGGTCTGCCATTTTAAAATGATCGGTTGAATTTTGTTGGCTAATTCAATGTTGTGTTTGAGAAATATTTCTACCGAGGAACACTTTGTGATCATAAAGATCTCATTTCTGGTCATGAAGTGTGCCTACGTTTGGTGGCTGCTGTCTTCACAATGGGTAGTTGACGTTCATGAGTGTTTTTCTTCGGCATGAAATATTTATTACAGTTAAAATGTGACAATATATATTTATAAAAATATAACGGTTCGCTAGACATACGGTATTTTTTATCGGATACTAGATATACGTGCTGTTTGTTAACATTCTTGAGTCATGCTGAGGCGTTTGTGACATTACTTTGTATTTTTGGGCATTACGAAAAGAATCACGTTATGAGAAGGTATTCTAATGAGCGAATGCAAGAGCTAGTTCATGTTTTAAATTATGAACTCGTTGGTCTAAAACGTTTTACAAAATTTCATTTTATTTGATATGAAAATACAAACTTAGTATACTCTCAGACTGTAGCTGACGTCGTGGGAGGCTATTTAAAAAATAGGCTATAGAGGTGCGTTTTTGAAGCTCCGTTTCCCCCTCCCAAGCCTATAAAAAAATCATGATATACTTGCTGTGCGTAAAGAGTTACTTATAACTTCCCTCCCAAGTTGTGCACGAGCCTTTATCACTAAAATAACCGCGGGCCATCCATCACTATAAGCAGATCTCGATCCTCATAAATCGCGCTGTAGTCCATCACGCAAGCTCTTCCAAAACTCTACGGCTTTTGAGAGCCAAAGTTTGGTGCCGCGTCTGTCTCCAAGTACCGTAGGATGTTTTGCCACTGCCTGCCTGCCACCTCCCTGCCACCTGCCTGCCATCTGCCTGCGACCTACCTGCCACCTACCTGCCATCTGCCTGCCACCTACCTGCCACCTACCTGTCATCTGCCTGCCCCCTACCTGCCATCTGCCTGCCTCCTGCCTGCCACCTGCCTGCCCCCTTCCTGCCACCTGCTTGCCCCCTTCCTGCCACCTGCTTGCCCCCTTCCTGCCACCTGCCTGCCACCTGCTTGCCACCTGCCTGCCACCTGCCTGCATGGCCATAACATGGGATATAACACAACATTTTTTAAAAGTTCTGCTACTGAAGAGTTTTCTTAAGGACATTTTGCAAACCTAATTGTAGTGTCATATTCTTTGTGCCGCCATTGTTGTGTCATATTCTTTGTGCCGCCATTGTTGCGTCATATTCTTTGGACCGCCATTGTTGTGTCATATTCTTTGTGCCGCCATTGTTGTGTCATATTCTTCGTGCCGCCATTGTTGTGTCATATTCTTTGTTCCGCCATTGTTGTGTCATATTCTTTGTGCCGCCATTGTTGTGTCATATTCTTTGTGCCGCCATTGTTGTGTCATATTCTTTGTGCCGCCATTGTTGCGTCATATTCTTTGGACCGCCATTGTTGTGTCATATTCTTTGTGCCGCCATTGTTGTGCCATATTCTTTGTGCCGCCATTGTTGTGTCATATTCTTTGGACCGCCATTGTTGTGCCATATTCTTTGTGCCGCCATTGTTGTGTCATATTCTTTGGACCGCCATTGTTGTGCCATATTCTTTGGACCGCCATTGTTGTGTCATATTCTTTGTGCCGCCATTGTTGTGTCATATTCTTTGTGCCGCCATTGTTGTGTCATATTCTTTGTGCCGCCATTGTTGTGTCATATTCTTTGTGCCGCCATTGTTGTGTCATATTCTTTGTGCCGCCATTGTTGTGTCATATTCTTTGGACCGCCATTGTTGTGCCATATTCTTTGTGCCGCCATTGTTGTGCCATATTCTTTGTGCCGCCATTGTTGTGTCATATTCTTTGTGCCGCCATTGTTGCGTCATATTCTTTGGACCGCCATTGTTGTGTCATATTCTTTGTGCCGCCATTGTTGTGTCATATTCTTCGTGCCGCCATTGTTGTGTCATATTCTTTGTGCCGCCATTGTTGTGTCATATTCTTTGTGCCGCCATTGTTGTGTCATATTCTTTGTGCCGCCATTGTTGTGTCATATTCTTTGTGCCGCCATTGTTGTGTCATATTCTTTGTGCCGCCATTGTTGCGTCATATTCTTTGGACCGCCATTGTTGTGTCATACTCTTTGTGCCGCCTTTGTTGTGTCATATTCTTTGTGCCGCCTTTGTTGTGTCATATTCTTTGTGCCGCCATTGTTGTGCCATATTCTTTGTGCCGCCATTGTTGTGTCATATTCTTTGGACCGCCATTGTTGTGCCATATTCTTTGTGCCGCCATTGTTGTGTCATATTCTTTGGACCGCCATTGTTGTGCCATATTCTTTGGACCGCCATAGTTGTGTCATATTCTTTGTGCCGCCATTGTTGTGTCATATTCTTTGTGCCGCCATTGTTGTGTCATATTCTTTGTGCCGCCATTGTTGTGTCATATTCTTTGTGCCGCCATTGTTGTGTCATATTCTTTGGACCGCCATTGTTGTGCCATATTCTTTGTGCCGCCATTGTTGTGTCATATTCTTTGTGCCGCCATTGTTGTGTCATATTCTTTGGACCGCCATTGTTGTGCCATATTCTTTGTGCCGCCATTGTTGTGTCATATTCTTTGTGCCGCCATTGTTGTGTCATATTCTTTGTGCCGCCATTGTTGTGCCATATTCTTTGGACCGCCATTGTTGTGCCATATTCTTTGGACCGCCATTGTTGTGCCATATTCTTTGGACCGCCATTGTTGTGTCATATTCTTTGTGCCGCCATTGTTGTGCCATATTCTTTGTGCCGCCATTGTTGTGTCATATTCTTTGTGCCGCCATTGTTGTCATATTCTTTGTGTCGCCATTGTTGTGTCATATTCTTTGGACCGCCATTGTTGTGCCATATTCTTTGTGCCGCCATTGTTGTCATATTCTTTGTGTCGCCATTGTTGTGTCATATTCTTTGTGCCGCCATTGTTGTGTCATATTCTTTGTGCCGCCATTGTTGTGCCATATTCTTTGTGCCGCCATTGTTGTGTCATATTCTTTGGACCGCCATTGTTGTGCCATATTCTTTGTGCCGCCATTGTTGTGCCATATTCTTTGTGCCGCCATTGTTGTGTCATATTCTTTGTGCCGCCATTGTTGTGTCATATTCTTTGTGCCGCCATTGTTGTGCCATATTCTTTGTGCCGCCATTGTTGTGTCATATTCTTTGTGCCGCCATTGTTGTGCCATATTCTTTGTGCCGCCATTGTTGTGTCATATTCTTTGTGCCGCCATTGTTGTGTCATATTCTTTGGACCGCCATTGTTGTGCCATATTCTTTGTGCCGCCATTGTTGTGTCATATTCTTTGTGCCGCCATTGTTGTGCCAGATTCTTTGGACCGCCATTGTTGTGTCATATTCTTTGGACCGCCATTGTTGTGCCATATTCTTTGTGCCGCCATTGTTGTGTCATATTCTTTGGACCGCCATTGTTGTGTCATATTCTTTGGACCGCCATTGTTGTGTCATATTCCTTGTGCCGCCATTGTTGTGTCATATTCTTTGTGCCGCCATTGTTGTGCCATATTCTTTGGACCGCCATTGTTGTGCCATATTCTTTGGACCGCCATTGTTGTGCCATATTCTTTGTGCCGCCATTGTTGTGCCATATTCTTTGTGCCGCCATTGTTGTGTCATATTCTTTGGACCGCCATTGTTGTGCCATATTCTTTGTGCCGCCATTGTTGTGCCATATTCTTTGTGCCGCCATTGTTGTGCCATATTCTTTGTGCCGCCATTGTTGTGTCATATTCTTTGGACCGCCATTGTTGTGTCATATTCTTTGGACCGCCATTGTTGTGTCATATTCTTTGTGCCGCCATTGTTGTGTCATATTCTTTGGGCCGCCATTGTTGTGTCATATTCTTTGGACCGCCATTGTTGTGTCATATTCTTTGGACCGCCATTGTTGTGTCATATTCTTTGGACCGCCATTGTTGTGTCATATTCTTTGGACCGCCATTGTTGTGTCATATTCTTTGTGCCGCCATTGTTGTGTCATATTCTTTGGACCGCCATTGTTGTGTCATATTCTTTGGACCGCCATTGTTGTGTCATATTCTTTGTGCCGCCATTGTTGTGTCATATTCTTTGGACCGCCATTGTTGTGTCATATTCTTTGGACCGCCATTGTTGTGTCATATTCTTTGGACCGCCATTGTTGTGTCATATTCTTTGGACCGCCATTGTTGTGTCATATTCTTTGGACCGCCATTGTTGTGTCATATTCTTTGTGCCGCCATTGTTGTGTCATATTCTTTGGACCGCCATTGTTGTGCCATATTCTTTGTGCCGCCATTGTTGTGCCATATTCTTTGGACCGCCATTGTTGTGTCATATTCTTTGGACCGCCATTGTTGTGTCATATTCTTTGGACCGCCATTGTTGTGTCATATTCTTTGGACCGCCATTGTTGTGTCATATTCTTTGGACCGCCATTGTTGTGTCATATTCTTTGGACCGCCATTGTTGTGTCATATTCTTTGGACCGCCATTGTTGTGTCATATTCTTTGGACCGCCATTGTTGTGTCATATTCTTTGGACCGCCATTGTTGTGTCATATTCTTTGGACCGCCATTGTTGTGTCATATTCTTTGGACCGCCATTGTTGTGTCATATTCTTTGGACCGCCATTGTTGTGTCATATTCTTTGGACCGCCATTGTTGTGTCATATTCTTTGGACCGCCATTGTTGTGTCATATTCTTTGGACCGCCATTGTTGTGTCATATTCTTTGGACCGCCATTGTTGTGTCATATTCTTTGGACCGCCATTGTTGTGTCATATTCTTTGGACCGCCATTGTTGTGTCATATTCTTTGGACCGCCATTGTTGTGTCATATTCTTTGGGCCGCCATTGTTGTGTCATATTCTTTGGACCGCCATTGTGTCATATTCTTTGGACCGCCATTGTTGTGTCATATTCTTTGGACCGCCATTGTTGTGTCATATTCTTTGGACCGCCATTGTTGTGTCATATTCTTTGGACCGCCATTGTTGTGTCATATTCTTCGTGCCGCCATTGTTGTGCCATATTCTTTGTGCCGCCATTGTTGTGCCATATTCTTTGGACCGCCATTGTTGTGCCATATTCTTTGGACCGCCATTGTTGTGCCATATTCTTTGGACCGCCATTGTTGTGCCATATTCTTTGGACCGCCATTGTTGTGCCATATTCTTTGGACCGCCATTGTTGTGCCATATTCTTTGGACCGCCATTGTTGTGCCATATTCTTTGGACCGCCATTGTTGTGTCATATTCTTTGGACCGCCATTGTTGTGTCATATTCTTTGGACCGCCATTGTTGTGTCATATTCTTTGGACCGCCATTGTTGTGTCATATTCTTCGTGCCGCCATTGTTGTGTCAAATTCTTTGTGCCGCCATTGTTGTGTCAAATTCTTTGTGCCGCCATTGTTGTGTCAAATTCTTTGTGCCGCCATTGTTGTGTCAAATTCTTTGTGCCGCCATTGTTGTGTCATATTCTTTGGACCGCCATTGTTGTGTCATATTCTTCGTGCCGCCATTGTTGTGTCATATTCTTCGTGCCGCCATTGTTGTGTCATATTCTTTGTGCCGCCATTGTTGTGTCAAATTCTTTGTGCCGCCATTGTTGTGTCATATTCTTTGGACCGCCATTGTTGTGTCATATTCTTTGGACCGCCATTGTTGTGTCATATTCTTCGTGCCGCCATTGTTGTGTCATATTCTTTGTGCCGCCATTGTTGTGTCATATTCTTTGTGCCGCCATTGTTGTGTCATATTCTTTGGACCGCCATTGTTGTGTCATATTCTTTGTGCCGCCATTGTTGTGTCATATTCTTTGGACCGCCATTGTTGTGCCATATTCTTTGGACCGCCATTGTTGTCATATTCTGTGTGCCGCCATTGTTGTGCCATATTCTTTGGACCGCCATTGTTGTGCCATATTCTTTGGACCGCCATTGTTGTGTCATATTCTTTGTGCCGCCATTGTTGTCATATTCTTTGTGCCGCCATTGTTGTGTCATATTCTTTGGACCGCCATTGTTGTGCCATATTCTTTGGACCGCCATTGTTGTGTCATATTCTTTGGACCGCCATTGTTGTCATATTCTTTGTGCCGCCATTGTTGTGTCATATTCTTTGTGTCGCCATTGTTGTGTCATATTCTTTGGACCGCCATTGTTGTGCCATATTCTTTGGACCGCCATTGTTGTGTCATATTCTTTGTGCCGCCATTGTTGTCATATTCTTTGTGCCGCCATTGTTGTCATATTCTTTGTGTCGCCATTGTTGTCATATTCTTTGTGCCGCCATTGTTGTGTCATATTCTTTGGACCGCCATTGTTGTGCCATATTCTTTGGACCGCCATTGTTGTGTCATATTCTTTGGACCGCCATTGTTGTGTCATATTCTTTGACCGCCATTGTTGTGCCATATTCTTTGGACCGCCATTGTTGTGCCATATTCTTTGTGCCGCCATTGTTGTGTCATATTCTTTGGACCGGAATTGTTGTGTCATATTCTTTGGACTGCCATTGTTGTGTCATATTCTTTGTGCCGCCATTGTTGTGTCATATTCTTTGTGCCGCCATTGTTGTGTCATATTCTTTGTGCCGCCATTGTTGTGTCATATTCTTTGTGCCGCCATGGTTGTGTCATATTCTTTGTGCCGCCATTGTTGTGTCATATTCTTTGGACCGCCATTGTTGTGCCATATTCTTTGGACCGCCATTGTTGTGCCATATTCTTTGGACCGCCATTGTTGTGCCATATTCTTTGGACCGCCATTGTTGTGTCATATTCTTTGTGCCGCCATTGTTGTGTCATATTCTTTGTGCCGCCATTGTTGTGCCATATTCTTTGGACCGCCATTGTTGTGCCATATTCTTTGGACCGCCATTGTTGTGCCATATTCTTTGTGCCGCCATTGTTGTGCCATATTCTTTGGACCGCCATTGTTGTGCCATATTCTTCGGACCGCCATTGTTGTGTCATATTCTTTGGACCGCCATTGTTGTGTCATATTCTTTGGACCGCCATTGTTGTGCCATATTCTTTGGACCGCCATTGTTGTGCCATATTCTTTGGACCGCCTTTGTTGTGCCATATTCTTCGTGCCGCCATTGTTGTGTCATATTCTTTGTGCCGCCATTGTTGTGTCATATTCTTTGTGCCGCCATTGTTGTGCCATATTCTTTGTGCCGCCATTGTTGTGTCATATTCTTTGGACCGCCATTGTTGTGCCATATTCTTTGTGCCGCCATTGTTGTGTCATATTCTTCGTGCCGCCATTGTTGTGTCATATTCTTTGGACCGCCATTGTTGTGCCATATTCTTTGTGTCGCCATTGTTGTGCCATATTCTTTGGACCGCCATTGTTGTGTCATATTCTTTGTGCCGCCATTGTTGTGCCATATTCTTTGGACCGCCATTGTTGTGTCATATTCTTTGTGCCGCCATTGTTGTGTCATATTCTTTGGACCGCCATTGTTGTGTCATATTCTTTGGACCGCCATTGTTGTGTCATATTTTTTGGACCGCCATTGTTGTGTCATATTCTTTGTGCCGCCATTGTTGTGTCATATTCTTTGTGCCGCCATTGTTGTGTCATATTCTTTGTGCCGCCATTGTTGTGTCATATTCTTTGGACCGCCATTGTTGTGTCATATTCTTTGGACCGCCATTGTTGTGTCATATTCTTTGGACCGCCATTGTTGTGTCATATTCTTTGTGCCGCCATTGTTGTGTCATATTCTTTGTGCCGCCATTGTTGTGTCATATTCTTTGTGCCGCCATTGTTGTGTCATATTCTTTGTGCCGCCATTGTTGTGTCATATTCTTTGGACCGCCATTGTTGTGTCATATTCTTTGGACCGCCATTGTTGTGTCATATTCTTTGGACCGCCATTGTTGTGCCATATTCTTTGGACCGCCATTGTTGTGTCATATTCTTTGGACCGCCATTGTAGTGCCATATTCTTTGTGCCGCCATTGTTGTGCCATATTATTTGGACCGCCATTGTTGTGCCATATTCTTTGGACCGCCATTGTTGTGTCATATTCTTTGGACCGCCATTGTTGTGCCATATTCTTTGGACCGCCATTGTTGTGCCATATTCTTTGGACCGCCATTGTTGTGCCATATTCTTTGGACCGCCATTGTTGTGTCATATTCTTTGGACCGCCATTGTTGTGCCATATTCTTTGGACCGCCATTGTTGTGTCATATTCTTCGGACCGCCATTGTTGTGCCATATTCTTTGGACCGCCATTGTTGTGCCATATTCTTTGGACCGCCATTGTTGTGCCATATTCTTTGGACCGCCATTGTTGTGTCATATTCTTTGGACCGCCATTGTTGTGTCATATTCTTTGGACCGCCATTGTTGTGTCATATTCTTTGGACCGCCATTGTTGTGCCATATTCTTTGTGCCGCCATTGTTGTGTCATATTCTTTGTGCCGCCATTGTTGTGTCATATTCTTTGTGCCGCCATTGTTGTGTCATATTCTTTGTGCCGCCATTGTTGTGTCATATTCTTTGGACCGCCATTGTTGTGTCATATTCTTTGGACCGCCATTGTTGTGCCATATTCTTTGTGCCGCCATTGTTGTGTCATATTCTTTGTGCCGCCATTGTTGTGTCATATTCTTTGTGCCGCCATTGTTGTGTCATATTCTTTGTGCCGCCATTGTTGTGCCATATTCTTTGGACCGCCATTGTTGTGCCATATTCTTTGGACCGCCATTGTTGTGCCATATTCTTTGTGCCGCCATTGTTGTGCCATATTCTTTGTGCCGCCATTGTTGTGTCATATTCTTTGGACCGCCATTGTTGTGCCATATTCTTTGTGCCGCCATTGTTGTGCCATATTCTTTGTGCCGCCATTGTTGTGCCATATTCTTTGTGCCGCCATTGTTGTGTCATATTCTTTGGACCGCCATTGTTGTGTCATATTCTTTGGACCGCCATTGTTGTGTCATATTCTTTGTGCCGCCATTGTTGTGTCATATTCTTTGGGCCGCCATTGTTGTGTCATATTCTTTGGACCGCCATTGTTGTGTCATATTCTTTGGACCGCCATTGTTGTGTCATATTCTTTGGACCGCCATTGTTGTGTCATATTCTTTGGACCGCCATTGTTGTGTCATATTCTTTGTGCCGCCATTGTTGTGTCATATTCTTTGGACCGCCATTGTTGTGTCATATTCTTTGGACCGCCATTGTTGTGTCATATTCTTTGTGCCGCCATTGTTGTGTCATATTCTTTGGACCGCCATTGTTGTGTCATATTCTTTGGACCGCCATTGTTGTGTCATATTCTTTGGACCGCCATTGTTGTGTCATATTCTTTGGACCGCCATTGTTGTGTCATATTCTTTGGACCGCCATTGTTGTGTCATATTCTTTGTGCCGCCATTGTTGTGTCATATTCTTTGGACCGCCATTGTTGTGCCATATTCTTTGTGCCGCCATTGTTGTGCCATATTCTTTGGACCGCCATTGTTGTGTCATATTCTTTGGACCGCCATTGTTGTGTCATATTCTTTGGACCGCCATTGTTGTGTCATATTCTTTGGACCGCCATTGTTGTGTCATATTCTTTGGACCGCCATTGTTGTGTCATATTCTTTGGACCGCCATTGTTGTGTCATATTCTTTGGACCGCCATTGTTGTGTCATATTCTTTGGACCGCCATTGTTGTGTCATATTCTTTGGACCGCCATTGTTGTGTCATATTCTTTGGACCGCCATTGTTGTGTCATATTCTTTGGACCGCCATTGTTGTGTCATATTCTTTGGACCGCCATTGTTGTGTCATATTCTTTGGACCGCCATTGTTGTGTCATATTCTTTGGACCGCCATTGTTGTGTCATATTCTTTGGACCGCCATTGTTGTGTCATATTCTTTGGACCGCCATTGTTGTGTCATATTCTTTGGACCGCCATTGTTGTGTCATATTCTTTGGACCGCCATTGTTGTGTCATATTCTTTGGACCGCCATTGTTGTGTCATATTCTTTAGACCGCCATTGTTGTGTCATATTCTTTGGACCGCCATTGTTGTGTCATATTCTTTGGACCGCCATTGTTGTGTCATATTCTTTGGACCGCCATTGTTGTGTCATATTCTTTGGACCGCCATTGTTGTGTCATATTCTTTGGACCGCCATTGTTGTGTCATATTCTTCGTGCCGCCATTGTTGTGCCATATTCTTTGTGCCGCCATTTTTGTGCCATATTCTTTGGACCGCCATTGTTGTGCCATATTCTTTGGACCGCCATTGTTGTGCCATATTCTTTGGACCGCCATTGTTGTGCCATATTCTTTGGACCGCCATTGTTGTGCCATATTCTTTGGACCGCCATTGTTGTGCCATATTCTTTGGACCGCCATTGTTGTGCCATATTCTTTGGACCGCCATTGTTGTGTCATATTCTTTGGACCGCCATTGTTGTGTCATATTCTTTGGACCGCCATTGTTGTGTCATATTCTTTGGACCGCCATTGTTGTGTCATATTCTTCGTGCCGCCATTGTTGTGTCAAATTCTTTGTGCCGCCATTGTTGTGTCAAATTCTTTGTGCCGCCATTGTTGTGTCAAATTCTTTGTGCCGCCATTGTTGTGTCAAATTCTTTGTGCCGCCATTGTTGTGTCATATTCTTTGGACCGCCATTGTTGTGTCATATTCTTCGTGCCGCCATTGTTGTGTCATATTCTTCGTGCCGCCATTGTTGTGTCATATTCTTTGTGCCGCCATTGTTGTGTCAAATTCTTTGTGCCGCCATTGTTGTGTCATATTCTTTGGACCGCCATTGTTGTGTCATATTCTTTGGACCGCCATTGTTGTGTCATATTCTTCGTGCCGCCATTGTTGTGTCATATTCTTTGTGCCGCCATTGTTGTGTCATATTCTTTGTGCCGCCATTGTTGTGTCATATTCTTTGGACCGCCATTGTTGTGTCATATTCTTTGTGCCGCCATTGTTGTGTCATATTCTTTGGACCGCCATTGTTGTGCCATATTCTTTGGACCGCCATTGTTGTCATATTCTGTGTGCCGCCATTGTTGTGCCATATTCTTTGGACCGCCATTGTTGTGCCATATTCTTTGGACCGCCATTGTTGTGTCATATTCTTTGTGCCGCCATTGTTGTCATATTCTTTGTGCCGCCATTGTTGTGTCATATTCTTTGGACCGCCATTGTTGTGCCATATTCTTTGGACCGCCATTGTTGTGTCATATTCTTTGGACCGCCATTGTTGTCATATTCTTTGTGCCGCCATTGTTGTGTCATATTCTTTGTGTCGCCATTGTTGTGTCATATTCTTTGGACCGCCATTGTTGTGCCATATTCTTTGGACCGCCATTGTTGTGTCATATTCTTTGTGCCGCCATTGTTGTCATATTCTTTGTGCCGCCATTGTTGTCATATTCTTTGTGTCGCCATTGTTGTCATATTCTTTGTGCCGCCATTGTTGTGTCATATTCTTTGGACCGCCATTGTTGTGCCATATTCTTTGGACCGCCATTGTTGTGTCATATTCTTTGGACCGCCATTGTTGTGTCATATTCTTTGGACCGCCATTGTTGTGCCATATTCTTTGGACCGCCATTGTTGTGCCATATTCTTTGTGCCGCCATTGTTGTGTCATATTCTTTGGACCGTAATTGTTGTGTCATATTCTTTGGACTGCCATTGTTGTGTCATATTCTTTGTGCCGCCATTGTTGTGTCATATTCTTTGTGCCGCCATTGTTGTGTCATATTCTTTGTGCCGCCATTGTTGTGTCATATTCTTTGTGCCGCCATGGTTGTGTCATATTCTTTGTGCCGCCATTGTTGTGTCATATTCTTTGGACCGCCATTGTTGTGCCATATTCTTTGGACCGCCATTGTTGTGCCATATTCTTTGGACCGCCATTGTTGTGCCATATTCTTTGGACCGCCATTGTTGTGTCATATTCTTTGTGCCGCCATTGTTGTGTCATATTCTTTGTGCCGCCATTGTTGTGCCATATTCTTTGGACCGCCATTGTTGTGCCATATTCTTTGGACCGCCATTGTTGTGCCATATTCTTTGTGCCGCCATTGTTGTGCCATATTCTTTGGACCGCCATTGTTGTGCCATATTCTTCGGACCGCCATTGTTGTGTCATATTCTTTGGACCGCCATTGTTGTGTCATATTCTTTGGACCGCCATTGTTGTGCCATATTCTTTGGACCGCCATTGTTGTGCCATATTCTTTGGACCGCCTTTGTTGTGCCATATTCTTCGTGCCGCCATTGTTGTGTCATATTCTTTGTGCCGCCATTGTTGTGTCATATTCTTTGTGCCGCCATTGTTGTGCCATATTCTTTGTGCCGCCATTGTTGTGTCATATTCTTTGGACCGCCATTGTTGTGCCATATTCTTTGTGCCGCCATTGTTGTGTCATATTCTTCGTGCCGCCATTGTTGTGTCATATTCTTTGGACCGCCATTGTTGTGCCATATTCTTTGTGTCGCCATTGTTGTGCCATATTCTTTGGACCGCCATTGTTGTGTCATATTCTTTGTGCCGCCATTGTTGTGCCATATTCTTTGGACCGCCATTGTTGTGTCATATTCTTTGTGCCGCCATTGTTGTGTCATATTCTTTGGACCGCCATTGTTGTGTCATATTCTTTGGACCGCCATTGTTGTGTCATATTTTTTGGACCGCCATTGTTGTGTCATATTCTTTGTGCCGCCATTGTTGTGTCATATTCTTTGTGCCGCCATTGTTGTGTCATATTCTTTGTGCCGCCATTGTTGTGTCATATTCTTTGGACCGCCATTGTTGTGTCATATTCTTTGGACCGCCATTGTTGTGTCATATTCTTTGGACCGCCATTGTTGTGTCATATTCTTTGTGCCGCCATTGTTGTGTCATATTCTTTGTGCCGCCATTGTTGTGTCATATTCTTTGTGCCGCCATTGTTGTGTCATATTCTTTGTGCCGCCATTGTTGTGTCATATTCTTTGGACCGCCATTGTTGTGTCATATTCTTTGGACCGCCATTGTTGTGTCATATTCTTTGGACCGCCATTGTTGTGCCATTTTTTTTTGGACCGCCATTGTTGTGTCATATTCTTTGGACCGCCATTGTAGTGCCATATTCTTTGTGCCGCCATTGTTGTGCCATATTATTTGGACCGCCATTGTTGTGCCATATTCTTTGGACCGCCATTGTTGTGTCATATTCTTTGGACCGCCATTGTTGTGCCATATTCTTTGGACCGCCATTGTTGTGCCATATTCTTTGGACCGCCATTGTTGTGCCATATTCTTTGGACCGCCATTGTTGTGTCATATTCTTTGGACCGCCATTGTTGTGCCATATTCTTTGGACCGCCATTGTTGTGTCATATTCTTCGGACCGCCATTGTTGTGCCATATTCTTTGGACCACCATTGTTGTGCCATATTCTTTGGACCGCCATTGTTGTGCCATATTCTTTGGACCGCCATTGTTGTGCCATATTCTTTGGACCGCCATTGTTGTGTCATATTCTTTGGACCGCCATTGTTGTGTCATATTCTTTGTGCCGCCATTGTTGTGTCATATTCTTTGTGCCGCCATTGTTGTGCCATATTCTTTGTGCCGCCATTGTTGTGCCATATTCTTTGGACCGCCATTGTTGTGCCATATTCTTTGTGCCGCCATTGTTGTGCCATATTCTTTGGACCGCCATTGTTGTGCAATATTCTTTGGACCGCCATTGTTTTGCCATATTCTTTGGACCGCCATTGTTGTGCCATATTCTTTGGACCGCCATTGTTGTGCCATATTCTTTGGACCGCCATTGTTGTGCCATATTCTTTGGACCGCCATTGTTGTGTCATATTCTTTGGACCGCCATTGTTGTGCCATATTCTTTGGACCGCCATTGTTGTGTCATATTCTTTGGACCGCCATTGTTGTGTCATATTCTTTGGACCGCCATTGTTGTGCCATATTCTTTGGACCGCCATTGTTTTGCCATATTCTTTGGACCGCCATTGTTGTGCCATATTCTTTGGACCGCCATTGTTGTGCCATATTCTTTGGACCGCCATTGTTGTGTCATATTCTTTGGACCGCCATTGTTGTGTCATATTCTTTGGACCGCCATTGTTGTGTCATATTCTTTGGACCGCCATTGTTGTGTCATATTCTTTGGACCGCCATTGTTGTGTCATATTCTTTGGACCGCCATTGTTGTGCCATATTCTTTGTGCCGCCATTGTTGTGTCATATTCTTTGTGCCGCCATTGTTGTGTCATATTCTTTGTGCCGCCATTGTTGTGTCATATTCTTTGGACCGCCATTGTTGTGTCATATTCTTTGGACCGCCATTGTTGTGTCATATTCTTTGGACCGCCATTGTTGTGCCATATTCTTTGGACCGCCATTGTTGTGTCATATTCTTTGGACCGCCATTGTTGTGTCATATTCTTTGGACCGCCATTGTTGTGTCATATTCTTTGGACCGCCATTGTTGTGTCATATTCTTTGGACCGCCATTGTTGTGCCATATTCTTTGGACCGCCATTGTTGTGCCATATTCTTTGGACCGCCATTGTTGTCATATTCTTTGGACCGCCATTGTTGTGTCATATTCTTTGGACCGCCATTGTTGTGCCATATTCTTTGGACCGCCATTGTTGTGCCATATTTTTTGGACCGCCATTGTTGTGTCATATTCTTTGGACCGCCATTGTTGTGTCATATTCTTCGTGCCGCCATTGTTGTGTCATATTCTTTGGACCGCCATTGTTGTGTCATATTCTTTGAGCCGCCATTGTTGTGTCATATTCTTTGTGCCGCCATTGTTGTGTCAAATTCCTTGTGCCGCCATTGTTGTGTCATATTCTTTGTGCCGCCATTGTTGTGTCATATTCTTTGTGCCGCCATTGTTGTGTCATATTCTTTGTGCCGCCATTGTTGTGTCATATTCTTTGTGCCGCCATTGTTGTGTCATATTCTTTGTGCCGCCATTGTTGTGTCATATTCTTTGTGCCGCCATTGTTGTGTCATATTCTTCGTGCCGCCATTGTTGTGTCATATTCTTTGTGCCGCCATTGTTGTGTCATATTCTTCGTGCCGCCATTGTTGTGTCATATTCTTTGGACCGCCATTGTTGTGTCATATTCTTTGGACCGCCATTGTTGTGCCATATTCTTTGTGCCGCCATTGTTGTGTCATATTCTTCGTGCCGCCATTGTTGTGTCATATTCTTTGGACCGCCATTGTTGTGCCATATTCTTTGTGCCGCCATTGTTGTGCCATATTCTTTGGACCGCCATTGTTGTGTCATATTCTTTGTGCCGCCATTGTTGTGCCATATTCTTTGGACCGCCATTGTTGTCATATTCTTTGTGCCGCCATTGTTGTGTCATATTCTTTGGACCGCCATTGTTGTGTCATATTCTTTGGACCGCCATTGTTGTGCCATATTCTTTGGAACGCCATTGTTGTGTCATATTCTTTGGACCGCCATTGTTGTGTCATATTCTTTGTGCCGCCATTGTTGTGTCATATTCTTTGTGCCGCCATTGTTGTGTCATATTCTTTGTGCCGCCATTGTTGTGTCATATTCTTTGGACCGCCATTGTTGTGTCATATTCTTTGGACCGCCATTGTTGTGTCATATTCTTTGGACCGCCATTGTTGTGTCAAATTCTTTGGACCGCCATTGTTGTGTCATATTCTTTGGACCGCCATTGTTGTGTCATATTCTTTGTGCCGCCATTGTTGTGTCATATTCTTTGTGCCGCCATTGTTGTGTCATATTCTTTGTGCCGCCATTGTTGTGTCATATTCTTTGGACCGCCATTGTTGTGTCATATTCTTTGGACCGCCATTGTTGTGCCATATTCTTTGGACCGCCATTGTTGTGCCATATTCTTTGGACCGCCATTGTTGTGTCATATTCTTTGGACCGCCATTGTTGTGCCATATTCTTTGTGCCGCCATTGTTGTGCCATATTATTTGGACCGCCATTGTTGTGCCATATTCTTTGGACCGCCATTGTTGTGTCATATTCTTTGGACCGCCATTGTTGTGCCATATTCTTTGGACCGCCATTGTTGTGCCATATTCTTTGGACCGCCATTGTTGTGCCATATTCTTTGGACCGCCATTGTTGTGTCATATTCTTTGGACCGCCATTGTTGTGCCATATTCTTTGGACCGCCATTGTTGTGTCATATTCTTTGGACCGCCATTGTTGTGCCATATTCTTTGGACCGCCATTGTTGTGCCATATTCTTTGGACCGCCATTGTTGTGCCATATTCTTTGGACCGCCATTGTTTTGCCATATTCTTCGGACCGCCATTGTTGTGCCATATTCTTTGGACCGCCATTGCTGTGTCATATTCTTTGGACCGCCATTGTTGTGTCATATTCTTTGTGCCGCCATTGTTGTGTCATATTCTTTGTGCCGCCATTGTTGTGCCATATTCTTTGTGCCGCCATTGTTGTGCCATATTCTTTGGACCGCCATTGTTGTGCCATATTCTTTGTGCCGCCATTGTTGTGCCATATTCTTTGGACCGCCATTGTTGTGCAATATTCTTTGGACCGCCATTGTTTTGCCATATTCTTTGGACCGCCATTGTTGTGCCATATTCTTTGGACCGCCATTGTTGTGCCATATTCTTTGGACCGCCATTGTTGTGTCATATTCTTTGGACCGCCATTGTTGTGTCATATTCTTTGGACCGCCATTGTTGTGCCATATTCTTTGGACCGCCATTGTTGTGTCATATTCTTTGGACCGCCATTGTTGTGTCATATTCTTTGGACCGCCATTGTTGTGCCATATTCTTTGGACCGCCATTGTTTTGCCATATTCTTTGGACCGCCATTGTTGTGCCATATTCTTTGGACCGCCATTGTTGTGTCATATTCTTTGGACCGCCATTGTTGTGTCATATTCTTTGGACCGCCATTGTTGTGTCATATTCTTTGGACCGCCATTGTTGTGTCATATTCTTTGGACCGCCATTGTTGTGTCATATTCTTTGGACCGCCATTGTTGTGCCATATTCTTTGTGCCGCCATTGTTGTGTCATATTCTTTGTGCCGCCATTGTTGTGTCATATTCTTTGTGCCGCCATTGTTGTGTCATATTCTTTGTGCCGCCATTGTTGTGTCATATTCTTTGGACCGCCATTGTTGTGTCATATTCTTTGGACCGCCATTGTTGTGCCATATTCTTTGGACCGCCATTGTTGTGTCATATTCTTTGGACCGCCATTGTTGTGTCATATTCTTTGGACCGCCATTGTTGTGTCATATTCTTTGGACCGCCATTGTTGTGTCATATTCTTTGGACCGCCATTGTTGTGCCATATTCTTTGGACCGCCATTGTTGTGCCATATTCTTTGGACCGCCATTGTTGTGTCATATTCTTTGGACCGCCATTGTTGTGTCATATTCTTTGGACCGCCATTGTTGTGTCATATTCTTTGGACCGCCATTGTTGTGCCATATTCTTTGGACCGCCATTGTTGTGCCATATTCTTTGGACCGCCATTGTTGTGTCATATTCTTTGGACCGCCATTGTTGTGTCATATTCTTCGTGCCGCCATTGTTGTGTCATATTCTTTGGACCGCCATTGTTGTGTCATATTCTTTGTGCCGCCATTGTTGTGTCATATTCTTTGTGCCGCCATTGTTGTGTCAAATTCATTGTGCCGCCATTGTTGTGTCATATTCTTTGTGCCGCCATTGTTGTGTCATATTCTTTGTGCCGCCATTGTTGTGTCATATTCTTTGTGCCGCCATTGTTGTGTCATATTCTTTGTGCCGCCATTGTTGTGTCATATTCTTTGTGCCGCCATTGTTGTGTCATATTCTTTGTGCCGCCATTGTTGTGTCATATTCTTCGTGCCGCCATTGTTGTGTCATATTCTTTGTGCCGCCATTGTTGTGTCATATTCTTCGTGCCGCCATTGTTGTGTCATATTCTTTGGACCGCCATTGTTGTGCCATATTCTTTGTGCCGCCATTGTTGTGTCATATTCTTTGTGCCGCCATTGTTGTGTCATATTCTTTGTGCCGCCATTGTTGTGTCATTTTCTTTGTGCCGCCATTGTTGTGTCATATTCTTTGTGCCGCCATTGTTGTGTCATATTCTTTGTGCCGCCATTGTTGTGTCATATTCTTTGTGCCGCCATTGTTGTGTCATATTCTTTGTGCCGCCATTGTTGTGTCATATTCTTTGTGCCGCCATTGTTGTGTCATATTCTCTGTGCCGCCATTTTTGTGCCATATTCTTTGGACCGCCATTGTTGTGTCATATTCTTTGTGCCACCATTGTTGTGTCATATTCTTTGTGTCGCCATTGCTGTGTCATATTCTTTGGACCGCCATTGTTGTGTCATATTCTTTGTGCCACCATTGTTGTGTCACATTCTTTGTGTCGCCATTGCTGTGTCATATTCTTTGGGCCCCAAATATGCTCGGCAAATGACATTATTATCTTTTAAAATAAGACACAAAGCCGTTATACCACCGCGCCGCGCCGCCAGCTCAGCTTCTATCCCCGACACAAAAAAATGAGCTCATATCATTCTGAGTTAAGAAATTGTACATTAAACATTCTAATGATGCCTGCGGCTTTCTGCGTGCAATTCTGCTGGTTTTCTCGACCAGAGAGAAAGGAAGACGCTTTTTTCGTGAGGAAAAACTTTTTCTTTGTTTCCAAGAGGCAACGCAAACTCGCCGGCGGTAAAAGGTTTTCCCCTGAAACATTTCCGGAGCGGCGCTAGGGAGATTCCCGCTAGACTCACTGGAGCGTTTTATCGCCATATTCTGAGAGGCGAGACCGAGGTAAATAGAGCAGGACGTGCGCAGTCTCGTGATGGCAACACCACGCGATGGCAACACCGCGCGAGCAAACGAAGCGAACGTCACGGCGATTGGCACGAATTTTTAGAATTTCCCTCGTTCTTTTGGCGAGAGAGTTTCCAGATGAGGGGGAACACGAGGCGTCATTTGCATTTTACTTGTGCGAGCGTACGTGTGGGCGTGTGTATATACGTGTGTGCGCGTCTGTGTGTGTGCGTGCCGGCGTGCGTGCGTGTGTGTGTGTGCCTGTGTGCGTGCCTGTGTGCGTGCGTGTGTGTGTGTGTCCGTGCGTGCGTGTGTGTGTGTGTGTGCGCGCGTGCGTGTGTGTGTGTACGTGTCAGTGTGCAGGCGTGCGTGTACGAGGGGCAGTGTTAACGCTCTTGACAAAAATTGCTACACGACTCACTTTTGCACTTCATTTTTGAAGCGTTAAGTGTGGCGGGTTAAACAGAATTTCAACTAGAGATCATTCTAGAAATCAATTTTGAAGATAACGAACTTTAAGTAGATCTCGCCTTTATTTACCTTCCATTAAAAATTTATGACAATTGATTTAGTGACCGCTGGTCGGTCAGCAGCGTTATGAAAATCCCCTCCGTGACCACCGGTGGGTCACATTACAGTGTTAATTCATGACTCAAGTCCTCTTTAAAATGCATTTACCATTATATAGTTACCCTAAGGTACCCCATGCACCGTAAAGTTACCCTAAGGTGCACCAAGCACCGTAAAGTTACCCTAAGGTGCACCAAGCGCCGTAAAGTTACCCTAAGGTGCACCAAGCGCCGTAAAGTTACCCTAAGGTGCACCAAGCGCCGTAAAGTTACCCTAAGGTGCACCATGCGCCGTAAAGTTACCCTAAGGTGCACCAAGCACCGTAAAGTTACCCTAAGGTGCACCAAGCACCGTAAAGTTACCCTAAGGTGCACCAAGCGCCGTAAAGTTACCCTAAGGTGCACCATGCGCCGTAAAGTTACCCTAAGGTGCACCATGCGCCGTAAAGTTACCCTAAGGTACCCCATGCACCGTAAAGTTACCCTAAGGTGCACCAAGCACCGTAAAGTTACCCTAAGGTGCACCAAGCGCCGTAAAGTTACCCTAAGGTGCACCAAGCGCCGTAAAGTTACCCTAAGGTGCACCATGCGCCGTAAAGTTACCCTAAGGTGCACCATGCGCCGTAAAGTTACCCTAAGGTGCACCATGCGCCGTAAAGTTACCCTAAGGTGCACCATGCGCCGTAAAGTTACCTTAAGGTACACCAAGCGTCATAAAGTTACCCTAAGGTGCACCATGCGCCGTAAAGTTACCCTAAGGTGCACCATGCGCCGTAAAGTTACCCTCAGGTACACCAAGCGCCGTAAAGTTACCCTAAGGTGCACCATGCGCCGTAAAGTTACCCTAAGGTGCACCATGCGCCGTAAAGTTACCCTAAGGTACACCATGCGCCGTAAAGTTACCCTAAGGTACACCAAGCGCCATAAAATTACCCTAAGGTACACCATACGCCGTAAAGTTACCCTAAGGTGCACCATGCGCCGTAAAGTTACCCTAAGGTGCACCATGCGCCGTAAAGTTACACCCTAAGGTGCACCATGCGCCGTAAAGTTACCCTAAGGTACACCATGCGCCGTAAAGTTACCCTAAGGTACACCAAGTGCCATAAAGTTACCCTAAGGTACACCATACGCCGTAAAGTTGCCCTAAGGTGCACCATGCGCCGTAAAGTTACCCTAAGGTACACCAAGCGCCATAAAGTTACCCTAAGGTACACCAAGCGCCATAAAGTTACCTTAAGGTGCACCATGCGCCGTAAAGTTACCCTAAGGTGCACTATGCGCCGTAAAGTTACCCTAAGGTGCACCATGCACCGTAAAGTTACCCTAAGGTGCACCATGCGCCGTAAAGTTACCCTAAGGTGCACCAAGCACCGTAAAGTTACCGTAAGGTGCACCAAGCGCCATAAAGTTACCCTAAGGTGCACCATGCGCCGTAAAGTTACCCTAAGGTGCACCAAGCACCGTAAAGTTACCGTAAGGTGCACCAAGCGCCATAAAGTTACCCTAAGGTGCACCATGCGCCGTAAAGTTACCCTAAGGTGCACCATGCGCCGTAAAGTTACCCTAAGGTGCACTATGCGCCGTAAAGTTACCCTAAGGTGCACCATGCACCGTAAAGTTACCCTAAGGTGCACCATGCGCCGTAAAGTTACCGTAAGGTGCACCAAGCGCCATAAAGTTACCCTAAGGTGCACCATGCGCCGTAAAGTTACCCTAAGGTGCACTATGCGCCGTAAAGTTACCCTAAGGTGCACCATGCACCGTAAAGTTACCCTAAGGTGCACCAAGCGCCGTAAAGTTACCCTAAGGTGCACCAAGCGCCGTAAAGTTACCCTAAGGTGCACCATGCACCGTAAAGTTACCCTAATGTTACCATGAAGTGACCTTGGCACCCTCATCAGGGACGGAGTGAAGAAGGAAGTTACCTTAGGGTAACTTTACGACGTGACCCACCGGTGGTCACTGAGAGGATTTTCTTACTGATGCTGAATGACCAGCAGTCCCAAGTGAAGAAGTGTAAAAAAGGGGAAAATGAGTTTCACATACAAATAAAAAAAAGTTTCCATTTAAAGAAAGGCCCGTCTGGGTATTGGCTCGAGTGCCGGGTTGTGGGGTGCGTGCCTCGCTGCATCGAAAGTATTCATTGTTTATTTGATATTAAAGTATCTATATTTTATATTCTACTTAATATCAAAGAATTTTAATATTGTATTTGAAATAAAATATTCATGGCTTATAATTTATTTTCTATTGAAGTATTAATATTTTAGGTTTAATTTCCTATTGAAGTATTAATATTTTATGTTTTATTTCATATTTAAGCGTTTATTTTTTAAATTTCACTCTATATAAAAGTATATATGCTTAATATTTTACTTTAAATTAAGGGTTTTACATTTTATATTTTACTTCACATTAAAGTATTTCTATTTTAAATATCATTGTATGTAAATGTATATACATTTTATATATCATTTTATATTGATGTATTTTGATTTTATATTTTCTTTGATATGAAGTATTTATATTTTCTATTTTGTTTTATATAAAAGTATTTATATTTTGTATTCTGCCCTGTATTATAGAATTGACAATTTATTTCTTTCACATAAGAAGGGCGATATTGGGTCCCCCAGGCTGTGGGGGAGGGGAGCCCTCTCACTGCATGGGGAATGTCACTTCAGAAAGAGAAATTTCGCAGCTCCTTCGTTCTCGGCGTCAGGCCAAAGTAGCAGATAAGATTATTATTATTATTATAATTGTTTAACCACCGTTACCACTAACAAGTGATCCGCACAGGGATGCAGATAAGATAAGATGTGAGTTTAAGCCTCCCTAACCGCTACACAAAACAAAAAGCATTCCGAAGAGACGAAGTACGAAGAAGGCCCCATTTAGTATGGAGATTAAAGAACGCGGAATCTATGCAGAAGGGGCATAGAAACATTAAGTTGAGAAAAAAGTTCATGAAACAAGATTAAAGTTGAAAAAAAGTAGTAGGTGCTGGAAAAAAGGACAGCAGTGAACCGAAAAAAACGGTCCTTCAACATAACAAACGTCATTTTGTTCCAACAAAAAGAAGGCCTACCTAACTCTCAGCTCTGGACCTCACACATTTCCCCCTGTGAGCGCCAATTAGCTACACCAACAACAGCGACTCTTTCACAACCAAGCTTTCTCGAAGAAATTGTTCAGCTTCGTTAGGGATGGAACCCCAATGAACAGTTCTTTCTAGTTTTCTTTGCAAGTCGATATGTTTACCCTTGCTTGAAAAATGAAAAACTTTATTTCTTTTCTACATATGCATATATACACTGAATATATTTGCAAATATTATACAGCTAAAATGTAAATGTAAAATGAGGAGCCTTAGAAACTGAAACAGTTCATACTAAGCTGAAAATTGAAGTTGCAATAGCCGGTGAAGAAAATAAAATTTACTTGTTTTCTTTTACTCGGTGAGGCATGAAAACAAGCCTCGTTCCCAACACAGCTGCGTAACGATAAAGGTTAAGTTGAATGCGACCGATTCTTGGAACGGAGAGCTGTTCAACTTTGTGTGTTGTTATGTGCACTCCTTCGACCCCCTACCTCCCTAACCTCCCTATTTCCCTCACCCCCACATATCCCTCACCCCTACATTTTCCTCACCCCCACATATCCCTCACCCCCACATATCCCTCACCCCCACATTTCACTCACCCCCACATATCCCTAACCCCCACATTTTCCTCACCCCCACATTTCCCTCACCCCCACATATCCCTCACCCCCACATTTTCCTCACCCCCACATTTCCCTCACCCCCACATATCCCTGACCCCCACATTTTCCTCACCCCCACATTTCCCTCACCCCCACATTTCCCTCACCCCCACATATCCCTCACCGCCACATTTCACTCACCCCCACATTTCCCTCACCCCCACATATCCCTCACCCCCTACATTTTCCTCACCCTCACATTTCCCTCACCCCCACATATCCCTCACTCACCCCCACATATCCCTCACCCCCACATTTCACTCACCCCCACATATCCCTCACACCCACATATCCCTCACACCCACATATCCCTCACACCCACATATCCTCACCCCCACATTTCACTCACCCCCACATATCCCTCACCCCCACATTTCACTCACCCCCCCCATTTCACTCACCCCCACATATCCCTCACACCCACATATCCCTCACACCCACATATCCCTCACACCCACATATCCTTCACACCCACATTTCACTCACCCTCACATATCCCTCACCCCCACATTTCACTCACCCCCACATATCCCTCACACCCACATATCCCTCACACCCACATATCCCTCACACCCACATTTCACTCACCCCCACATATCCCTCACCCCCACACATCCCTCACCCCCCCCATTTCACTCACCCCCACATTTCACTCACCCCCCACATTTCCCTCACCCACACATTTCCCTCACCCACACATTTCCCTCACCCACACATTTCCCTCACCCCCACGTTTCCCTCACCCCCACGTTTCCCTCACACCCACATTTCACTCACCCCCACATATCCCTCACCCCCACATTTCACTCACCCCCACATATCCCTCACACCCACATTTCACTCACCCCCACATATCCCTCACCCCCACATTTCACTCACCCCCACATTTCACTCACCCCCACATTTCACTCACCCCCACATTTCCCTCACCCACACATTTCCCTCACCCACACATTTCCCTCACCCCCACGTTTCCCTCACATTTCCCCCTGGGAGTGCTCAATCCCGTAGCCAAAATAGCATTATCCCCTTGACTTCCAATGCCACGCAAACCTTAGAGCTGATTATATGGCTTGAAAAATACAATCAAATATTTCCATTGGAGGCGGAATTTGAATTTGGGTGGGTGTGCAACTACCAAGTTGCTTGCGATACAACCCACCGGTGGGTCGTTTGAAAAATTCCAACAATATTCTTTAAATTATTGGTATTTAATAGACCCAGTTAATGTTAGGGATTCCAAATTTGCATATCACTTGTGACTTTATATTAGAATTAAAAATTGCAATTCCTTTTAACCCACGTGTTAAAGCCGAGAGGGTGGTCTGTTTCCGAGGCCTCTGATTGGCGCAGGCGATGCGGGCCGCAGTGACGGTACATCCTGCCAGCCAATCAGCAGCCTTTGTCCTACACGTGAAAAGTTTTCAATGAAGTTACGGAATTTCGGGGCGAGAATTTTGAGCTGGTCATTGCGCCGCGGCAGCGATGCGGGCCCGGAATGTGGGGGAACTTATTTGGGAGGACATGCTGGGATTGTGGGAGTTGTGGGAGCTACACACCAGGGGAGGGTGGGAGTTGTGGGAGCTACACTCCAGGGGAAGGTGGGAGTTGTGGGAGCTACAATCCAGGGAAAGGGTGAGAGTTGTGGGAGCTACACTCCAGGGGAGGGTGAGAGTTGTGGGAGCTACACTCCAGGGGAGGGTGGGAGTTGTGGGAGCTACACTCCAGGGGAGGGTGGGAGTTGTGGGAGCTACATTCCAGGGGAGGGTGGGAGTTGTGGGAGCTACACACCAGGGGAGGGTGGGAGTTGTGGGAGCTACACTTCAGGGGAGGGTGGGAGTTGTGGGAGCTACACACCAAGGGAATTTGGGAGCTACACACCAGGGAAATTTGGGAGCTACACACCAGGGGAATTTGGGAGCTACACACCAGGGGAATTTGGGAGCTACACACCAGGGGCGGGGTGAAATTTTCGTGTTCTTTGTTTCATTGAGATGAAAGTACAGAGCAGAGCTGCTCCATACTCTGCTCCAACAAACACAGAGCTGCTCCATACTCTGCTCCAACAAACACAGAGCTGCTCCATACTCTGCTCCAACAAACACAGAGCTGCTCCATACTCTGCTCCAATAAATGCAGAGCTGCTCCATACTCTGCTCCAACAAACACAAAGCTGCTCCATACTCTGCTCCAAAAAACACAGAGCTGCTCCATACTCTGCTCCAACAAACACAGAGCTGCTCCATACTCTGCCCCAACAAACACAGAGCTGCTCCATACTCTGCTCCAATAAATGCAGAGCTGCTCCATACTCTGCTCCAACAAACACAGAGCTGCTCCATACTCTGCTCCAATAAATGCAGAGCTGCTCCATACTCTGCTCCAACAAACACAGAGCTGCTCCATACTCTGCTTCAACAAACACAGAGCTGCTCCATACTCTGCTCCAATAAATGCAGAGCTGCTCCATACTCTGCTTCAACAAACACAGAGCTGCTCCATACTCTGCTCCAACCACCCTCGAGAAAATAAGCTCGAATCATAAATTTGAGGTATAATTTTTCAACCAGAACCAGAGGCTCCCCTCGGGTCTCATCCACAGATCAAAGGGAACTTGATTGGTAATTAATGAGGGAACTGAACATCACATGCGAGGGGAGATGGTGGCGTTGTGAGGGTAGTGTTGCTGGCACAGGCAGGGCACAGGAAGGGCACAGGCAGGGCACAGGCAGGGCACAGGCAGGGCACAGGCAGGGCACAGTCAAGGCACAGGCAGGGCACAGGCAGGGCACAGGCAGGGCACAGGCAGGGCACAGGCAGGGCACAGGCAGGGCACAGGCAGGGCACAGGCAGGGCACAGGCAGGGCACAGGCAGGGCACAGGCAGGGCACAGGCAGGGCACAGGCAGGGCACAGGCAGGGCACAGGCAGGGCACAGGCAGGGCACAGGCAGGGCACAGGCAGGGCACAGGCAGGGCACAGGCAGGGCACAGGCAGGGCACAGGCAGGGCACAGGCAGGGCACAGGCAGGGCACAGGCAGGGCACAGGCAGGGCACAGGCAGGGCACAGGCAGGGCACAGGCAGGGCACAGGCAGGGCACAGGCAGGGCACAGGCAGGGCACAGGCAGGGCACAGGCAGGGCACAGGCAGGGCACAGGCAGGGCACAGGCAGGGCACAGGCAGGGCACAGGCAGGGCACAGGCAGGGCACAGGCAGTGCACAGGCAGGGCACAGGCAGGGCACAGGTAGGGCACAGGTAGGGCACAGGCAGGGCACAGGCAGGGCACAGGCAGGGCACAGGCAGGGCACAGGCAGGGCACAGGCAGGGCACAGGCAGGGCACAGGCAGGGCACAGGCAGGGCACAGGTAGGGCACAGGTAGGGCACAGGTAGGGCACAGGCAGGGCACAGGCAGGGCACAGGCAGGGCACAGGCAGGGCACAGGCAGGGCACAGGCAGAGCACTGGCAAGGCACAGGCAGGGCACAGGCAGGGCACAGGCAGGGCACAGGCAGGGCACAGGCAGGGCACAGGCAGGGCACAGACAGGGCACAGGCAGGGCACAGGCAGGGCACAGGCAGGGCACAGGCAGGGCACAGGCAGGGCACAGGCAGGGCACAGGCAGGGCACAGGCAGGGCACAGGCAGGGCACAGACAGGCACAGGCAGGGCACAGGCAGGACACAGACAGACATAGCTGGGAACTGCGCTCTCTTTGCTCCAGGTTTCAAACACAGATCTCGAAGGCTCTTTCATCTTCCGCAAACAACATTCATGAGAAGGAAACTTAGGGCAGCTTCCTCTGAGTCGCAACTTGAAGTTAGGATTAGATCAGGTGTTAGTTTAAGCCTCCTTACCGTTATAAACTTTCCGAAGAGAGGAAGGAGGAAGGCACCATTTAGTGTGGAGATGAGGAAATGCGGAGCCTATGCAGAAGGGGCATTGTAACAGTAAGTTGAGTATGAAGTTTATGAGGCAAGACAAAAGTTACATAAGGAAGCAGGAGGGGCTGAAAAATTGGACAGCAGTGGACCAAATAAAAACTGTCCTCAACATAAAAAAACATTTCATTTAAAAAATGAAGGCTTACCTAACTCCCAGCTCGGGCCTTCACACATTTCCCCCCTGGGAGCTCTAATTCCCATAGATACAATTGTTGTATCCCCCTAAGGGGATTATAGTTAGGATACAAGCTTTGAGTGTCCCGCTCAAACTATAAAGTTAGCGTAGAAAAAAAGTTATAAGCTAGAAAAGTCATGCAAATTTTTGATTACCTTTTTTTATTAGACTAGAGCTCAAACAAACGCAGAAGTACGTGTCCTAAGCGTATTATCGCACACTTTTCCCTGTTGTAGACAGTATGACACACGTGAATGTGTCTACCATGACACACGTGAATGTGTCTACCATGACACGCTAAATGTAACTTATATTTCGCGCTTAAAAAAATTCCACACTAGTTTTTAAACAATAAGATAAACTCGGGACGTTCACTGATCGAAGTAAATGCAGCTAACAATTATCTTGTTTCTAGCGATGGGCAAATTGACGTTCTATTTTCAATTTAAATTTAAGTCAACTAGTAAAAATTTTTGAAAATGGCCAACATAAAAAAAGAATCGTTTTTTGTAGCCTTTCAATTAGTATATTTAAAAATTGGGTTAGTGACTGCAGGTAGGTCATCAGCGTTATGGAAGTTCCTTCAACGACCGCCGGTGGGTCCCTTCACAGGAAGTATGAATAAAATCACAAAAGCATTATATAAAAATATTTACTCTTGGCATTCAGACCAGCTGGTTTCGACTAAAACAATGTCATTATCAATGAATACCATCTGTAAACAGAAAAAAAACATACATACCGTTTATTTAAAGTAGAGAAATATATAACAGTGACATATAAAGAAATTCTAAGATATAGTGAATAGAGGAGCGGCAGATTGGTCAATATATAAAACAGGCCTAAGTTTAAAAAAATGTACAATGATTCGAAAATTCACAAATCAGTATTAGAAGTACAATCTGAAATTTTAAAATGATTCAGAGATAGAGGATGATTGGTGTTGTCACAGTGTTGTCTAGGGGATGAATGAGGTGCGACTGAAAGCGAGAGTTTGGTTCGGAAAGATTTGCCCAAATGTTGATAGAATCTAATGGCGGACTGTTTTTTAGTCGAAACCAGCTGGTCTGAATGCCATGAGTAAATGTTTTTATATAATGTTTTTGTGATTTTATTCATACTGAAAATACGCTACCCGCGAAATTTCACAGGAAGTGTGTCAAGGTTTCTTCGGAAAGTGTTATAAGGCTCATAAATTCTCAAAAGGGTTTTAAATGAGTGAAAATATTTTACCTTCTTAAACTTCAATACGTAATTTGACTAAGTGTTGTAGCACGTCGCCAAGAACCAGATCTGTCGTCTAGATGTGTGATGATCACCCAGAATTAAGACAACATACACAAATATGTAGAAAATTTCCTGACATAAGATTGACACACCCATATGAGAAAAGATATACCTTTCCATGAATAAAAACTGACATGCGCAGAGATGTCGAGATATTTTTGAATAGAGACGGACACACTCAGATGTGTCTAGATATTTTGAATAGAGACGGACACACTCAGATGTGTCTAGATATTTTTGAATAGAGACGGACACACTCAGATGTGTCTAGATATTTTGAATAGAGACGGACACACTCAGATGTGTCTAGATATTTTTGAATAGAGACGGACACACTCAGATGTGTCTAGATATTTTGAATAGAGACGGACACACTCAGATGTGTCTAGATATTTTGAATAGAGACGGACACACTCAGATGTGTCTAGATATTTTTGAATAGAGACGGACACACTCAGATGTGTCTAGATATTTTGAATAGAGACGGACACACTCAGATGTGTCTAGATATTTTTGAATAGAGACGGACACACTCAGATGTGTCTAGATATTTTGAATAGAGACGGACACACTCAGATGTGTCTAGGTGTTTTTGAATAGAGACGGACACACTCAGATGTGTCTAGATATTTTTGAATAGAGACGGACACACTCAGATGTGTCTAGGTGTTTTTGAATAGAGACGGACACACTCAGATGTGTCTAGATATTTTGAATAGAGACGGACACACTCAGATGTGTCTAGATATTTTTGAATAGAGACGGACACACTCAGATGTGTCTAGATATTTTTGAATAGAGACGGACACACTCAGATGTGTCTAGGTGTTTTTGAATAGAGACGGACACACTCAGATGTGTCTAGATATTTTTGAATAGAGACGGACACACTCAGATGTGTCTAGATATTTTTGAATAGAGACGGACACACTCAGATGTGTCTAGATATTTTGAATAGAGACGGACACACTCAGATGTGTCTAGATATTTTGAATAGAGACGGACACACTCAGATGTGTCTAGATATTTTTGAATAGAGACGGACACACTCAGATGTGTCTAGGTGTTTTTGAATAGAGACGGACACACTCAGATGTGTCTAGATATTTTGAATAGAGACGGACACACTCAGATGTGTCTAGATATTTTTGAATAGAGACGGACACACTCAGATGTGTCTAGATATTTTTGAATAGAGACGGACACACTCAGATGTGTCTAGGTGTTTTTGAATAGAGACGGACACACTCAGATTTGTCGAGATATTTTTGAATAGAGACGGACACACTCAGATGTGTCTAGATATTTTTGAATAGAGACGGACACACTCAGATGTGTCTAGATATTTTGAATAGAGACGGACACACTCAGATGTGTCTAGATATTTTTGAATAGAGACGGACACACTCAGATGTGTCTAGATATTTTTGAATAGAGACGGACACACTCAGATGTGTCTAGATATTTTTGAATAGAGACGGACACACTCAGATGTGTCTAGATATTTTTGAATAGAGACGGACACACTCAGATGTGTCTAGATATTTTTGAATAGAGACGGACACACTCAGATGTGTCTAGGTGTTTTTGAATAGAGACGGACACACTCAGATGTGTCTAGATATTTTTGAATAGAGACGGACACACTCAGATGTGTCTAGATATTTTTGAATAGAGACGGACACACTCAGATGTGTCTAGATATTTTTGAATAGAGACGGACACACTCAGATATATATGTCTAGATATTTTTGAATAGAGACGGACACACTCAGATGTGTCTAGATATTTTTGAATAGAGACGGACACACTCAGATGTGTCTAGATATTTTGAATAGAGACGGACACACTCAGATGTGTCTAGATATTTTGAATAGAGACGGACACACTCAGATGTGTCTAGATATTTTGAATAGAGACGGACACACTCAGATGTGTCTAGATATTTTTGAATAGAGACGAACACACTCAGATGTGTCTAGATATTTTTGAATAGAGACGGACACACTCAGATGTGTCTAGATATTTTTGAATAGAGACGGACACACTCAGATGTGTCTAGGTGTTTTTGAATAGAGACGGACACACTCAGATATATATGTCTAGATATTTTTGAATAGAGACGGACACACTCAGATGTGTCTAGATATTTTGAATAGAGACGGACACACTCAGATGTGTCTAGATATTTTTGAATAGAGACGGACACACTCAGATGTGTCTAGATATTTTTGAATAGAGACGGACACACTCAGATGTGTCGAGCTTTCCTGAATAGAGACGGACACACTCAGATGTGTCTAGATATTTTTGAATAGAGACGGACACACTCAGATGGTCCTCGATATTTTTGAACCTAAACCCAGAGCGACCAGGTCTCGGTTGCCTGTCACGCTGTGTCGTCAATGCGACGCTCGTCACACGGAAGACACTCCCCTAACAAACTTAGTGAACTAAATTAGACCACGAGAATTAGGTAATTCTCTCGAGTCTGAGCGCAGCAATCAAATAAACTGAGAATCTGAACCCCCTCATGGCGCCACCTAACGGCGATGTGCCTCGAGAGAACGGCAGGTCGGAGCTGTGGCTCGTGTTGCTGGAGGACGCCTCGCTGTGCTGCCTCAATGAAATATTGTGCCGGAAAATAATAGAATATTTTACCGGCTGAATAGAATATCGTAAAGGAGAAAATAGAGCATGAAAAAGGAAAAAATACAATATTGTGAAGGAAAAAAATGGAATGTTGTGGAGGAAAAAAATAGAATATTGGATCGTCTGAATAGAACATTTTGCCGGCTGAATCGAACGATGTACCCGCTGAATAGAATATTGAAACAGAAAAAATAATATAGCATCGGCTGAATAAAATATTGTACCGGAAAAAAATATGGCACGGTAAAAATTAGAATATTGTACCGGATGAATATATTGTGCGGAAAAACTAAATGGCCCATCCTCACCTTGGCAAGATGGGCCATGTAGTGGTGTCCTACAGCCAGCTGACGCTAGGCAAACTGACGTACACAACTGACGAGAACAGACACACAACTTATAACAATGAATCCCGAGTGTCACTGAGCATCCAAAAAAAAGATGTCTCAATATTAGGCCCTGACTTTGTAGCGTAAGTTTGACTCGAACCTTATTGATACTCAAAGTTAAGGCTTTGAGGGTGACGGTGTTCTCCTCCGGCGTCTGAAATTGTTTACGCAATGCTTTCATCCGAACTCTGAAGCAAATAAAAAATAACTTTATGCTTTTATCGGAACTTTCGCAGTTGATTTTTCTGAACTTATATAAGCATGCACAAATTTGCAACTCCGTCGCAATATTCAAGTTCACTGCGCCGCGCAGCTCTCACGGCCTCCGCACGCAGCGACTTGTGGGAATAGATGACCTTGGGTTGTGTGCGTGTGTGTCGTGTGCGTGTGTTGGGGAGTGTGTCGTGTGTGTGTGTTGGGGAGTGTGCCGTGTCTGTGTGTTGGGGAGTGTGTCGTGTGTGTGTGTCGTGCGTGTGTCGTGTGAAGGGGAGGGGGGGGGGGGAGAGTGTGTGTATGTGGGTGGGTGTGCCAGCAACACGCAACACGACACTTAGGTAGTCGGTGTGTGTGTGTTGGAGAGTGTGTCGTGTGTATGTGTGTCGTGTGAGGGGAAGGGGAGGGGAGAGAGTGTGTGTATGTGGGTGTGTGTGTGTGCCAGCAACACGCAACACGACACTTAGGTTGTCGGTGTGTGCGTGCCAGCAAGACGACACTCAGATTCTTTTTCTTTCACTCGTTCAAGCTGAGACATATAAACACTTTGACTGCGACGTGAGCCACCGGTGGTACACGGAGGGAATTTTCATAATGCTGCTGATCGACCATTAGTCACACACTCAATTTTCATGCATACTTTTTCAAGCAAAATAATGGCACAATGCAGTTAATGCTTGCTATTTTCAACACTGCTGACTACAATTTCCTTTAAATTCGAGTTGAATGTTAAACTTCAGTTTTACCTGCCGCAGTCAAAATATTAAAGTACTTGTACACTTCTGGAAGACATATATACACCATTATTTCGTAAAATCGCACGAGCCGTCCGGTAATCAAAAGAAGTAAACTAGAGCCCTCACATGTTGTCTGACGCGCAGGACATCCGAGGGGGAGTGGGGCAGTCGAGGCCCACCCTCACATTACCAGCAATGCTTCTATTCCATAAACTGTAAGCTATGGTCACAAAATATCTAAACGATCCGATATGAGGAGTTCTCAATGGAGGCTGTCGATGAGGGCGTCATGAAAGCTTGTTATCCAAGCAGAGCTGACAGCCGCCATATTTGTGTTCTTGCAGAGCTGACAGCCGCCATATTTGTGTTCTTGCAGAGCTGACAGCCGCCATATTTGTGTTCTTGCAGAGCTGACAGCCGCCATATTTGTGTTCTTGCAGAGCTAACAGCCGCCATATTTGTGTTCTTGCAGAGCTGACAGCCGCCATATTTGTGTTCTTGCAGAGCTAACAGCCGCCATATTTGTGTTCTTGCAGAGCTAACAGCCGCCATATTTGTGTTCTTGCAGAGCTAACAGCCGCCATGTTTGTGTTCTTGCAGAGCTAACAGCCGCCATATTTGTGTTCTTGCAGAGCTGACAGCCGCCATATTTGTGTTCTTGCAGAGCTGACAGCCGCCATATTTGTGTTCTTGCAGAGCTAACAGCCGCCATATTTGTGTTCTTGCAGAGCTGACAGCCGCCATATTTGTGTTCTTGCAGAGCTAACAGCCGCCATATTTGTGTTCTTGCAGAGCTAACAGCCGCCATATTTGTGTTCTTGCAGAGCTAACAGCCGCCATGTTTGTGTTCTTGCAGAGCTAACAGCCGCCATATTTGTGTTCTTGCAGAGCTAACAGCCGCCATATTTGTGTTCTTGCAGAGCTAACAGCCGCCATATTTGTGTTCTTGCAGAGCTAACAGCCGCCATATTTGTGTTCTTGCAGAGCTGACAGCCGCCATATTTGTGTTCTTGCAGAACTAACAGCCGCCATATTTGTGTTCTTGCAGAGCTGACAGCCGCCATATTTGTGTTCTTGCAGAGCTAACAGCCGCCATATTTGTGTTCTTGCAGAGCTAACAGCCGCCATATTTGTGTTCTTGCAGAGCTGACAGCCGCCATATTTGTGTTCTTGCAGAGCTAACAGCCGCCATGTTTGTGTTCTTGCAGAGCTGACAGCCGCCATATTTGTGTTCTTGCAGAGCTAACAGCCGCCATGTTTGTGTTCTTGCAGAGCTAACAGCCGCCATGTTTGTGTTCTTGCAGAGCTAACAGCCGCCATATTTGTGTTCTTGCAGAGCTGACAGCCGCCATATTTGTGTTCTTGCAGAGCTGACAGCCGCCAAATTCGTGTTCTTGCAGAGCTGACAGCCGCCATATTTGTGTTCTTGCAGAGCTGACAGCCGCCAAATTCGTGTTCTTGCAGAGCTAACAGCCGCCATATTTGTGTTCTTGCAGAGCTAACAGCCGCCATATTTGTGTTCTTGCAGAGCTGACAGCCGCCATATTTGTGTTCTTGCAGAGCTAACAGCCGCCATATATGTGTTCTTGCAGAGCTGACAGCCGCCATGTTTGTGTTCTTGCAGAGCTAACAGCCGCCATATTTGTGTTCTTGCAGAGCTGACAGCCGCCATATTTGTGTTCCTGCAGAGCTAACAGCCGCCATATTTGTGTTCTTGCAGAGCTGACAGCCGCCATATTTGTGTTCTTGCAGAGCTGACAGCCGCCAAATTCGTGTTCTTGCAGAGCTGACAGCCGCCAAATTTGTGTTCTTGCAGAGCTGACAGCCGCCAAATTTGTGTTCTTGCAGAGCTGACAGCCGCCATATTTGTGTTCCTGCAGAGCTGACAGGCGCCAAATTTGTGTTCTTGCAGAGCTGACAGTCGCCAAATTCGTGTTCTTGCAGAGCTGACAGCCGCCAAATTCGTGTTCTTGCAGAGCTGACAGCCGCCATATTTGTGTTCTTGCAGAGCTGACAGCCGCCAAATTCGTGTTCTTGCAGAGCTAACAGCCGCCATATTTGTGTTCTTGCAGAGCTGACAGCCGCCATATTTGTGTTCTTGCAGAGCTAACAGCCGCCATATTTGTGTTCTTGCAGAGCTGACAGCCGCCAAATTCGTGTTCTTGCAGAGCTAACAGCCGCCAAATTCGTGTTCTTGCAGAGCTAACAGCCGCCATATTTGTGTTCTTGCAGAGCTGACAGCCGCCATATTTGTGTTCTTGCAGAGCTAACAGCCGCCATATTTGTGTTCCTGCAGAGCTGATAGCCGCCAAATTTGTGTTCTTGCAGAGCTGACAGCCGCCATATTTGTGTTCTTGCAGAGCTGACAGCAGCCAAAATTTCAATTCTTGCAGAGCTGACAGCAGCCAAAATTTCAATTCTTGCAGAGCTGACAGCAGCCAAAATTTCAATTCTTGCAGAGCTGACAGGTGCCAAAAAGCTCTCTCTTCTCTTGTAAAATTTTTGCATTACTACTGAAAGAGTTTTCCGTTTTTCTTTGCAAAATTGACAGGCTCTGGAATATTCCGTGTACATCTGCTTCTGTGTAGCTGAGTGTGTGGACGCCGCTCCTATACCACACTTCTCGCATGGTAAAGAGGTCCTGCTGTAGCGTGAGATCTACCTCTAGCTAGTACTGTAGCGTGAGGTCTACCACTAGCTAGTACTGTAGCGTGAGGTCTACCTCTAGCTAGTACTGTAGCGTGAGGTCTACCACTAGCTAGTACTGTAGCGTGAGGTCTACCTCTAGCTAGTACTGTAGCGTGAGGTCTACCACTAGCTAGTACTGTAGCGTGAGGTCTACCACTAGCTAGTACTGTAGCGTGAGGTCTACCTCTAGCTAGTACTGTAGCGTGAGGTCTACCACTAGCTAGTACTGTAGCGTGAGGTCTACCTCTAGCTAGTACTGTAGCGTGAGGTCTACCACTAGCTAGTACTGTAGCGTGAGGTCTACCTCTAGCTAGTACTGTAGCGTGAGGTCTACCACTAGCTAGTACTGTAGCGTGAGGTCTACCACTAGCTAGTACTGTAGCGTGAGGTCTATCACACCATAGCAAGAGATCTACCTCTAGCTAGTTTTGTAGCATGAGATCTACCTCCAGCTAGTACTATAGCATAAGGTTAGGTTACTAATGGATATCACTTATTTCCATAGATTTAGTATTGCAACAAACAATTTGTGCATCTCAAACTGCACCCAGGTAGGCGATATATGGGGGTAGACCTCACGCTTTACCCAGTCTAACTTTTTCGCTGCCTGCATGCATGTTTTTCGACGCTTTAGCGATTTAAACGATGCAATTAGGCGGCGAAAAACATGCATCTATGTGGCGAAAAAGTTAGAATGGGTAGGAGCACCGGTAAACCTTCCAGTTCAGGATCAGCAGAACCCGTCTCTGCGTCCGTCTGTTTGCTGTGGAGGTATTCAGGGTATTTTTTATATACGGGACCTGAGCAAATCTTTAATTACTTTTGATACAATGAACGTATTTTTTCGGGTCTAGCATTTAAAAAAACACACTGTATGTGTGTGTACGACGGTGCTATTTGCAGAGATATTGTGTTCCATCTTCTTTAGTTCTCTATGTGATGACACCTTCATGATTAACCCTCTACCGCCTCATAAGACTATGCTGTCCTCTTTCGGAAATACCCTCAATGCGTTCTATTTCTTGTTAAATTTGTTCCTTAATTTGCTTTTTGAAGTTTTTTACGGAGTGAGAATTCTTTTCTCATCCACACATTAGTGACTATCTGATGCTGGTGCCAGTTTAGTTAAGATGGTTGTGATACAGGTAGTATGAGTGCAAAAATGCCGACGTCAAAGAGTTTACAGGGATTTCGAATTTTAAATTTTCCAGTGTAATTATTTCGATTAGTTTGAAACAAACCATTTTCGTCTCGTGTGCTGTCAATCCAAATTGCCTGTATATTAACAGCCATACTACACATCACAGTGGAGGAAACACAGTAAAGTCATTTGTATGGGAGGAAAATACGCCTTCTCTTGTTCGGCTAGCCAATAGAAAGTCTTCATTTCAAGCACACTGGATGACGTCACCATTGCGGCATGTCGTTAGGTCAATAGTGGTGCCAGATTTTGGGCTAGCAGTGTTGCCAGATGCAATATGAGCGCTGCTATTGGTTCGTTGCTCTAACGGTAGCAGTGGCACACGGTCGACGAAGGAAAGACTGGTTTGACTCTACCTTGTTTCCTCTACCGTGCCACATAGCCAGCTGCGCCTACAGGGTGTGTTGTGCCACGAGATGGGTGCGGCGAGAGGGTAGGCAGAGAGAAGGGGGTCCAACTCCATTCCAGGTCTCTCGGTTTTATCGAATTTTAATGCTGGGAAGCTATCAATAATGTGCATTGAAAGAATCATTAATTAAGGTTCATTTATTAAAACTCTGACGGCAATTGGTTAAACTTAAGTTTAGTGTTTAGCTTAAATTCAAAGTCAGTTGTAGTATGCAATTTTGAAAATAGCAAACATTAACTTGATCACGCCTTCATTTAGCTTTGAGTACTTATAAAAATTAAGTTTGTGACGGCTGGTCGGTCAGCAGCATTATGAAAATCCCCTCCGTGGCCACCGGTGGCGCACGTTACGGTCAAAGTATTAATTATTACGTTCTTCGTATTATCTAAAGAGAGCGTGAAATATTCACCTCTTTATCAATAGTTCATAACCAGAAATAAACATACATCCTAAGCACCCAATTTACTTCAGTTGGTTTATTTTCGTTACACACACAAGGACAACCTCGGCACTCTCCTCCCAAATCTACACGCTCCCCACCCCTTTACGTGCCAAAAACTTTATCAATTATTAGATTAGATTATAAGTTAGTTTAAGCCTCCCTAACCGCTGCAAAGAAGAACGTATCGAAGAGAGGAAGAAGGGAGGCACCATTTAGTATGGAGATTAAGAAATGCGGAATCTATGAAGTAACAAAAATTATTTCCGTGAGCTCAGTTGCTTAAATTTATATCCCCCCTCCTCCCCCCCCCCAGCGGGGGCAGCCAAAACTTTCCTTGCCGGTCACGTGAACCTCACGCAGCCTGTGAGGGGTAACTCTTGTAAGACGCAACTTAGAGGATGTCAACTTTGAGAAAGGAAACTTTGAATGAGCAACTTGGAGGTAGGCAACTTGAAGGTAGACAGTTTGGAGGTAGGCAACTTGGAGGTAGGCAACTTGGAGGTAGACAGCTTGGAGGCAGACAACTTGGAGGTAGACAGCTTGGAGGCAGACAACTTGGAGGTAGACAACTTGGAGGTAGACAGCTTGGAGGTAGACAACTTGGAGGTAGGCAACTTGGAGGTAGACAACTTGGAGGTAAACAACTTGGAGGTAGGCAACTTGGAGGTAGACAGCTTGGAGGTAGACAACTTGGAGGTAGGCAACTTGGAGGTAGGCAACTTGGAGGTAGGCAACTTGGAGGTAGACAACTTGGAGGTAGACAGGTTGGAGGTAAACAACTTGGAGGTAGGCAACTTGGAGGTAGACAGCTTGGAGGTAGACAACTTGGAGGTAGGCAACTTGGAGGTAGGCAACTTGGAGGTAGACAACTTGGAGGTAGACAGGTTAGAAGTAGACAACTTGGAGGTAGGCAACTTGGAGGTAGACAACTTGGAGGTAGGCAACTTGGAGGTAGACAACTTGGTGGTAGGCAATTTGGAAGTAGACAACTTGGAGGTAGGCAACTTGGAGGTAGGCAACTTGGAGGTAGACAACTTGGATGTAGGCAACTTGGAGTTAGACAACTTGGAGGTAGGCAACTTGGAGGTAGGCAACTTGGAGGTAGGCAATTCAGATGCAAGCAACTTGAAGAGGAACAATTAGGAGCTGGAAAACTTGGAGGGCAAACTTTAAGGAAGCAACTTGGAAGTAGGCAACTTGATGCAGAAGAATTTTGAGCGAAGCAACTTTAAAGAGAGAAATTGGGAAAGGCAGTCTGTAAAGCGCTTTGAACAAAATCATCAAAAGCACGCAGGACGTTTCAAATCGCCGGTCCAGTCCGGCCGGCGACGGCGCGGTCAGAAGGTTCGTCTGGAAATTTCTGCGCACCTGAGCGCAGCAGGCGGGGTATGAGGGTCTGCAACAGCCCTCACTGCCCTCATTCCCCTCACATTCCAGGGGAAGAAGTGTGTGCTTCCCTCACTAGAGAGGAGAGGGAGAGAACTATAGAGAACTGAACGATAGAGAACAGAGAGAATAGTAGAGAACTGAGCGAGAGAGAAAGGTACGGGAGCGAGAGAACTGAGTGAGAGAAGTGTAAAGAATTGAGCGAGAGGGAAAGGTGCGTGAGCGAGAGAACTGAGATGCATTACAGTCACCCTTGCCCTGAGTACGCAGTACCCTGAGCACATGGTACACATGTGACATGAAGCTGTCACACCACGGCAACACCGACACGAGCCTCACGTCAACGCGAGCCAGGCCACGGTAGAAGAAACAAGGCAGGGTCAAACCATTCTTTTTTGCGTCAACCGTGTGGCAATGCTGACGTCGGGACAACGGACCAATAACAGGGCTCAAATTGCGTCCGGCAACAGTGCTAGCCCCCTGGCAACACTGCTAGCCCCAAACCTGGCACCACTACTGGCATAACGACATGTGGCCATGCTGACGTCATAACAACGGACCAATGGCAGCGCTTGAGTTGCATCTGGCAACAGTGATAGCCCCAATTCAGGCACCACTATGGGCCTAACAACCTGCCGCCAAGGTGACGTCATTAAGTTTGTTAGAAACAAAGCCGCTCTATTGGCTAGCCGAACTAGAGGATATGTATTTCCCCCATAGAAATGAGTCTACCTTGTTTCCTATACCGTGTGCCCGGCTCGCGTTAGCGGGGAAATACGGCACCTGGCGACTAAGACGATCTCTGTCTCCTCACTGCACACTCTTGACAGCTGAATTGGCCGCTACTTTTCTCAATTATATATCTCGGGTAATTAACGCTTTGACCGCAACGTGCGCCACCGGTGGCCACGGAGGGAATTTTCATAATGCTACTGACCGATCAGCAGTCAAAAACTCACATATCGTAAATACTTAATGTTATATAGTGAAGTACTGGTTGTGTTAATAAGACTTCCGGAGGCTGAGATTTATGAGTCTCGGAAGATCTTTATGCGCTCGGCCCGGATACCTTATAGCGTTCGGGTCACATGTCTTGATAGGGCCTCCGGTGGAAAAGCCGACGGGCGCCTTGCATTTACAAGCACCGGATGGGCTTTGTTTACCCTCCGGGCTCGGCTACTCTTAAGGAGAATCTGTGTATCGATAAGTCAGTACAATACTAGAAGTCCTACAGTGAGTTTGCCTATCCTTCAGCCTGGTATTTGGCTAGGCGAATAAAAGTTACAGCTTCTACTTAATAAATCTCAAGTCGTGCTGAAAATAGCGACACTACAATTGGCGACGAGAACTTCGAATCGTTTGAAAGTCGTTTGAAAGTACAGTGTGCAGACGCTCTTCAGAAAGCGGGAAACAATGGCGGTAAAAAAGCTAGTATTTTAATTAAAGCCTGTAAGCATAATTACTGATCTACAACGAAGAATTAAACCTACGTTACTCACTGATGCTACAAATGAGGAACTTGAAGAAAAGTTAATAAAGCAATTTGAAATCAAGAAATCCACTGTTGGCGCATCTGTTACATTTCTAAACAGAAAGCAAAGTGTTAATGAATCCATAGAAAGTTATGCTAAAACGTTAAATGACTTAGCATCGGCATGTAACTACGAAAATTGTTGTCGCGATCGTCTCTTGAGAGATGCTTTCGTGGCTGGTCTACATTCATCGCAAATTCTCAGCGCGGTTCTACAGAAGTGTGACAGCAAGTCCTTCAACGAATGCGTTGAACATGCAAAACTCATCGAACAGTTAAGCTCCGACGCTCAAGATATTATTCGTGAGGATTCATCTTCATCGTTTTTCACAACAGAAAAATTACCGCCGAACTACATATGCATTCGCTGCGGAACCAGGCGGAAGCACCTTGCAAAGAATTGTTATGCTTTGAAACTAAAATGCCAAAAATATGGAATAATAGGCCACATTTCTAAAGTCTGCAAATCTACGACGGCAGCACGGCCTTCTGAAGTAGGACCTACACGAGAAAATCTGATGCAATTCGCTCTTACGCGGTGCAGCAGGAGAGGAGCGGATGTCATTGCAACGTCGGAAAAGAAGACGTGTTAATGAAAAGTTCACGGGAGCCTCTACAGAAGAAGAGCGAAGTTGGTCTACAAAAGCCTAGGAACGACAGTGGTGACGGTAATTCTGTACATGAATTTTCTGATTATCCCTGAAATTATTCTAATTTTTTAGAGTAAAAACCACTGTAATTCCCGTTACAAAAGAGCCTACTATGTTACCATGCAATTTAAATGGTGTGCCTATTCAGTTTCTCCTAGACAACGCAGTGCAGTCTCGACTATACGTAAAAGAGATGCACATGCTGTTGGTGCAGTCATAAATCTTACGAGTAGCAAAGTGTTCGGATACAGTGGTGGCTCTGTAAATTTACTTAGTCAATCTTCAGTACTCATTAGTTATAAAAACGTTAGTTTTGATCATAACTTTCTCATTGTGGAAGATGATAGAATCAACTTACTTGGCCGAGATATTTGTTCTAAACTCAACGTAAACTTTGTCATTCGTGATAAATACGACTCCATAAATAAAACTGATTGTCATAGTTTGCCGAGAAGCTCGTTTTTGAAATACGATTCATATTTGTCATCTGATTCACAGTCTAACGTTAGAGAAACAGTTCATCTTGATGTGTTGCCTATTGGAGTTCCTGTATTTTGTAAAGCACGCCCGGTTCCTGTAAGACTAAATGACTCTGTCATAACCGAACTGGAGCGTTTGCAGAGTATGGGCAAAATCACCAAAGTGTATGATAGCCAATGGGCATCTCCTACCGTTAATGTTCTAAAGTCTGACGGCACGGTGAGAATCTGTGGAGATTTTTCAGCCTCCATTAATAATTTTCTGAATCCAGTTCAATCTGTACTACCTGTTATAGATGATGTCATTTCTCAAGTCGGAGACGCGAAGTTTTTCTCAAAAATTGATTTGTCTAACGCGATTTTGTAAATTCCGTTGGACGAAGAATTAAAGAAAGTTACGACCATTAACACCTCAGAAGGTCTATTTATGCACAATTACTTGCCTTATGGATTACGAAATGACGACATGATTCATTTAATGATTGCTATTTTCAAAATTACTCATTTTAACTGACATTAAGTGTGAGTTGAATGTTGAACTTCAGTTTTATGAATCGCGGTAAAACGTGGCAAACTGAAATAGGCAATCATGAATTAGGCCTATCACCTACCCTGCCAACAATTATACCTATCACCTACCCTGCCAACAATTATACCTATCACCTACTCAGCCAGTAATTTTACCTATCACCTACCCTGCCAACAATTATACCTATCACCTACTCAGCCAGTAATTTTACCTATCACCTACCCTGCCAACAATTATACCTATCACCTACTCAGCCAGTAATTTTACCTATCACCTACCCTGCCAACAATTATACCCATCACCTACCCTGCCAACAATTATACCCATCACCTATCCTGCCAACAATTAAACCCATCACCTACCCTGCCAACAATTATACCCATCACCTATCCTGCCAAAAATTATACCCATCACCTACCCTGCCAAAAATTATACCTATCACCTACCCTGCCAACAATTATACCCATCACCTATCCTGCCAAAAATTATACCCATCACCTATCCTGCCAAAAATTATACCCATCACCTACCCTGCCAAAAATTATACCTATCACCTACCCTGCCAACAATTATACCCATAACCTACCCTCCCAACAATTATACCCATCACCTACCCTGCCAAAAATTATACCCATCACCTATCCTGCCAAAAATTATACCCATCACCTACCCTGCCAACAATTATACCCATCACCTACTCTGCCAAAAATTATACCCATCACCTACCCTGCCAAAAATTATACCCATCACCTACCCTGCCAAAAATTATACCCATCACCTACCCTGCCAAAAATTATACCCATCACTTACCCTGCCAAAAATCATTCCTATCACCGCCCACACCAAAATAGAAGGAGGAAGTTTTGAGTGATGCTTTGTTGCGGGAAAATGAAAGGGAATAAAATTTATATATTTAATATTGACCTCTAAACAACAAGAAACATGCAACAACGATAACAACATTGGACAACAAAAGGGACCCCCCCTCTGGGCAGGAGGGTGGGGGGTTATGGGGGACAAGCAGCTGCTACAGCTGCTGCTACAGCTGCTGCTACAGCTGCTGCTACAGCCGCTGCTACAGCTGCTGCTACAGCTGCTGCTACAGCTGCTGCTACAGCTGCTGCTACAGCTGCTGCTACAGCCGCTGCCACAGCTGCTGCTACAGCTGCTGCTACAGCTGCTGCTACAGCTGCTGCTACAGCTGCTGCTACAGCTGCTGCTACAGCCGCTGCCACAGCTGCTGCTACAGCTGCTGCCACAGGTGCTGCTACAGCTGCTGCTACAGCTGCTGCTACAGCTGCTGCTACAGCTGCTGCTACAGTTGCTGCTACAGCCGCACTTGCTCCCCTCAGCTATATTCAGTATGCAATAATACATGGCGAGGATTGCAGTAACCAGTCAAGTTTCAGCCCACGCCTTCATTATGAGGGCAATTTAAAGTTTCACCTAAGCTCATATGTTCGAAGTGTGTGTGTGTGTGTGCTGTGTGTGTGTGCTGTGTGTGTGTGTGTGTTGTGTGATAAATGCTGTGTGTGCTGTGCGTATGTGCTATGTGATACATGCTGTTTGTGCTGTGTGTGTGTGTGCTGTGTGAGTGCACACCGTGTGCTCGTCCCAACATAACCATACCGAATACAATTTTGTAAATTTATTGTTGGCTCTAACGGCTGTAAAACTTATAATTATATATGAATAGAATGGCAACCAGGTATAACGGACTAGTCCATCAAATGCCGCATAAATTCTAACGACGAATTTGTACAAAATTGTCAGATCATTTATGTTCTTTTTTTCCTATCCAGTCCCCATATCCAGTCTCCCTATCCAGTCTCCCCATCCAGTCTCCCTATTCAGTCTCCCTATTCAGTCTCCCTATCCAGTCTCCCTATCCAGTCTCCTTATCCAGTCTCCTTATCCAGTCTTCCTATCCAGTCTTCAACGTTTTAAAGTGCGTGTGTGTGCGTGTGTTAGTGTGTCAGAGAATAGTCTATTCCTTATCTCTATGTGATCTTTACTGGAAGCCTTGGACACGTGACACATGCTCGTGACACGTGACGCATAATCGTGACACATTCTACACACCAAACGCCTATAAAAAGAACTCATTGCACCTCTCAACTGTACTGTTCCAAAGGTCATCAGCCACCGATGTATTGCCTGCAAAACACAAGTGCACATTGAGTCCAGGTAGTTTTGCCTAATATTTGAACTAGTCTAACCTGGAGTGAACTAAAAATAAGAAAAAAAGAATTAATCTTTAGAATGTTAACACGCTTCTAGCGGTACGTTTTTTTTATTATTATTATATAAGAAAGTTTTAGCCTCCCTTAACCACGACAAAGATGTTCCAAGAGAGGAAAGAGGAAGGCACCATTTAGTATGGAGTTGAGGGAACGCGGAATCTATGCACAAGGTGCACAGAAACAGTAAGCTGGGAATGAAGTTCATGAAACAAGAAAAAAGTGGAAAAGGAAAGTAGTAGGTGCTGAAAAACAGGACAGCAGTGAACCGAAAAAAGATGGTCCGTAACAAAACAAAAACCTATTTTATTACAACAAAAAGGAAGCCTACCTAACCTTTAGCTCGGGCCCTCACATGGTTCCCCTGGGAGCGCTAACTCCCATAGATATGATAGCTGTATCCCCCTGAGGGGTGCTAGCGGTAGGTCCCATCGATATGTTGTGCTCAAGTTCTTCCTGCTGTGAAGCGGCCCATCGACGGGTCGTTCGAGAAAGTTTTAATAATCTTTAAAATTGGCGGTGTTCATTGGACCCAGTTAACGTTTGGTGTTTATAAAATTGCTTACAACTATTGACTTTATGTTTCAGTTGAATATTGAACTTCAGTTTAACCGGTCGTGTTAACACTTAAACTGGGACGTGACCCACCGGTGGCCACGGAGGGAGTTTCCATAATGCTTCTGACCGGCTGGTCATCAAAAACTCGATTTTCCTAAATACTTAATCAAAACGAAATAAAGGCATGATCCAGCTTATGTTGGCTACTTTCAAATTGGCTTGCAACAACTCACTAGATTTGAGTTTAGTACTGAACTTCAGTATAACACTTTCACTTCCGTAGGGCGAATGCATCCCCAGATTTTCAATGAACCCAGTGATTTGTGTGATACCTTCATAAAATACCGATGGGACAAAAACCCCAGGGTCTGTTACCTAACCTATGAACGTGGAAATTATTAACTATTCCCCAATTATCCTAGACTTATAAACATGTAATATATGCCATCAGTTTCAATTTCTTCGAAAAAAATTATCTAGAGTGAAAGTTAACAAATCACGCCACTGGGCGGAGCTTCGGGTTAGATCATTTTTCCTAACATCTGAAATTGCATTGGAATAAACTCGAAATACAGTAATTCTCGACACCAAAACCTGATTTAGAAGCTACGAGAGCCAACTCCCAGTATCCGCTCCATAAAAATGTTCTGTTAAATATCTTAAGGTAAAATTTCGCAGCATTTAAAAGTAGCGCGAAAAATGAGGAGCCCAGAGGAAAATATTGTCTGCTTAAGAATTTACATGGAACTAAAATCTTCGCTTTAAAGTCTCATGCCTTCCTCTGACTCACTTCTGAGCCGCAGCTCTGACACGCTGTGCTCGAGTGAGAGGCAAAGCACACGTGGTGCACAGCACACGTGGTGCACAGCACACGCGGTGCACAGCACACGTTTTACAGCACACGGGGCACAGCACACGGGGCACAGCACACGGGGCACAACACACGGTGTATAGCACACGGTGTACAGCACACGGTGTACAGCACACGGGGCACAGCCCACGGGGCACAGCACACGGTGCACAGCACATGGTGCACAGCACACGGTGTTCAGCACACGGTGTACAGCACACGGTGTATAGCACACGGTGTACAGCACACGGGGCACAGCACACGGTGTACAGCATCAGATTCGGAGAAGGATGGAGTCGAAAGTTTATGCTGAGAGCCTAGTTCGGATTCTACTCACTGCAGGTACGTTACAACTGCAATATATACCCGTCCCCTCACTGCAGGTACGTTACAACTGCAATATGTACCCATCCCCTCACTGCAGGTACGTTACAGCTACAATATGTACCCGTCCCCTCACTGCAGGTACGTTACAGCTGCAATATGTACCCGTCCCCTCACTGCAGGTACGTTACAGCTGCAATATTTACCTGTCCCCTCACTGCAGGTACGTTACAACTGCAATATGTACCCGTCCCCACACTGCAGGTACGTTACAACTGCAATATGTACCCGTCCCCTCACTGCAGGTACGTTACAGATGCAATATGTACCCGTCCGCTCACTGCAGGTACGTTACAACTGCAATATGTACCCGTCCCCTCACTGCAGGTACATTACAACTGCAATATGTACCCGTCCCCTCACTGCAGGTACGTTACAACTGCAATATGTACCCGTCCCCTCACTGCAGGTATCTTACAACTGCACTTTGTACCCGTCCCCTCACTGCTGGTACGTTACAACTGCAATATGTACCCGTCCCCTCAATGCAGGTACGTTACAACTGCAATATGTACCCGTCTCCTCAATGCAGGTACGTTACAACTGCAATATGTACCCGTCCCCTCACTGCAGGTTCGTTAAACTGCGTAACACGCGTCAAATAATTTCAATTAGCAATGAAAAATAGTAGTTATGTCAGTGATTCGCCTCGCCAAATTTGCGCCACAAAAAATCTGAGTTTTACGTCGGTGTCAAAAGTCCAGGAGGAATGTGTCAAGCAACCTCCCCCCTCCCCTCCCCACTTCCCCCCCTGGCGTCTGACCGTAAATAAAATTCCCAGGCGCACACCGGGAGCAAATCCGAGCATTTCTGAGGATTCCTCGGGTGACGCGGATCGTTTACGCAGCTGCCGAGACCTGCCAGCGCCTGTTAAGACCTGCCATAAGCTGCCAAAAGACGCTGTCCGAGGAAATGAACTGAGCTCGTGTTCGCGACGCGTGAGGACAGGAAGACACAGAGCGCCCCGCCGCCGCCACGCACTATCATGAACTTCTAGAAGGTGTTAATGTCTTAGGCACTCGAGAAATGCAAAAGAAGACGAAGAAGAAAACGCGATACTAAAGTACAAAAAACGCAAATGGCCCGAGACACGTAGGTAACAGCAGCCCTTAGATCATCCCAACCCTCACGCTGCCCCAAATTGCCCTATGCTGCTTTACTCATTCCTACGCTGCCCTGTGCTGCCCTGTGTGGTCACGCTCCGACGGCAGCCCATTCGCTACCGCTGTATCAGAATGGTCAAACAACACAGAGAAGTTAATGGAAGACATGAATATAGTGTCTACTTCTCTTTAAAAAATAATCGTTTTCAGCAAAAGAAGTTCCAAAGAAACATCGCCCATTCAATACTCCAAGAATAACTACGCGCGGGCATCTGCATTCTCGAGCCTGGCAACTTGCGAGACTCGCAGTGCACGACTTGAGAAAATGGACTTTTAATTCTATTTTGACTGGGATTTTTTTCAACAGAGTTCAGCGCAACTTACGATGAGCAGAAATTTCTCGGCCCCCTCCATATTTGCTGAGCAAACATAGCGGTCTAATATTGGTTTTTAATTTGTTCTCACACTCGTGTAACATGGGAACCATGTAACATGGGGACCATGTAACATGGGGACCATGTAACATGGGGACCATGTAACATGGGGACCATGTAACATGGGGACCATGTAACATGGGGACCATGTAACATGGGGACCATGTAACATGGGGACCATGTAACATGGGGACCATGTAACATGGGGACCATGTAACATGGGGACCATGTCACATGAGGACCATGTAACATGAGGACCATGTAATCACCAGTAGTGACCAGTATGTTATGCCACAACCCGAGGACCTCCCCAGTGACCACCGGTGGGTCACGCTGCAGTTAACGTGATATTAAATATGGACCGGCAGTCGTTCCTTTTTAGCTTAAACGCGTAAATTGACCGCATTTTGTTTCCTGTATGCCCGCCCACACGTGAATTTTACGCTAGATTTTACTTTTACTGCGACACAACCTCCTCCTTCCCCCTCCCTTCTCCCCTCCCCACGCACACACACACACACACACACACACACACACACACAAACGTCGTCACCTCATCTTCTGCTGTCAGCAGCATGGGGGGATGGTGCGCCTGTAGCTTTGATGGGGCGTGGGGCCACCCTAGGGGTAATTGGGGTTGGGGGACAGTTGGGTTGGGGGGACAATTGGGGTTGGGGGGACACTTGGGGTTGGGGGACACTTGGGGTTGGGGGACACTTGGGGTTGGGGGACACTTGGGGTTGGGGGACACTTGGGGTTGGGGGACAATTGGGGTTGGGGGACAATTGGAGTTGGGGGACAAGTGGAGTTGGGGTTGGGGAGACAATTGGGGTTGGAGGGGACAATTGGGGTTGAGGGGGGACAATTGGGGTTGAGGGGGGGAGGCAATTGGGGTTGAGGGGAGGGGGGCGCAATTGGGGTTGGGGGGGGTAATTTGGGGAGGGGGCAATTGTGGTTGGGTGGGAGTTGGGGTTGGATGGGATGTAAACACTTAAGCTGAGGCAACACAACACGCGGCACCGGAGCTACACACCTCAACACACGCGTCAGAATAGAGTAACACGTTCCCCGCGTGTGGGGCCGCATGTGTACCAGTACGTCAATTGCTCATTCACGTACCGGTATAAATGAATGACATTTTATCTGTTTCGCGACTTTTTTAACAAATAACTGTTATCATACCAGGTGAAATGTCGTCGTGGAATTGTATTCCTTATATTCCCCAGGAAGGATAAAAATGTATCCGAGCAGTATAGTCGATTTTCCTATTCTGCTACTTACAACCTAACCAGACCAGCCGTTTGCATCTGCGGAAACGCGGTGAATGAGTTAAACAGCGGAATAAAGGAAAATACAAGGAATATAAGCGTAACTCAAATCAAGGAGACGCAAGTAGTTAGGCAGAATCCAAATTTTTGCTTTGGAATAAAAGACTTTTTTCCCTGAAGCTCATTCGAAAAACTGCATGCAATAATGAACAAAACGGTAAATGTGTAGCGCTGGTCAGTAATCGATTATCCACTTTTCGGTGCCTATAAATAGGTAATTAGACCTAAATAAACAATTATTTTTCTATGCACTTTCCGTCGGAAGTGAGTATTTAACGAGTTATGGCGCTAGGTTTAGTTTCGTCTCTGATGAATGCGCTCGAATAAACAGCTACTCATCGATTTTCGAATTTTTGTTGCTTGAATCATGGTAATAACACCTGAATAAACAACTTTTATTCCATACACTTTTTTCGTCAAATGAGTATTTAACGAGGTATAGCGGTAGGTTGGGTTTCGTCTATGATGGCGATCGCGCTGGAAGCGACACTTCATTGCAGTGATGCCCTACCACGGGATCGATGAATTTCTTTCCGCTTCAAACACTTGAGTTGCGGTAACTTATTTACCGCTATAACTCGGAAAGTATTCGTGTCCGACGGAAAGTGCATAGAAGAAAACTTGTTTATTTCCATCTAATTAACTACGATTAGACACCGAAAACTGGAAAATCGATTACTGACCAACGCTACACATTTACCAAGAAAACTTTATCTTATGCTAGTACTTACACTGCACAACCTTTAGCTGGCGATGTGATCCGATACAAGTGAAGGCGTCACGACAACTTCGGTGCCATTGTTGTGTAGCTGGCACACATGTGTACTGTCACCGTTCACATACCTTCTTACACTTTTTGACTACTAATCTAAAGATTGACCTAAGCGGAATTAATTAATCTGAAACATTTTCGAGGCTTCTAACAATTTATTCGGGTCAGTCATCGTTTACTTGAAAAGAACACAGGGATCTTCTGCCTTGGTTATCCCGAAGACTAACAATATTGACGGGATCATCTTTGCTGAATGTTTTCGGAGTATTCTCCTAGCTTAACATCCTACAAGTTTCTCGAGGAAAAAATGAAATAGCGAACTTTTATTCACAATAATCTAAACGAATTCATTGAAATTGAAATTCACACAGACTGGTGAAATCGGAGTTTCAAATAATTTCACTTTCATCAGAAAATCACGAGGGAACTGCACAGACCAGGGTAGTAGAATGGCACAATACGTGTTTCAAAAGCTCAATCTCGAAGACATTCTTCATTAAATGGAAGGTTGAACATGTCAAAAATTATAACTCTTTCGAAATACCTAAAAACAACACATTTACAATTAAAATACAACCGCACAAGATCACAACACAACAGCAACAAAACAAGGATCCCGACACACAACTTAAAATTCCACTTCTGTTAACATTCGGTGGTTGACGGACGGCTATGTCAAATATACGCGGCTCTAAAATGCGGAATTTTTGTAAGGCCAGGGTTAAATCTAGAATTTATTCGTCTTGTGCACCGGAAATAATCTCCCTAAGCCTAAAGCTTGCCAACGATGGAACATTGTCTGAAAGAGCGCCACATTTTTGTAGAAAAGGAAAAGGGATAAAGGATATTTTATTCCAATCAAGCCAGATACATATCATCTTGTACAATGATTTTTAATTGACTTACATCTAACACCAGAATACAATGACGGTTACCCCCGGTCAAGCCGGTACCTGTTTCCGACACCTGGGTAGAGTGGAGAATTGTGACTGAGTTATTCTTTTTCCCAGCGGGGAGAAACAGTGGGCGGCACTGCCGGGATTAGAACTGCCGACATCTTCCCTTGAAGGGGACACTTTTAACCACTCGGCCACGGTGACCACGACTTAAAAGCAAATTGGATTGATAGTAAAGCCTCGCTGGAGTTATTTTTGTAGTCCTCGTGAGACCACCTCCATTCCCTCGAACTCCGCACCCGGAAGGATGTTGTAGAACGCACACACACCAGCTCTAAATAATTAAGATAGGACGCAAGTATTCTCCTACTTAAAATAAGATATGCTTATATTTACGTGTTTACACCAGCGTCTTCTGATACTTCACTTGGTATTTCACGGTTTTGTCGTGCTGTAAAGTTACAGGAGGGATGAGACGTAGCCCCTAGCACTTCCGACACACAAAACTCCGGATCTTTTCCAAACAAGCCCCGCCACTAATGCAACAAATAAGTTTACCCACTTTTAACTTTCAAAATAATGCACCTATCGACTTCAAATTACTTCCAAGCGAAATAACGTTTCAATCACAATTTGAAGTCGATAGGTGCATTATTTTGAAAGTTACAAGTGGGTGAACTTATGTGTTGCATTAGTGACGGGGCTTATCTGGAAAAGCTCCAAAACTACAAAAGCTACCACTACTACAACCATTCGTTGAGTATGTACCTTACCTAACACGTATAATGTGGACTTACATAACAACAGCAATAACAAGAATATCACGACGGTACCGTGTGACGTACCTTATGTACATGTAAGCGTATGTAGCTGTGTACGTTACATGAGGCTGCAGTTGTGTACGTTACGTGAAGCTGCAGTTGTGTACGTTACGTGAGGCTGCAGCTGTGTACGCTACGTGAGGCTGCAGCTGTTTACGTTACGTAAAGCTGCAGCTGTGTACGTTACGTGAGGCTGCAGCTGTGTACGTTACGTGAGGCTGCAGCTGTGTATGTTACGTGAGGCTGCAGCTGTGACACAAGGATTGTTCGTTATAAACAATCTGCAGTTCGTGTTATCAGTGGCCACTGATGCGTGTCAGTCACATGAACACGTGACCACCCGCCCTCAGGGGGACAGCCAATGGGAGCACCGCACTGCCCTCAGACGGTCCCCTCCCCCACCTCTCCCCCTCACAACTGTCTAGCGTCCAGTCTGAAGTCGCATTTGAGTTTCAATTTAAACTGTGGTCTATTTTATTTCATAATATCAGATGTTACATAATATTATATTACATTAACGCTTGATTCAAAAGCACAAAGTATTCCACAGACGCATGACGAACTCCATCTTGATTCTTATGTTTGTTCACACGCAGGCGTTGTGAGAGTATTGCTGAACATCAGAGTTGTTCTAGCTGCTCCGTATCAGACAGTGCTCTGTTACTGTGACAGACATATAGTGACAGAGCTGTGACCGAGTGGTGACAGAGCTGTGACAGAGTGGTGGCAGAGCTGTGATAGAGTAGACAGAGCAGAGTCAGAGCGGGGTCGGGGGAGACACAGACCTGTGCTCGTGTTGCCATCAATAAAACAATTTACACCTACATCAATTCAATAATATTTGACTCAGATACTCGCAGAAATTACATGAACATGTAGCCTATTGTTCATAACTCAAAGAACGACCAGTTAGTCTCTTTGTGTTAGCCTCGGACACGGCAGCTCGTTTGGATTCGTTGTGTGTAATGCCTGCGCCTAGAGTGAGTGTGAAATGCCTGCGCCTAGAGTGAGTGTGTAATGCCTGCGCCTAGAGTGAGTGTGTAATGCCTGCGCCTAGAGTGAGTGTGTAATGCCTGCGCCTAGAGTGAGTGTGAAATGCCTGCGCCTAGAGTGAGTGTGTAATGCCTGCGCCTAGAGTGAGTGTGAAATGCCTGCGCCTAGAGTGAGTGTGAAATGCCTGCGCCTAGAGTGAGTGTGTAATGCCTGCGCCTAGAGTGAGTGTGAAATGCCTGCGCCTAGAGTGAGTGTGTAATGCCTGCGCCTAGAGTGAGTGTGAAATGCCTGCGCCTAGAGTGAGTGTGAAATGCCTGCGCCTAGAGTGAGTGTGTAATGCCTGCGCCTAGAGTGAGTGTGTAATGCCTGCGCCTAGAGTGAGTGTGTAATGCCTGCGCCTAGAGTGAGTGTGAAATGCCTGCGCCTAGAGTGAGTGTGAAATGCCTGCGCCTAGAGTGAGTGTGTAATGCCTGCGCCTAGAGTGAGTGTGTAATGCCTGCGCCTAGAGTGAGTGTGAAATGCCTGCGCCTAGAGTGAGTGTGTAATGCCTGCGCCTAGAGTGAGTGTGTAATGCCTGCGCCTAGAGTGAGTGTGAAATGCCTGCGCCTAGAGTGAGTGTGAAATGCCTGCGCCTAGAGTGAGTGTGTAATGCCTGCGCCTAGAGTGAGTGTGTAATGCCTGCGCCTAGAGTGAGTGTGAAATGCCTGCGCCTAGAGTGAGTGTGAAATGCCTGCGCCTAGAGTGAGTGTGTAATGCCTGCGCCTAGAGTGAGTGACATAATTCAAATGTTGAATCATAAACTCACAATAGTGTCACTAGCGATGTATATGATGCAAGTAATACATAGATTTTTACTAGGCTTAATTAACTTTTAATTTACTTTCAATTTAATTTACATAGATTTACTGGATTTTACATAGATTTAATCCACAGATTTTTCTCTCCGAAAATAAATGCAAAAAAAAACACTCGTCTAATTGCCAAAAGAACAAATAAATTTCTCGCTTGTCATTCTCTAAATTGTTTTTAGTTTGCTCCCCTCTCTGTAATAGGATGTTGCATGAGGAAATACTCCCCCTTCCCTGAGCATTGAGTATGCCGGTCAGTTCTCCCATTTCCCTCTCACGCACTCCACCCATCAGGAGAATGATGCCCTGGGATCATATTGCTGACGCTCTCTCCTGCGCGGCGCAAAATATTCTTCTAAGACACGCAGCGCCTCTGGACCTGCAGCTACGGTGATCTAAATAACACGTTCTCTGTTACAGCTCAACAAATTGTTTACAAACACACCTGATACAGCTGAACAAACCTTTTGTGAACACGTCTGCTACAGATTAACAAATTTTTTGCATACACATCTGCTACAGCTGAACAACCTTTTGTGAACTCATCTGCTACAGATTAACAAATCGTTTACAAACACACCTGCTACAGCTGAACAAACCTTTTGTGAACGCATCTGCTACAGATTAACAAAATTTTTGCAAACACATCTGCTACAGCTCAACAAACCTTTTGTGAACACATCTGCTACAGGTGAATAAACGTTTTACAAACACACCTGCTATAGCTGAAAAATCTTATACAAACACACCTGCTACAGTTTAACAAACGTTTTACAAACACATCTGTTACAGATCATCGAACTTTCTGTAAATACACCTACTACAGTTCAACAAACCTTTTGCAAACCTGCCGCTACAGTTCAACAACGACATAAAAAACACATTAGTAAGAGAATACAAAGAATGGTACACAAGCCATTAGTCTGTCTGAGAAGTGTTTTCGAGCGCCGTCAAATCGACAGCGCTGTGGCCGGACGACGACGGTTGTCTCGAGAAGAGCTCCTCCTTGTGACGCTCGGGCAGAGACTCCAAAACAGGGCTTCGTTCTTCCCCCTCTACAGTAAAGCTCGTTTGCCCGAAGCTGTCGGCGTAGGAACACCGCCGGCTGCTCGAGTGGGACGCGTCGAGAGTGCTGTTGCTGCGGCTCTTGCAACTCAAAGTGCTCTCACTCTCGATTTCCTCGTCCGCGTCTGTGATGGTGATGCTTGTGTTGACGACACCGCTCGAACTTTTCGAGTTAGACCGAACTGAACGAGCGCCCTGCAGGAAACTTCGAGCTATAAGTTGTGACGACAAACACGATGTGTTCGGAAAGATACTGTGGTGGCTGCTTCTTCGTTGGCTTTGGTCGGGGATTTTTTGTACGCTGCCGCTGATGCTGTGATGGCTGTTTCTGCGCAGGTTTCTGGCGGCCAGCTGGCTTGTGCTCAGCCCGCCTATGCTGTGGTGGCTATTCCTCCTCTGGCTCTGCTCTGGAACTTTCTGAAGGCTTTCGCTGACGCTGTGGTGGCTGTTGCGTCTCAAGGACCTCGGAGACGTTTGGCTGACAGTCAGCCCTCCGAAGCTGTGGTGGCTACTCCTGCGAAGGCTCAGCTGACTCAAGTGCTGGTTGCTACCACTCACACTCAAGCTCCGGCTCCCCATGAGCCCGCCACTACTTTTCCCCAAGACCCCAAGCTCCAAGTCCCCACGAGAGTCAACACCCAAGCCCCCAGCGGTGCCAGAGGAAGCCCGTCTGAACTCGAGGAAAGTTTTGCTCGAGTTAAATGGACTCAAGCCTGGCACAGTTTCCTTGTTTTGCTTGCCTGAGGGGCTCCTGTTGTCTGAGGAGCCCCTCCTGGGGCTCTTGGCAGTGATCACCCACTCCCAATGCTCTTCTTTTTCATCGAGCAAAGAGTCCTTGAGGGCCGGACCCAACGACTCGAGCCGCGTCTTGCGGCCGAGGGGCAGCACCTCAGGAGGGGCCGGGCCGAGGGGCAGGGGGGTAGGGGAGGTTGTGCTCAGGTTCACGAGGTTGGTTGAGGTTGAGCAGTTCACGGACCTCACCGAGGTTGAGGGTGGGGCTGAGTAGGCAGGCTGGTAGGGCTCGAGCATGCGCAGTTTCCCCCATCTGTGGAGGAAAGCATGGCGTTAGTTACACCATCATTGCTATACACTGTAATGTTACTCTGGAGTACATAGTGGATGGTAGCATGGCGTTAGTTGCACCATCATTGCTGTACACCGTAATTTTACTCTGGAGTACATAGTGGATAATAGCATGGCGTTAGTTACACCATCATTGCTGTACACCGTAATGTTACTCAGGAGTACATAGTGGATGGTAGCATGGCGTTAGAACACCATCATTGCTGTACACCGTAATGTTACTCAGGAGTACATAGTGGATGGTAGCATGGCGTTAGAACACCATCATTGCTGTACACCGTAATGTTACTCAGGAGTACATAGTGGATGGTAGCATGGCGTTAGAACACCATCATTGCTGTACACCGTAATTTTACTCTGGAGTACATAGTGGATGATAGCATGGCGTTAGTTACACCATCATTGCTGTACACCGTAATGTTATTCAGGAGTACATAGTGGATGGTAGCATGGCGTTAGAACACCATCATTGCTGTACACCGTAATGTTACTCAGGAGTACATAGTGGATGGTAGCATGGCGTTAGAACACCATCATTGCTGTACACCGTAATTTTACTCTGGAGTACATAGTGGATGATAGCATGGCGTTAGTTACACCATCATTGCTGTACACCGTAATGTTACTCAGGAGTACATAGTGGATGGTAGCATGGCGTTAGAACACCATCATTGCTGTACACCGTAATGTTACTCAGGAGTACATAGTGGATGATAGCATGGCGTTAGTTACACCATCATTGCTGTACACCGTAATGTTACTCAGGAGTACATAGTGGATGGTAGCATGGCGTTAGTTACACCATCATTGCTGTACACCGTAATGTTACTCAGGAGTACATAGTGGATGGTAGCATGGCGTTAGAACACCATCATTGCTGTACATTGTAATGTTACTTTGGCGTACATTGTAGTTAAACACCAAATATTAGAAGCAAATAACGGTTTAACCCGTTTCCTGCGAAGTGACCCACCGGTAGTCACTTAGGAGATTTTCATAGTGCCGCTGACCCACCTGCAATCACTAACTCATTTTTTATTAATACTTAATGAAAGCGAAATAAACGCCCGATCCAGTTAATGTTGGCTATTTTCAAAGATGATTACCACAATTGACTTCAAATTTGAATTGAATAATGAACTTCAGTTACATCAATCGCAGTTAACGTTGTCAGCAAATCTGCGCTGCGGCCAACGTGCCCCCGGTACATAAATGGGTGCGACGCTCTCAGTGCTGCATTTTGTCAGACTCTCCAGCATCAAGTAACATTGAACGCCGCAGCTTTCCAGTGCATCAATACCCTTCGGTTCGCATATCGGTATTGGTGCACGCACAAGTGTTAAATAATTTCGTTCCTTGAGAAATGTTTGCACGCAACACTAAGACTCCGGAAGAACATTTGTTTGCGTTGAGTGATCACTCTGGCATGAACGTCACCTGGCACGTACTTGTATGGCCTCAAGTAAAGCAAGCTTGAGTAAATTGTATGCTTCATTTGCAAGTATGCAAGCTTTATTTGCATGGCCTCAAATAATGCAAGTTTGAGTAAATTGCAAGCTTTATTTGCAAGTATGCAAGCTTTATTTGCATAGCCTCATATAAAGCAAGTTTTTACTCGAAGCATTCCAGTAACGTCTAGTATGGTATGTCTCTTCTAAACATCCATTAATGGACTACTTTGTAAAATTAAGCATCGAATCTCGAGTGAACTGATTCATTGTTCAGTCTAGTGCGTAATTAGGTTAACTGAATCAGGTTAATTATAATTGTACTCCTCAGAATAGCGTTGGTGGTAGGATTCCATCAGAAGTCACTGAACTTATTCGGGCCCACAGGTAGCTAAACTCTAATTTGATCATTGTACTAGCCTTCAGAAACAATCAACTTTTGTATCGCTAGTGGTTAATAAATTGTTTAAAATGTTCAAATTATTTAAAGAACCTAGCAATAAATTCCCCAATCAAAATTGGCTTTCATGAACAACTCTAATATATTTCATTCCTTGTGAAGTTTGTGCCCTAATGTGTTCTTCGAAGTTCATTGTTGAGTGGCAGTCATTTCCTCGTTGTGATGGCGGTGACTACATGATGCCGGTGCCAGTAACGGTAATATGAGTGTAAAATGCGGACGTTGATTAAAGGGTTTAACAATTCATTTACCACAAGCTATATGTCGGTAGATTGTTTCTCAAGTCTAGCTCAATGGACACATTTGAGTATAGCTACTTGTGGGCCCGAAAAAGTGCAGTAAATCTCTGGGCGTCCTACCACCAACACTATTCTAAAGTGTTCAATTCGATGTCTAATTGTACAACCTAAGACGCCAAATTCAAGTAACGGTTTGGCTGCTTCGAGATTTTTTCTTAACCCTTTAACATCAGCATTTTTCTACTCATACAGTACTGGTATTACAACCACTATCACTAAACTGGCACCGGCATTAGGTAGTCACCGATATTAGAATGAGGAAGGAACTGCCATTCTTCACAGAATGTCAAAGGACACACTAAGAAATAAATTTAACAAGCAACACAATATATTGAGGCTATTTCTGAAAGAGGACCAATAAGTCCTGCTGGGCGTTAAAGGGTGAATTCTTATCAATCAGTGAAAGGCAGCACTCGCGTACATGGTAGCCTGAGTCTGAATTCCTACAAACTCCCTTTGTAAAAACCAAAGATGTGTTTTTTGTATCATCTTTATTGGAAACGAACTGTTTTTTTTTTCTTTTCTTTTTTCTTTCAAGTTCTGCGCGCGCTGAAAGATGCCGAGTTTGACTGCCGCGACAGGGCTGCTTTACTTCGCAAGTTCCTCCCAAAAATGGAAGTCCGGGGAACTCCTCGCTGGATCATCGCGATATTTTTGTCTCTTCTAGCCAAGTTTCTAATCCCGAAATACGACACAAGTTCCGAGCGAACCTCCTCCAGATTTCTGCTAGCTCAAAAATTTAATACAAACGCGAGTTGAAAAGTTTGTAATGGAGAACTGAGATTGCCGAATGACAGCTGCAGAGATTGTAGGACGGAGAAAGATTGCCCACAAACTGCTGCAGAGATTGTAGGACGCTGAAGGATTGCCCAAAACTGCTGCAAAGATTGTAGGACGCAGATGGATTGCCCAAAACTGCTGCATAGATTGTAGGACGCTGAAGGATTGCCCAAAACTGCTGCAGAGATTGTATGACGCTGAAGGATTGCCCAAAACTGCTGCAGAGATTGTAGGACACAGATGGATTGCCCAAAACTGCTGCAGAGATTGTATGACGCTGAAGGATGGCCCACAAACTGCTGCAGAGATTGTATGACGCTGAATGATTGCCCACACACTGCTGCACAGCCACACAACAAACTAAACACAACACACACAGCCACACAAAACACACACACACAACATACAGCTACACAACACACAGCCACACAACACACACAGCCACACAACACCCGGCTACACAACACACAGCCACACAACACACAGCCACACAACACACAGCCACACAACACACAGCCACACAACACACAGCCACACAAAACACAGCCACACAAAACACAGCCACACAACACACAGCCACACAACTCACAGCCACACAACACACAGCCACACGACACACAGCCACACAACACACAGCTACACAACACAGAGCTACACAACACACAGCCACACAATACTGAGGAACACGTCGGTGCGCTTGTGCCGCTTCTCTGTCCAGCCCGCACTGGTTGTGTTGTTTATCTGTTTGTTGTGTTGTTTGTCTATTTGTTGTGTTGTTTGTCTGTATATTGTGTTGTTTGTCTGTATGTTGTGCTGTTTGTCTGTTTGTTGTGCTGTTTGTCTGTATGTTGTGCTGTTTGTATGTTGTGCTCTTTGTCTGTTTGTTGTGTTGTTTGTCTGTTTGTTGTGTTGTTTGTCTGTTTGTTGTGTTGTTTGTCTGTTTGTTGTGTTGTTTGTCTGTTTATTGTGTTGTTTGCCTGTTTGATGTGTTGTTTGTCTGTTGTGCTGTTTATCTGTTTGTTGTGTTGTTTTTCTGTTTGTTGTGCTGTTTTTCTGTTTTTTGTGTTGTTTGTCTGTTTGTTGTGCTGTTTGTCTGTTTGTTGTGTTGTTTGTCTGTTTGTTGTGCTGTTTGTCTGTATGTTGTGCTGTTTGTCTGTTTGTTGTGCTGTTTGTCTATGTTGTGCTGTTTGTCTGTGTGTTGTGCTGTTTGTCTGTTTGTTGTGTTGTTTGTCAGTTTGCTGGGCTGTTGGTCTGTATGTTCTGCTGTTTGTCTGTTTGTTGTGTTGTTTGTCTGTTTGTTTGTTTGTCTGTTTGTTGTGTTGTTTATCTGTTTGTTGTGATGTTTGTCTGTTTGTTGTGGTGTTTTTCTGTTTGTTGTATTGTTTGTCTATTTGTTGTATTGTTTGTCTATTTGTTGTATTCTTTGTCTGTTTGTTGTGTTGTTTGGCTGTTTGTTGTGTTGTTTGTCTGTTTATTATGTTGTTTGTCTTTTTGTTGTGCTGTTTGTCTGTTTGTTGTGCTGCTTGTCTGCTTGTTGTGCTGTTTGTAAGTTTGTTGGTCTATTGTTTGTCTGTTTGTTGGTCTCTTGTTTGTCTGTTTGTTGGTCTCATGTTTGTCTGTTTGTTGGTCTCTTGTTTGTCTGTTTGTTGGTCTCTTGTTTGTCTGTTTGTTGGTCTCTTGTTTGTCTGTTTGCTGGTCTCTTGTTTGTCTGTTTGTTGGTCTCTTGTTTGTCTGTTTGTTGGTCTCTTGTTTGTCTGCTTTTGGTCTCTTGTTTGGCTGCTTGTTGGTCTCTTGTTTGTCTGTTTGTTGGTCTCTTGTTTGTCTGTTTGTTGGTCTCTTGTTTGTCTGTTTGTTGGTTCCTTGTTTGTCTGTTTGTTGGTCTCTTGTTTGTCTGTTTGTTGGTCTCTTGTTTGTCTGTTTGTTGGTCCCTTGTTTGTCTGTTTGTTGGTCTCTTGTTGGTCTGTTTGTTGGTCTCTTGTTTGTCTGTTTGTTGGTCCCTTGTTTGTCTGTTTGTTGGTCTCTTGTTGGTCTGTTTGTTGGTCTCTTGTTTGTCTGTTTGTTGGTCTCTTGTTTGTCTGTTTGTTGGTCTCTTGTTTGTCTGTTTGTTGGTTCCTTGTTTGTCTGTTTGTTGGTCTCTTGTTTGTCTGTTTGTTGGTCCCTTGTTTGTCTGTTTGTTGGTCTCTTGTTGGTCTGTTTGTTGGTCCCTTGTTTGTCTGTTTGTTGGTCTCTTGTTGGTCTGTTTGTTGGTCCCTTGTTTGTCTGTTTGTTGGTCTCTTGTTTGTCTGTTTGTTGGTCTCTTGTTGGTCTGTTTATTGGTCCCTTGTTTGTCTGTTTGTTGGTCTCTTGTTTGTCTGTTTGTTGGTCCCTTGTTTGTCTGTTTGTTGGTCTCTTGTTTGTCTGTTTGTTGGTCCCTTGTTTGTCTGTTTGTTGGTCTCTTGTTGGTCTGTTTATTGGTCCCTTGTTTGTCTGTTTGTTGGTCTCTTGTTGGTCTGTTTATTGGTCCCTTGTTTGTCTGTTTGTTGGTCTCTTGTTGGTCTGTTTGTTGGTCCCTTATTTGTCTGTTTGTTGGTCTCTTGTTTGTCTGTTTGTTGGTCCCTTGTTTGTCTGTTTGTTGGTCTCTTGTTTATCTGTTTGTTGGTCTCTTGTTTGTCTGTTTGTTGGTCTCTTGTTTATCTGTTTGTTGGTCTCTTGTTTGTCTGTTCGTTGGTCTCTTGTTTATCTGTTTGTTGGTCTCTTGTTTGTCTGTTTGTTGGTCTCTTGTTTATCTGTTTGTTGGTCTCTTGTTTGTCTGTTTGTTGGTCTCTTGTTTGTCTGTTTGTTGGTCTCTTGTTTATCTGTTTGTTGGTCTCTTGTTTGTCTGTTTGTTGGTCTCTTGTTTGTCTGTTTGTTGGTCTCTTGTTTATCTGTTTGTTGGTCTCTTGTTTGTCTGTTTGTTGGTCCCTTGTTTGTCTGTTTGTTGGTCTCTTGTTTATCTGTTTGTTGGTCTCTTGTTTGTCTGTTTGTTGGTCTCTTGTTTGTCTGTTTGTTGGTCTCTTGTTGGTCTGTTTGTTGGTCTCTTGTTTATCTGTTTGTTGGTCTCTTGTTTGTCTGTTTGTTGGTCTCTTGTTGGTCTGTTTGTTGGTCTCTTGTTTATCTGTTTGTTGGTCTCTTGTTTGTCTGTTTGTTGGTCTCTTGTTTATCTGTTTGTTGGTCTCTTGTTTGTCTGTTTGTTGGTCTCTTGTTTGTCTGTTTGTTGGTCTCTTGTTTATCTGTTTGTTGGTCTCTTGTTTGTCTGTTTGTTGGTCCCTTGTTTGTCTGTTTGTTGGTCTCTTGTTTATCTGTTTGTTGGTCTCTTGTTTGTCTGTTTGTTGGTCTCTTGTTTGTCTGTTTGTTGGTCTCTTGTTGGTCTGTTTGTTGGTCTCTTGTTTATCTGTTTGTTGGTCTCTTGTTTGTCTGTTTGTTGGTCTCTTGTTGGTCTGTTTGTTGGTCCCTTGTTTGTCTGTTTGTTGGTCTCTTGTTTATCTGTTTGTTGGTCTCTTGTTTGTCTGTTTGTTGGTCTCTTGTTTGTCTGTTTGTTGGTCTCTTGTTTGTCTGTTTGTTGGTCTCTTGTTTGTCTGTTTGTTGGTCTCTTGTTGGTCTGTTTGTTGGTCTCTTGTTTATCTGTTTGTTGGTCTCTTGTTGGTCTGTTTGTTGGTCCCTTGTTTGTCTGTTTGTTGGTCTCTTGTTGGTCTGTTTGTTGGTCTCTTGTTTGTCTGTTTGTTGGTCCCTTGTTTGTCTGTTTGTTGGTCCCTTGTTTGTCTGTTTGTTGGTCTCTTGTTTGTCTGTTTGTTGGTCCCTTGTTTGTCTGTTTGTTGGTCCCTTGTTTGTCTGTTTGTTGGTCTCTTGTTTATCTGTTTGTTGGTCCCTTGTTTGTCTGTTTGTTGGTCCCTTGTTTGTCTGTTTGTTGGTCTCTTGTTGGTCTGTTTGTTGGTCCCTTGTTTGTCTGTTTGTTGGTCTCTTGTTTGTCTGTTTGTTGGTCTCTTGTTTGTCTGTTTGTTGGTCTCTTGTTTGTCTGTTTGTTGGTCTCTTGTTGGTCTGTTTGTTGGTCCCTTGTTTGTCTGTTTGTTGGTCTCTTGTTTGTCTGTTTGTTGGTCTCTTGTTTGCTAAGACTGCTCTTCCTCTCTCTTTCAGCTGTCTGACAACCTGCCATTATGACATTAAAGTTGCCATTACGCTGCCACTTGTATCCTCATTCCCGTCTTGCAGGAAGTGTGTCAACTTCACTGTCAACACTGTCTGCCTGTCTACAATTCCCCCACGCAGCCTGTCTACCACTACCTGTCTGCGTCTGAACATCGGTCAGCAAACTGTCTCCAAGCCGTGTGTCTACAAACCATTTTTCTCCCAGCTGTTTGTCCACAAGTTGTATGTCAACTGTCTACACACCATCTATCTACACGCCGTCTGTCTGATACTGCTGCGTTACGTCGATGCTACCTGATGCCTGCTATACCTATGCTGCCTGCTATACCTCTGCTGCCTGCTGCACCTCTGCTGCCTGCTATACCTCTGCTGCCTGCTATACCTTTGCTGCCTGCTGTACCTCTGCTGCCTGCTGTACCTCTGCTGCCTGCTATACTTATGCTGCCTGCTATACCTCTGCAGCCTGCTATACCTCTGCTGCCTGCTATAACTGTGCTGCCTGCTATACCTCTGCTGCCTGCTATACTTATGCTGCCTGCTATACTTATGCTGCCTGCTATACTTATGCTGCCTGCTATACCTCTGCTGCCTGTTATACCTCTGCTGCCTGCTATACCTCTGCTGCCTGCTATACCTCTGCTGCCTGCTATACCTCTGCTGCCTGCTATGCTTATGCCGCCTGCTATACCTCTGCTGCCTCCTATACCTCTGCTGCCTGCTATACCTCTGCTGCCTGCTATACCTCTGCTGCCTGCTATACCTCTGCTGCCTGCTATACCTCTGCTGCCTGCTATACCTCTGCTGCCTGTGTCGAGAATCTGTTAAGAATAATCAATTTTCGAATTAAAAATGAGAATTTAGGGAAAATCTTAACTAGGTGTAATAAATTAGAGTTTTTGATCATGTGTAATAAATTTACGTGTAACAAATTTTGTACTTTAAAAAAAAAAAATACTTCAGTGGGCTTTGCTTTGTGTGTTGTAAAAACATTGTAGGGTGCGCATTCAGCAGTACAGAGAGTGATCGAGTCCACACGTTCGTTGAAAGAATGTTTTGGTAAGGCCATTCTGAAGAGCATCGGGCAGTTTTGTATTTGTTTTACCACGAAGGAATGTGTAAGGGAACTTGGTTACAAGATCTCTTACAGGGCAAAGAAACCTTTCCACAAAAGTGTTTGTAGACAGGGCGATCTTAAAATAACATGAGGAGAAGAGGCCAGCGAAACTTGAGAGGGTTCGGCTGAACCACATGGAGAGAAATTGATTGGAAGCACTTGTAAGCGTTGGGGCTGAGGACGCTGGACAGAAGAGGGTGACAGATTTATGACACACCATGGTAGGCTTAGGAGGTCCATTAGAGAGCGAGCGATATATTATCGAAAAGCAAACAACCTCAGAAGAAGGCGGAGATTACGGCGCGCTTGGCAAAACATTTCAACAGCAAATAAGAAAAGGACAGCCTCAGGGAAAACCAATGGGAACGTTAGAGGGAAGTCTAGGAGGACGCTCAAGAAGCCCGTGAGAACATGATTGGTTTCACAAAAAAAAAGGGGGAGTACAGCTTTTGAACGGAGGGACAGAGCTGATTAGATGCGAGCAGTCTAACGCGGTTCATCATCATAGAAAGAAGTACGTGTAACCAAGTGCCATACTGGAAAAGCATTTTGAAAAATATAAGTGAAAATATTGAATATATTGAACGTATAGAGGAAGTTGAATAAGTTGTTTTGAGCCCGTAAATTAAAATGAAATTAAAAAAATGTCACGTCTATTTTCCAGAAATGAAAACATCGTAACCAAACTGTGCAGTATATGAAGTAATAATTTGAACGACAGTTGGGCGGGTAAGGAGTATTTCGGATCATAAGATATACAGTTCCTTTTGAAAAGAAGTTTTGAAATAAAAGTCATGAAAAATAATGTCACATTAACGTAAAATTTAAAATAATTTTGAGCACAATTTTTTGACAATTAAAAGAAGTAACGAGCTGATAAATCATTTGCAGGCAGGGCGGTCGTCGCAGATGTCTAACGTGATTGGAGGTTACGCGCTAGAAGTCAGAAGTGGAGATTTGGAAGGTGGTCGTCATAAATTTTTTGAACTGAGAATCACTTGTGGAGACTGAACTGGATTCGTGCCTTTGAGAAGGAACGTGTGAACGAACGTTATGACCACATCTGTACTGCTGAACGCCACAATAATTGAGGGGTATTCTGTCATATTCATGTGTGGGAAAGTGAGGGAAGGGCTGGCCGGCCAGAGTTACTGGGATATCAATTGTGTGTAATTCAGTAGGGTAGGCTTTGAGGCAGGTTGTAAAATTGAACTGGGTTCTAATGACATGTTCATGGATTGTGAGTCTATGTTATCGTATTGTATCAATTCTGCCGTAATTATAAATTCATGTTGAATTCATATGGCGTATATAAATATCCGTCAATGCAAAGGCAGCTCATCGATACAGGTGCGCACAGAATCGCGCGGATGTAAGTCGTGTATCAACTAATCGGTGAGTACCTTTTCTTTTTTAGTATATGTACGGTGATTGCCGATTATTATTCATTTAATTTGTGTTGTGTATATAGCCTGGAGGTGTGCCATTCCTCTATTCCGAGAACCTGATCTTCTTGTTAATGAATTGTTAACAAGGAGGTGAAGGGACCATTTCTCGTGACACCTGCTATACCTCTGCTGCCTGCTATACCTCTGCTGCCTGCTACCTCTGCTGCCTGCTATACCTCTGCTGCCTGCTATACCTCTGCTGCCTGCTATACCCCTGCTGCCTGCTATACCTCTGCTGCCTGCTATACCTCTGCTGCCTGCTATACCCCTGCTGCCTGCTATACCTCTGCTGCCTGCTATACCTCTGCTGCCTGCTATACCTCTGCTGCCTGCTATACCTCTGCTGCCTGCTATACCTCTGCTGCCTGCTATACCTCTGCTGCCTGCTATACCTCTGCTGCCTGCTATACCTCTGCTGCCTGCTATACCTCTACTGCCTGCTATACCTCTGCTGCCTGCTATACCTCTGCTGCCTGCTATACCCCTGCTGCCTGCTATACCTCTGCTGCCTGCTATACCTCTACTGCCTGCTATACCTCTGCTGCCTGCTATACCTCTGCTGCCTGCTATACCTCTGCTGCCTGCTATACCTCTGCTGCCTGCTATACCTCTGCTGCCTGCTATACCCCTGCTGCCTGCTATGCCTCTGCTGCCTGCTATACCTCTACTGCCTGCTATACCTCTGCTGCCTGCTATACCTCTACTGCCTGCTATACCTCTGCTGCCTGCTATACCTCTGCTGCCTGCTATACCTCTGCTGCCTGCTATACCTCTGCTGCCTGCTATACCTCTGCTGCCTGCTATACCTCTGCTGCCTGCTATACCTCTGCTGCCTGCTATACCTCTGCTGCCTGCTATACCTCTGCTGCCTGCTATACCTCTGCTGCCTGCTATACCCATGCTGCCTGCTATACCTCTGCTGCCTGCTATACCTCTACTCCCTGCTATACCTCTGCTGCCTGACATACAAAAAATAGTTTCAAACGCCGTACGTTGCAAAGACGTGTTTTCATCTCAGATTCGCTGCAAGTTTGAAATTCCAACAAAATTGCGAGGGAGAATTTTGTTGATGCTGACCTGAGTGAGGGCTGAGCTCTATGTGTGTGGCATCCATATACATGGGTCACCGTATTTGTGACTGAAGACGGTGCTGCTACAGCGTGAGTGTACCTCCATATATCGCCTACCCAGGTGCCGTTTGAGATGTACGAATCAAGAGTTTATCGCTAAATTCAATCTATTGAAATGAGTAAAATCCATTAGTAACCTAACGTAGGCAGGTCTCATGCCATAGTGTGGTAGACCTCACGCCACAGTACTAGCTGGAGGTAGATCTCACGCTATAGTGTGGCAGACCTCACGCTATAGTGTGGCAGACCTCACGCTATAGTGTGGCAGACCTCACGCTATAGTGTGGCAGACCTCACGCTATAGTGTGGCAGACCTCACGCTATAGTGTGGCAGACCTCACGCTATAGTGTGGCAGACCTCACGCTATAGTGTGGCAGACCTCACGCTATAGTGTGGCAGACCTCACGCTATAGTGTGGCAGACCTCACGCTATAGTGTGGCAGACCTCACGCTATAGCAGCACCCTGAAGAGCTGTCAAATCTATGCCTAATAACACAGATTGTCTTCTAGGCTTAATAAAATAAAATAAAACAACTTGAGCCATTTGATGGTGTAAGGTTCATATTTCTCCCACGCATTCCAGTATATGAGTTGAATAAATCGATTCATGTTCAGTTATGAACAACAAAGCGGAAATTTCTAAATAGTTATTGCAGAAATTGGTGATTTCCTTGCTGCGATGAAAGTAAATTGGACAATTTCAACTTCATGTGAAGGGACTAAATTCCAGTCTCTTAATGAAGTGTAAGAAAAGTACATGAACAGTGATAAATTTCTGTAATATTTTCACAGCAGAACAGTTCAGACCAGCCTTCTGAACTGTGTCTGGAAGTATATTCCTGTTCAGTTCCTTTTATTCTCCCCTGACAAGAAGGTTCAGTTCCGTAACAAGCAGGACGCCGTGACCGAGTGGTTAAGAACGAGCCCTTCCGTGACGGTGTCGGCAGTTCGAATCCCGGCGCTGCGCGGTGATTTCTCCCCGTTGGGAAAAGGGAGAACTCAAGCTCAATTCCCCACTCCACCCAGGTGTCGGAAATGGGTACCAGCTTGACCGGGGGTAATCGTCATTGCGTCCTGGTATTAGTTATAAGGCATTAAAAAAACATTGTACAAGATGATGTGTATCAGGCTTGATTGATTGAAATAAAGCATCCTTTTTACTGACCCACTCCCGTTTTGCTGCAATGATGCGGGCACACCCTCTCATTTTATTGCAATGCTGGAACTGCCGTCCGCTTTAATGCGAAGCTGGGATTTCTGTCCCTCGAATGCTATTCTAGAATTATCCTCCGCTTAAATGCAATTCTGAAATTGCAGTCTGTTTTAAACCAATTTTGGAACGTTTAATACAATTCCGGAATTGCCGGCTATTTTAATACAACTCTAGAATTGCTGTCATCTATAATGCAATTTTAGAATTGCCGTCCGCTTTAATGCAATTCGAGAATTGCCGTCATCTTTAATGCAATGCTAGGATTGCCGTCCGCGTTAACACAATTCTAGAGTCGCCGCCCGTCTAAATACATGCAAGCGGCTTTCCATCTCGCGGGAATCCCCCCAGAAGTGGCAGCACTGCCACTGACAGCCCAGATTAAAGGAAGGAAAACTCGCTGAACTCGAGCAGCTGCAGGGCGGAGGCAAGAGGGGGAAGGGAGAAGAAATGTTCTGTGATCTCTGCGGCTCAGAACACAAATTTTATCTCTAAATAACTGAACAAACCGGCACTTGGGGCATCCTACAGTGTGGTAAACTGTCAGTTATTGCCTTGGGTGCCACGGTTTGGGCCCGCTGGGGAAATATTTTGCAGCTTTTTGCGTTGTGTTTGAGAAATGCACGGATTGTATTCTGACTTTCTGGGAATAATTGCACGCGTCGCATATTTCAGGGGAACTTTTGTGGGAATTGAAGTGGCGTGAGAGCGAATCTTGCCCTGAGGACTGCGCACGCAGACTTGACTGCATTGTGCTGTGAAGTTATGACTGTTGACTACATTGCTCTGCAAAGATACGACTATTGCCGCCTGAGCGTGTATATGTGCATTACGATGCATGGAACATCAGCGAGTTTCACTGAAAAACGAATTAATCAGAAGAGTCCAGTCAATTAATTGACGAAAAGTCACCAATTAATCAGATGAGTCAAAACTGGCTGAGGCCACCTGCATTTAACACTTTGACTGTGACGTGCGCCGAAGGTAGTCTCAGGTCGGAATTTTCATAATTCTGCTGACCGACCAGTAGTTACAAACTCTGCTTTCCTAAATGCTACATCAACGCTATGTGAAAGCACGGTCCAGTTACTGTTTGCTATTTTCTACATTGCTTACCGCAATTGACTTTAAATTTGAGGTGAATATTGACCTTCAGTTTTGCCTGCCGCAGTCAAAGTGATGACGCAAATCTCAGGCCGCGTTGCTTGCATTGCCCTGGAGACAACAAATGATTAACGTACGAGACAAGCACACAATATTGACCTGTGAGCCAACACACGAGGTGATCACGCGTGGTCACCCAGGCAGAGTGGTCGAGAGCGCGCCCTTCCGAGAAAGTGTCGGCAGTTCGAATCCCGTCGCTGCGCGGTGATTTTTTCCCGTTGGGAAAAGGGAAAACTCAAGCACAATTCCACACTCTACCCAGGTGTCAGAAATGGGTACCGGCTTGATCGAGGGTAGCCGCCAGTGCGTCTTGGAGTTAGTTATAAGGCATTGAAAAAACAAAGTGCAAGATGATATGTATCTGGTTTGATTTTTTGGAAAAAAGCACCCTTTTTTTACTCTGCTGCTGAGTCACTCAAGCATTTGTAATGCTCTGTGTTCCCAGCACCGATACATGTCAACTAAATCACCTAACCTTTAGTTTACACGTTTCCGGTAGGACACGAGGACGTGTGCAGGATACTGAAGTTACGGCGTGTGCTTATTATACTGAATGTGGTGTGATTCGATGCACATATTTTAACCATTGATAGAAACACGCAAAATGAAACGATTTTTATGAGTGACAAAAACCTCAAAACTCCTTAGTTTTTGAGAAATGATGACCGGAAATAATATTTGATTCCCGTAGGAATAGGCTTACGATGCATCCAACAAGTAAAATCTAACTTGTTGGGCAGGCTGTTGGCGCGAGCTTTAGCCTATTCCTACGGAAGTCTAAAATTATTTCAGGTCATCATTTCTCGAAAACGAAGAAGCTTGAAGGTTTTTGTCACTCATGAAACTCGTTCTATTTTCCGATTTTCTGAATAGAGTTAAAATATGTGCATCGAATTACGCAACACCCTGGATATTACGCGTGTGCTTGGACGCGTCTAGGTGACTGTGTGGCGCGCGTCATTGCTGTTGCAGGCAGCTCCTACACGCGTTTTGCGCACGCATATACGCGTCAGCACGCAGCTGTGGGCGCATTGATGACACACCTACACAACCATGCGCTCAGGTGGCGCAACTGTATGTATGTTGACTAAAAAGTTTGTGCTGCTATAGCATGAGAACTACCACACTATAGCGTGAGGTCTACCTCTAGCTAGTACTATAGCGTGAGGTTAGGTTAGGGGACTAAATGAAATCACTTATTTCCATACATTTAATTTAGCGATAAGCAATTAATATGTACATCTCAAACTGCACCTGGGCAGGCGATATATGGTGGTGGACCTCACGCTATAGAAGCATCAAAAAGTCTTTAAGGTTATTATCGGCAATTTTCCAAACACGAATTGCTTTATAAATGGGCTGATCCTATTCACGTGACAAGTTGCATATGATTGTGCTGCAGTTGCTCCTTACTGAACTCATTAATCGGTCAATAAACAAAAGCAGCTTGGCAGCTCATGTCATGTTGCCGTGTCCAGACAAGGGCAGCTTGGCAGCTCAATAATCTCATACTTCTCCTTGACAGCCGGGCAACAACAGCCAATATCCGCTGTTGGCAACAATCTCAACTCCATCCCAAGCTCCCCGCTCCTCTGCCACGGCTGTGGCCGCTGGTAAACTGGTGTGCTCAAGTAACTCAAATTAAAACACAGCTTCCTCCCATCTCTCCGCCCCAACTGATTATAAAACAGAGTCGCCATCCCTACTGATTATAAAACACAGCTTCCTCCCATCTCTCCGCCCCAACTGATTATAAAACAGAGTCGCCATCCCTACTGATTATAAAACACAGCTTCCTCCCCTCTCTCCGCCCCAACTGATTATAAAACAGAGTCGCCATCCCTACTGATTATAAAACACAGCTTCCTCCCCTCTCTCCGCCCCAACTGATTATAAAACAGGGTCGCCATCCCTACTGATTATAAAACACAGCTTCCTCCCCTCTCTCCGCCCCAACTGATTATAAAACAGAGTCGCCATCCCTGCTGATTGTAAAACACAGCTTCCTCCCCTCTCTCCGCTCCAACTGATTATAAAACAGAGTCGCCATCCCTGCTGATTATAAAACACAGCTTCCTCCCCTCTCTCCGCCCCAACTGATTATAAAACAGGGTCGCCATCCCTGCTGATTATAAAACACAGCTTCCTCCCCTCTCTCCGCCCCAACTGATTATAAAACAGAGTCGCCATCCCTGCTGATTGTAAAACACAGCTTCCTCCCATCTCTCCGCCCCAACTGATTATAAAACAGAGTCGCCATCCCTGCTGATTGTAAAACACAGCTTCCTCCCCTCTCTCCGCCCCAACTGATTATAAAACAGGGTCGCCATCCCTGCTGATTGTAAAACACAGCTTCCTCCCATCTCTCCGCCCCAACTGATCAAGACTCGCGCCAGTTAGAGCGGAGGCGTGCGAGGATCTGCGCGTTTTTACGTTCGCCGCGACGCGAAGTTTGCGGTGCGTCGATACGTCGATACCGCGACGCGACGGGTGGCCCGATAGCGGCCTCTCGCTGTCCTGCTATCGGCCCTCATTAGAGTGCCTTAATTAGGGCATCTTTTGAGGGCAGCGCCGAGTGTTCATGTGGGAGCACGCGCCTTGTTTCTTGCTTCCTACGCGCCTTGTTTCTTGCTTCCTACGTGCCTTGTTTCTTGCTTCCTACGTGCCTTGTTTCTTGCTTCCTACGCGCCTTGTTTCTTGCTTCCTACGCGTCTTATTTCATGGTTTCTATGTGCCTTACTTCCTACTTCTTGCGCGCCTCATTTCTCACTTCATACGCACCTTATTTCTTACTTCAAACGTGCCTTATTTCTAACTTCATACGCACTTTATTTCTTACTTCCCACGGACCTAATTTCTTACTTCCTACGCACTTTATTTCTTGCGTCCTACGCGCCATATTTCTTACTCCATACGCGCCTCATGCAATGCATTTGTATGACCACTGATCTTAAATTTACACTCATCAGAATGATGCGAAAAAATATTTGCTTGGGCCACTGCGAGGATGGAGGAGAGAATGGGACACTTGGGGACAGCTGGCATTTCTGAAAAGATTCCTGAAGGCACCATAGCGTCACCCTGCTTTACCTCACCCATGGACACAACACACCACCACAAACACACAACACACACCGCCACAAACACACGCTCATCGTAGTGTCATACTGCCCAGTCGAACACATTCATGGCACTCATCACTAACGAGGTTTGCTCGCAACATGCCAGCGCTGCGTGCCGTCAGCATCCAACAGCAGGCGAGCACGACACAAGCAAGCAGGCGTGACGGAAGGCTGACACTCATCACACTCCCACCATCAACACAGGGCAGCAGCTCGTGTGTTGGCTCTATGGTACACAAGGCGAGCTATGGTCTGTGTGAAGATGAGCTGGAATGCCAAACATTCAGGGGAAGTTGATGACGTCATAGGCTGTGTGACAAGAGGGTAGTGAGCACATCTACACCATTGCTGCACCAGCTACCTGTTGATGGACAAGGAGCCTGTTGCTGAACAAGAAGTTACCCGTTGCTGAACAAGAAGTTACCCGTTGCTGAACAAGAAGTTACCCGTTGCTGAACAAGAAGTTACCCGTTACTGAACAAGAAGTTACCCGTTGCTGAACAAGAAGTTACCCGTTACTGAACAAGAAGTTACCCGTTGCTGAACAAGAAGTTACCCGTTACTGAACAAGAAGTTACCCGTTGCTGAACAAGAAGTTACCCGTTACTGAACAAGAAGTTACCCGTTGCTGAACAAGAAGTTACCCGTTACTGAACAAGAAGTTACCCGTTGCTGAACAAGAAGTTACCCGTTGCTGAACAAGAAGTTACCCGTTACTGAACAAGAAGTTACCCGTTGCTGAACAAGAAGTTACCCGTTACTGAACAAGAAGTTACCCGTTGCTGAACAAGAAGTTACCCGTTACTGAACAAGAAGTTACCCGTTGCTGAACAAGAAGTTACCCGTTACTGAACAAGAAGTTACCCGTTACTGAACAAGAAGTTACCCGTTGCTGAACAAGAAGTTACCCGTTACTGAACAAGAAGTTACCCGTTACTGAACAAGAAGTTACCCGTTGCTGAACAAGAAGTTACCCGTTACTGAACAAGAAGTTACCCGTTACTGAACAAGAAGTTACCCGTTGCTGAACAAGAAGTTACCCGTTACTGAACAAGAAGTTACCCGTTGCTGAACAAGAAGTTACCCGTTACTGAACAAGAAGTTACCCGTTGCTGAACAAGAAGTTACCCGTTACTGAACAAGAAGTTACCCGTTACTGAACAAGAAGTTACCCGTTACTGAACAAGAAGTTACCCGTTACTGAACAAGAAGTTACCCGTTACTGAACAAGAAGTTACCCGTTGCTGAACAAGAAGTTACCCGTTACTGAACAAGAAGTTACCCGTTACTGAACAAGAAGTTACCCGTTGCTGAACAAGAAGTTACCCGTTACTGAACAAGAAGTTACCCGTTACTGAACAAGAAGTTACCCGTTACTGAACAAGAAGTTACCCGTTACTGAACAAGAAGTTACCCGTTACTGAACAAGAAGTTACCCGTTACTGAACAAGAAGTTACCCGTTACTGAACAAGAAGTTACCCGTTACTGAACAAGAAGTTACCCGTTACTGAACAAGAAGTTACCCGTTACTGAACAAGAAGTTACCCGTTACTGAACAAGAAGTTACCCGCTGCTGAACAAGAAGTTACCCGTTACTGAACAAGAAGTTACCCGTTGCTGAACAAGAAGTTACCCGTTACTGAACAAGAAGTTACCCGTTACTGAACAAGAAGTTACCCGTTACTGAACAAGAAGTTACCCGTTTCTGAACAAGAAGTTACCCGTTACTGAACAAGAAGTTACTCGTTGCTGAACAAGAAGTTACCCGTTACTGAACAAGAAGTTACCCGTTATTGAACAAGAAGTTACCCGTTACTGAACAAGAAGTTACTCGTTGCTGAACAAGAAGTTACCCGTTACTGAACAAGAAGTTACCCGTTGCTGAACAAGAAGTTACCCGTTGCTGAACAAGAAGTTACCCGTTACTGAACAAGAAGTTACCCGTTACTGAACAAGAAGTTACCCGTTACTGAACAAGAAGTTACCCGTTGCTGAACAAGAAGTTACCCGTTGCTGAACAAGAAGTTACCCGTTGCTGAACAAGAAGTTACCCGTTACTGAACAAGAAGTTACCCGTTACTGAACAAGAAGTTACCCGTTACTGAACAAGAAGTTACCTGTTGCTGAACAAGAAGTTACCCGTTACTGAACAAGAAGTTACCCGTTACTGAAGAAAGAGTTACCCGTTACTGAAGAAGGAGTTACCCGTTACTGAACAAGAAGTTACCCGTTACTGAAGAAGGAGTTACCGGTTGCTGAACAAGGAGTTACCCGAAGATGAACAAGGAGTTACCCGTAGATGAGCAAGGAGTTACCTGTTGATGAAGAGCGAGATGGCCAGGAACCAGAGCACGAGCACGAGCAGCAGCAGTGCCACCTCCTCAGCCCTCACAAACTCGGACCCCACACGGAAGGCGGCGCCCTCTGCCAGCCGCGACCTGTTCAGCAGCTTGGGGTCCCCGTGGCTCCTCAGGGGGAACGACACCCGCTCGAAGGGGATCCGGTGGTACGGGATGTTCTTCGGGATCACCCGCATGATCCCGGGTATCGAAGTCGGGACGCTGGCATGCGAGGGAGGGTCTAAGTTGAGCTTCATGGTTTTGTTGTTGGGGGAAAATTTGGAGAGGAAACGCGTGTGGACGAAATCGTTGACTTTGTCTTCTGATGATGAATTCATCAGGCAGGATTGCAGCAGGAATGTGAGCTACAGAACTCCACTGGCTTCGTGCAGCGGCGCATTCTAGTTCTTGCGGGAATGTGTCGCTCTTTTGTTCGCTGGTGAGTTATTTTTATTTATACGTTGGCATTTGAATCCCTCTCCACCTTATTCACGTTGCGCTATCACAAGAGCGTCCAAACATTTATTTTTGAAATATTTCTTGGATATTATTGACTTACATAAGTTTTCACTGCGCGTTTCATTGCGAAATTGGATTATTTTTATGAAAAGTTAAATTGGACGAGAATTGGACACCTGACGTTAAAGGTTTATGCCAGCGTAACAACTCACACCACACCACCTGCAGTCAGTGATCTGCTCAGTCCTCTCGCTTAGGGAGTTCTTATAAGCACAAAAGATCTGAAGTGGAAGTTTTTTCAGCAGTTCATGCTCCACGTATCGTGCACTGAAAAAAAATGGAAAGATTTTAAAAATTATTTCTTTAACGCGCACAAAGTCTGAATTGGAAGTTTTCTTATGCAGTTTTTCCCCACGTACTTTGCACTGAAAAAAAATAATAAGAAATATTCTAAAAAAGATTACTAACAAGCAGCTCGGAAGCGATTTGTAATGCTAATATATGTGCAATTTTCTCTCTGCTTCACAGCCAAACTTGCTCTTTTAATCGATTTGTGTTACAGACATATTCTTGATCACATTCAATGGCTTCAGTTTCAGCTTCAGAACACATGCGAATGGGGAGCACGCGAAGTAGAAACAACTCACGTAACTCACGTAGCGACTCACGTAGTGACTCACATAGGGACTCACATAGGGACTTGGCAATAGTGTAACCGAATTCAAACTTCTGAAAATCACCAGTTTTTATTGCACCAGAAAATCCAGTACGCAAAATATTCCATTGCTGAGACTATCTGAATAAGGAACTTCGAAAGCTGACACGAGTTCTGCTGCGTTTTTGTTAAAGTCTGGACGTTTTTTATCAAAGAGATTTAAATTATCCTAATGGCCTCAGCCACTTCGTCGGTGAGTTTCATCTCTCGCACAGTTTAGGAATACAAGAGCAGCTTGTACCACATTGCAAACGGAAAACAAACGAGCAAACTGTTCACATTTTGTAATCGCGTGGTGTTTGTTGCATTTGTTGCTCACAAACTGACGGAAATGTAAGAAAAAAAACATTCTTTGATGATCCTTTCTGGAAAATTAGCATGTAGTCTTGCAAATATTCGTCATTTCGCGAGGCAGCTGCGCAGCATTCCCTTGTTGCCTCGTGTCATTATTGTGCTGAGCGAGACGCACACTGGTGCTGTGGACACTTTGTCTAATGTGCGGCACACACTGGTGCTGTGGACACTTTGTCTAATGTGCGGCGCACACTGGTGCTGTGAACACTTTGTCTAATGTGCGGCACACACTGGTGCTGTGGACACTTTGTCTAATGTGCGGCACACACTGGTGCTGTGAACACTTTGTCTAATGTGCGGCACACACTGGTGCTGTGAACACTATGTCTAATGTGCGGCGCACACTGGTGCTGTGGACACTTTGTCTAATGTGCGGCGCACACTGGTGCTGTGAACACTTTGTCTAATGTGCGGCGCACACTGGTGCTGTGGACACTTTGTGTAATGTGCGGCGCACACTGGTGCTGTGGACACTTTGTCTAATGTGCGGCGCACACTGGTGCTGTGAACACTATGTGTAATGTGCGGCACACACTGGTGCTGTGGACACTTTGTCTAATGTGCGGCGCACACTGGTGCTGTGAACACTTTGTCTAATGTGCGGCGCACACTGGTGCTGTGGACACTTTGTGTAATGTGCGGCGCACACTGGTGCTGTGGACACTTTGTCTAATGTGCGGCGCACACTGGTGCTGTGAACACTTTGTCTAATGTGCGGCACACACTGGTGCTGTGAACACTATGTCTAATGTGCGGCGCACACTGGTGCTGTGGACACTTTGTCTAATGTGCGGCGCACACTGGTGCTGTGAACACTTTGTCTAATGTGCGGCGCACACTGGTGCTGTGGACACTTTGTGTAATGTGCGGCGCACACTGGTGCTGTGGACACTTTGTCTAATGTGCGGCGCACACTGGTACTGTGGACACTTTGTGTAATGTGCGGCGCACACTGGTGCTGTGGACACTTTGTCTAATGTGCGGCGCACACTGGTGCTGTGGACACTTTGTGTAATGTGCGGCGCACACTGGTGCTGTGGACACTTTGTGTAATGTGCGGCGCACACTGGTGCTGTGGACACTTTGTCTAATGTGCGGCGCACACTGGTGCTGTGAACACTTTGTCTAATGTGCGGCGCACGCTGGTGCTGTGGACACTTTGTGTAATGTGTGACACACACTGGTGCTGTGGACACTTTGTCTAATGTGTGGCACACACTGGTGCTGTGGACACTTTGTGTAATGTGTGGCACACACTGGTGCTGTGGACACTTTGTGTAATGTGTGGCACACACTGGTGCTGTGGACACTTTGTCTAATGTGCGGCGCACACTGGTGCTGTGGACACTTTGTGTAATGTGCGGCGCACACTGGTGCTGTGGACACTTTGTGTAATGTGCGGCACACACTGGTGCTGTGGACACTTTGTCTAATGTGCGGCGCACACTGGTGCTGTGGACACTTTGTGTAATGTGTGGCACACACTGGTGCTGTGGACACTTTGTCTAATGTGCGGCACACACTGGTGCTGTGGACACTTTGTCTAATGTGCGGCACACACTGGTGCTGTGGACACTTTGTCTAATGTGCGGCACACACTGGTGCTGTGGACACTTTGTCTAATGTGCGGCACACACTGGTGCTGTGGACACTTTGTCTAATGTGCGGTACACACTCGTGCTGTGGACACTTTGTCTAATGTGCGGCACACGGAGCAGCCCAAAAGCCTATCTCCATTAGCCCCTGCAGCTGTGCAGGCTTCTTCAGTTCTAAGAGGGACTTATTTGGTTCATTATTTGTCCCAGCCGTCGTTGATGGTGTTGCTTGTCCATTATTGTTGTTATGCTGTTACTGCAACTCGTTGGCTGTTACTGCAACACGTTGGCTGTTACTGCAACACGTTGGCTGTTACTGCAACACGTTGGCTGTTACTGCAACACGTTGGCTGTTACTGCAACACGTTGGCTGTTACTGCAACACGTTGGCTGTTACTGCAACACGTTGGCTGTTACTGCAACACGTTGGCTGTTACTGCAACACGTTGGCTGTTACTGTTACACGTTGGCTGTTACTGCAACACGTTGGCTGTTACTGCAACACGTTGGCTGTTACTGCAACACGTTGGCTGTTACTGTTACACGTTGGCTGTTACTGTTACACGTTGGCTGCTACTGCAACACGTTGGCTGTTACTGCAACACGTTGGCTGTTACTGTTACACGTTGGCTGTTACTGCAACACGTTGGCTGTTACTGCAACACGTTGGCTGTTACTGCAACACGTTGGCTGTTACTGCAACACATTGGCTGTTACTGCAATACGTTGGTTGTTGCAGCTGTAACACGTAGGCTGTTACTACAGCTGTAGCAGCAGTTACTGGAGCAACACTGGATGAATCAGTAGTAAATATCAAGACGAAACTAGAAAAGAACAAAACTGGGAAGACCTTCCTACAGAGCCAGCATCAGATGCAGTCAGTTCTTTACAAAGTAAAGTTTCTATGGAAGATTGAAACCAAGGAGCCTCTGAAAGGAAAAACAACATTTAGACCTGCAGACTACTTTGAAACTCATCCGAGACACTGGCAAATAGAAAGTACAATATATTTACGAATTCATTAGTGAAAGATAACCACTAAAATAATAGCATATTCTCGATTCCCCTTCCTCGCCAATCTCCCACCCTCTTCCAGTATTTCCTCCCCCCCCCTCACTTCCTCTCCTCTCCCCCTCCCCTCTCTCAGTCACCTCCGTCACCCCCTTTCCCTCTCATCACACCGGGCAAATTTTTCCCATTGCTCTCCATTGAGACCCCAGTGCCTGTTCCTCCTGCCACCCCTCCCCTCCCTACCACACTCCCTTCTTCTCCCTCTCTGGGGGATGTGAGGGTGCGTGAAGGCATGCGACAACATTTCAGGTCACGTAAGGACAAGTGAGGGCATGTGAAGGATATGATGGCATGTGAGGGCATGTGAGGGCATATGAGGGCATGTGAGGGCATGTGAGGGCATGTGAGGGCATGTGAGGGCATGTGAGGGCATGTGAGGGCATGTGAGGGCATGTGAGGGCATGTGAGGGCATGTGAAGGCATGTGAGGGCATGTGAGGGCATGTGAGGGCATGTGAGGGCATGTGAGGGCATGTGAGGGCATGTGAGGGCATGTGAGGGCATGTGAGGGCATGTGAGGGCATGTGAGGGCATGTGAGGGCATGTGAGGGCATGTGAGGGCATGTGAGGGCATGTGAGGGCATGTGAGGGCATGTGAGGGCATGTGAGGGCATGTGAGGGCATGTGAGGGCATGTGAGGGCATGTGAGGGCATGTGAGGGCATGTGAGGGCATTTGAGGGCATGTGAGGTCATGTGAGGGCATGTGAGGGCATGTGAGGGCATGTGAGGGCATGTGAGGGCATGTGAGGGCATGTGAGGACATGTGAGGACATGTGAGGGCATGTGAGGGCATGTGAGGGCATGTGAGGACATGTGAGGGCATGTGAGGCGTGTGAGGGCATGTGAGGGCATGTGAGGGCATGTGAGGGCATGTGAGGGCATGTGAGGGCATGTGAGGGCATGTGAGGGCATGTGAGGGCATGTGAGGGCATGTGAGGGCATGTGAGGGCATGTGAGGGCATGTGAGGGCATGTGAGGGCATGTGAGGGCATGTGAGGGCATGTGAGGGCATGTGAGGGCATGTGAGGGCATGTGAGGGCATGTGAGGGCATGTGAGGGCATGTGAGGGCATGTGAGGGCATGTGAGGGCATGTGAAGGCATGTGAGGGCATGTGAGGGCATGTGAGGGCATGTGAGGGCATGTGAGGGCATGTGAGGGCATGTGAGGGCATGTGAGGGCATGTGAGGGCATGTGAGGGCATGTGAGGGCATGTGAGGGCATGTGAGGGCATATGAGGGCATGTGAGGGCATGTGAGGGCATGTGAGGGCATGTGAGGGCATGTGAGGGCATGTGAGGGCATGTGAGGGCATGTGAGGGCATGTGAGGGCATGTGAGGGCATGTGAGGGCATGTGAGGGCATGTGAGGGCATGTGAGGGCATGTGAGGGCATGTGAGGGCATGTGAGGGCATGTGAGGGCATGTGAGGGCATGTGAGGGCATGTGAGGGCATGTGAGGGCATGTGAGGGCATGTGAGGGCATGTGAGGGCATGTGAGGGCATGTGAGGGCATGTGAGGGCATGTGAGGGCATGTGAGGGCATGTGAGGGCATGTGAGGGCATGTGAGGGCATGTGAGGGCATGTGAGGGCATGTGAGGGCATGTGAGGGCATGTGAGGGCATGTGAGGGCATGTGAGGGCATGTGAGGGCATGTGAGGACATGTGAGGACATGTGAGGGCATGTGAGGGCATGTGAGGGCATGTGAGGACATGTGAGGGCATGTGAGGCGTGTGAGGGCATGTGAGGGCATGTGAGGGCATGTGAGGGCATGTGAGGGCATGTGAGGGCATGTGAGGGCATGTGAGGGCATGTGAGGGCATGTGAGGGCATGTGAGGGCATGTGAGGGCATGTGAGGGCATGTGAGGGCATGTGAGGGCATGTGAGGGCATGTGAGGGCATGTGAGGGCATGTGAGGGCATGTGAGGGCATGTGAGGGCATGTGAGGGCATGTGAGGGCATGTGAGGGCATGTGAGGGCATGTGAGGGCATGTGAGGGCATGTGAGGGCATGTGAGGGCATGTGAGGGCATGTGAGGGCATGTGAGGGCATGTGGAGGCATGTGAGGGCATGTGGAGGCATGTGAGGGCATGTGAGGGCATGTGAGGGCATGTGAGGGCATGTGAGGGCATGTGAGGGCATGTGAGGGCATGTGAGGGCATGTGAGGGCATGTGAGGGCATGTGAGGGCATGTGAGGGCATGTGAGGGCATGTGAGGGCATGTGAGGGCATGTGAGGGCATGTGAGGACATGTGAGGACATGTGAGGGCATGTGAGGGCATGTGAGGGCATGTGAGGGCATGTGAGGGCATGTGAGGACATGTGAGGGCATGTGAGGCGTGTGAGGGCATGTGAGGGCATGTGAGGGCATGTGAGGGCATGTGAGGGCATGTGAGGGCATGTGAGGGCATGTGAGGGCATGTGAGGGCATGTGAGGGCATGTGAGGGCATGTGAGGGCATGTGAGGGCATGTGAGGGCATGTGAGGGCATGTGAGGGCATGTGAGGGCATGTGAGGGCATGTGAGGGCATGTGAGGGCATGTGAGGGCATGTGAGGGCATGTGAGGGCATGTGGGGGCATGTGAGGGCATGTGAGGGCGTGTGAGGGCATGTGAAGAGATGAGAGACACTGGGAAATGTTTCACCTTTTTAGAAAAAAGTTTCCCTGCTCTCCCTCTGTTGGCAAATCAAGCATTTAGCAGACACGTTGTCAGTGATGAGCCGAGCTGCCTCTCTACAGCGCCTCAATGTTGTGCGGAGGCTGACCTGCCTGTGTGAGGAGGCTGGCCTGCCTGTGTGAGGAGGCTGGCCTGCCTGTGTGAGGAGGCTGGCCTGCCTGTGTGAGGAGGCTGGCCTGCCTGTGTGACGAGGCTGGCCTGCCTGTGTGACGAGGCTGGCCTGCCTGTGTGACGAGGCTGGCCTGCCTGTGTAACGAGGCTGGCCTGCCTGTGTGAGGAGGCTGGCCTGCCTCTGTGAGGAGGCTGGCCTGCCTCTGTGAGGAGGCTGGCCTGCCTCTGTGAGGAGGCTGGCCTGCCTCTGTGAGGAGGCTGGCCTGCCTCTGTGAGGAGGCTGGCCTGTCTGTGTGAGGAGGCTGGCCTGCCTGTGTGAGGAGGCTGGCCTGCCTGCGTGAGGAGGCTGGCCTGCCTGTGTGAGGAGGCTGGCCTGCCTGTGTGAGGAGGCTGGCCTGCCTGTGTGAGGAGGCTGGCCTGCCTGTGTGACGAGGCTGGCCTGCCTGTGTGAGGAGGCTGGCCTGCCTGTGTGACGAGGCTGGCCTGCCTGTGTGACGAGGCTGGCCTGCCTGTGTGAGGAGGCTGGCCTGCCTTTGTGAGGAGGCTGGCCTGCCTGTGTGAGGAGGCTGGCCTGCCTGTGTGACGAGGCTGGCCTGCCTGTGTGACGAGGCTGGCCTGCCTGTGTAACGAGGCTGGCCTGCCTGTGTGAGGAGGCTGGCCTGCCTCTGTGAGGAGGCTGGCCTGCCTCTGTGAGGAGGCTGGCCTGCCTCTGTGAGGAGGCTGGCCTGTCTGTGTGAGGAGGCTGGCCTGCCTGTGTGAGGAGGCTGGCCTGCCTGTGTGAGGAGGCTGGCCTGCCTGTGTGAGGAGGCTGGCCTGCCTCTGTGAGGAGGCTGGCCTGCCTCTGTGAGGAGGCTGGCCTGCCTGTGTGAGGAGGCTGGCCTGCCTCTGTGAGGAGGCTGGCCTGCCTCTGTGAGGAGGCTGGCCTGCCTCTGTGAGGAGGCTGGCCTGCCTCTGTGAGGAGGCTGGCCTGCCTCTGTGAGGAGGCTGGCCTGCCTGTGTGACGAGGCTGGCCTGCCTGTGTGGCGAGGCTGGCCTGCCTGTCTGAGGAGGCTGGCCTGCCTGTGTGAGGAGGCTGGCCTGCCTGTGTGACGAGGTTGGCCTGCCTGTGTGAGGAGGCTGGCCTGCCTGTGTGAGGAGGCTGGCCTGCCCGTGTGAGGAGGCTGGCCTGCCTGTGTGAGGAGGCTGGCCTGCCTGTGTGAGGAGGCTGGCCTGCCTGTGTGAGGAGGCTGGCCTGCCTGTGTGAGGAGGCTGGCCTGCCTGTGTGACGAGGCTGGCCTGCCTGTGTGAGGAGGCTGGCCTGCCTGTGTGAGGAGGCTGGCCTGCCTGTGTGAGGAGGCTGGCCTGCTTGTGTGACGAGGCTGGCCTGCCTGTGTGAGGAGGCTGGCCTGCCTGTGTGAGGAGGCTGGCCTGCCTGTGTGAGGAGGCTGGCCTGCCTGTGTGAGGAGGCTGGCCTGCCTGTGTGAGGAGGCTGGCCTGCCTGTGTGACGAGGCTGGCCTGCCTGTGTGAGGAGGCTGGCCTGCCTGTGTGAGGAGGCTGGCCTGCCTGTGTGAGGAGGCTGGCCTGCCTGTGTGACGAGGCTGGCCTGCCTGTGTGAGGAGGCTGGCCTGCCTCTGTGAGGCTGCGCAGACGACGCAGTTTGTGAGGAGTGTGGCATGAGAGAGCAGGTGTGCTATGAGGGTCCAACACAAAAGAAAAATAGCAAACATAAATGTTTAAGTAGAAGTATAAGAGGGAGATAGGTAAAGAACAACAATGAACATATAAAACTAGTAAAACGTAAGAACGCAAGAACGCACATTTTCAAATATGTTCGGAAACTATTCGGATTAGATAATTTCCAGAATAATTGAATACAAAGCTGAAGAAACATGTATGAAATGGAATAAATTGTAAAGTTTCGAGGAGGAAATAATTCATCTTGGAAAATATGGTTGAATTGCAAACAACCACAAAACACACAAATGATGGTGTGCTAACAAATATCAACCAACTACTAAACACACTAATGAATGTGTGAGGAGCGACACAGACTTTGCAGGTTGCAATAGTCAGCACATACAGCACTGCACACCGAGCGAGCAGCACCCTACTGCACTTGTCAAGTATAGTCTTCAGTATAGTCTTTCTACTATGTACAACAAGGTTACGTTTCAAAGATAAAAATGCAAAGCACCACGTCTCCAATGAAATCATCATCTTATCTATTAAAGTCCGTGAATACAAATATTTGGAACGTTTCGAGCTACTGGGTCATTATCAACCTGAAGACGAGTAAAGAAAAAACTTGTCAAATGTGAAATATAAATCAATATATATCAATCATGGAACAAGAATAGCAAAAACACATAAATGAAACAACTCACTGCTAAAAAAATAAACATGTTCAGTGCCAATAGTATATTAGTTGTAATGAAACTGTTGATTGCTTATCATTTAAAACCGGTTTTCCTTTCAAAATGTGAAATGATTCTAAAATGAGAAAAATTAGTTGTTTCAATAAAGAAGATTTTATTTTGAAATCGCCCAATGTAACAAGAATAACGCACTTCTCTGCATGAAAGCGGACTGAAGGATGGGAAGGTGTGGAAGGTAACCGATTAGTTCTAAATCTCCTGCCGGCATGCTCTGCAACACGAATACCGAGGGCTCGAGTAGTCGAGCCCTCGTATTGAGACGCACTCTGTGCGCAAATATGCCTGTAAATAGCCGAGGAGAGCATGTCTCAGAGCGTTGTATTGGGTTGGCCAAAAAGTTCGTTCGTTTTTTTGAATGTCATCTTTCGACCTTCTAAAGATCGTTTTATGTTTTGATTCTCTAAATCCCGTATTCGAGACAACGGGCATGCTTACGTCAGTGTGCAACGAGCCTCCAAGTAGAGAAGTCCTAACATTCTTCGTACATTCGAGTATATCAAATGGTGGACAGAGTTGAGCACTACCGATATCTAATGCTTTTTCACTTCAGAAAGGAAAGAAAACAACAGTTACGCAAATAAATGCGATGTGGATAGGTAGTTTCTATTGCTTTCCTTCCTTTTCTTAAATTAAAAAGCATCAGATGTCGTTAGTGCTTTGCTTGGTCCACCATTTCAAGGGCTCAAACGCAAGCAAAAATATTACAACTTCTCTACTTGGAGGCTTACTCGTATTACACACTGACGTAAGCGTGCTCGCTGTACCGAATGCAGGATTTAGAGAATAAGAATATAAAATAATCTTTAGGAGGTCTGAAAAACGACATTCAAAAAAGGACGATGAAATTCAAACGAGATGAAACAATTCCCTTTAGGAGCGGCAGCTTGGGTTACATCGGAACAGCATTTTTTGTTCAAAAATTTTTTAACACAAGAATCTACTAGCTGAGACGGAGAGCAATTTTTGCTGAGAAAAACCTTCAAAAATTAAAATTCCTTATGGATAGCTTCAAATGAAGAACACACATGATAAGCCCTGGACAACAATGTTTTGATGCTATTTAATTTAAAAGAGAATCTACAATAACTGAAAAAAACTAATTCGCAACCCGGTAAATGTTCGCTTGTCTAACACAGAACTTTGAAGCCTACCATCTCTACGTGTTATAGTTGCGTCTAACAATGAAACACATTTATTCGTTTCGATCTCCATAGTACATTCAACATTTGGTCTATCGTGAATGCAAAAAATCTAGAAATAAATTACAATGCGAGCCATTCTTGAATATCAAAAAAGTATCAGCAATATAGCGTTTATAAAGCACAGGCTTAAAATCTACAGAAAACTTCAAGAATCTAGTTCATAATAGCAGATGAAAATATTTGCGAACGTAGGTCACAATGGAAGACCCATTCCCAACCCTTCAATTTGCTCATAATATTTATTTTTAAACATAAGAAACAAATTTAAAACGGAAAATTGAATTAGAAAGCTGGAAAAACGATTGGGTTAGGCCAATGACTGAATCAATTCTAGTAAAAAATATTCTAAGCAAATCTCAGTAGTTTAATGTAGCGGTATGTTGGGAAAAAGACTCTGGACGAAAAGAAACCGTAAACAGCTCGTCGGCGTTTTCCAAAGATGTAAATTTGTCGGCAATATATTTATAATTTGAATAGTATACGAATTAGATGTATATCGAGCTGAAAGTAGGGACTATGAAGTTTGTAATGTTAAAACTAGAAGTCTTGTGCGCAGCAAAGTTGGACGTAACGGGAAATTCAAATTAAAATAAGGTTCATGAATTGTTGGTAATGCAAATAAGATGCCAGGACCGGATCCCATAACAAAAAACTTCAACACAACTCATTTGAGATCAGATGAGAATTTTTCAGTTTTCGAAGGAAGTTATTGATTTCATATTCCACGCAAATAATTAATTTCAAAATTGGTTCGGAGATAACTTTGAATTTTTTTGCGCTTTCACTTTTAATTCGGATTTTCGCAAGGCAAACCATGTGTATATATATCCAAGGTTGCGTTTATGCAGCGTGTTCTCGTGACCCAGACGTGATTTTTCATTATCTGGATGCATTGATTCGATTACGTCATTGTTGAGCGTCAGTACGCTTTGGTCATTGTGTCCTTGTCCGAGTCAGTTTTTGGTAATTGTATCATTGTCAAATTTTATCACCATTATATTTGGTAATCATTTCAACATTTTTTGGCGATTTTTCATTAAATCCTTGCATTCAAAAGTAACACGTCTACATTTTGGGTTAGTGAAGCGGTATCCTGTTGACCTGCTCCATGTCTGTAATTTATATCGGAAACTGCCGGCGTTTGCCTGCTCCATGTCTGTAATTTATATCAGAAACTGCCGGCGTTTGCCTGCTCCATGTCTGTTATTTATATCAGAGGCTGCCTGCGTTTCCCTGCTCCATGTCTGTAATTTATATCATAGTCTGCCGGCGTTTGCCTGCTCCAAGTCTGTAATTTATATCAGAAACTGCCGGCGTTTGCCTGCTCCATGTCTGTAATTTATATCAGAAACTGCCGGCGTTTGCCTGCTCCATGTCTGTAATTTATATCAGAAACTGCCGGCGTTTGCCTGCTCCATGTCTGTAATTTATATCAGAAACTGCCGGCGTTTGCCTGCTCCATGTCTGTAATTTATATCAGAAACTGCCGGCGTTTGCCTGCTCCATGTCTGTAATTTATATCAGAAACTGCCGGCGTTTGCCTGCTCCATGTCTGTTATTTATATCAGAGGCTGCCTGCGTTTCCCTGCTCCATGTCTGTAATTTATATCATAGTCTGCCGGCGTTTGCCTGCTCCAAGTCTGTAATTTATATCAGAAACTGCCGGCGTTTGCCTGCTCCATGTCTGTAATTTATATCAGAAACTGCCGGCGTTTGCCTGCTCCATGTCTGTAATTTATATCAGAAACTGCCGGCGTTTGCCTGCTCCAAGTCTGTAATTTATATCAGAAACTGCCGGCGTTTGCCTGCTCCATGTCTGTAATTTATATCAGAAACTGCCAGCGTTTGCCTGCTCCATGTCTGTAATTTATATCAGAAACTGCCGGCGTTTGCCTGCTCCAGGTCTGTAATTTATATCATAGTCTGCCGGCGTTTGCCTGCTCCTGAATATCAACGCAAAACTTGCAAGTTGGACATCGCCACAATTTCTCTCTGCGAGAAACTCGCTGAACACTTTGAATGCGGCAGGTAAATCTGAAGTTCCACATGCAATTCATACTTAAAGTTAATTGTAGGACACCGTTTTAAAAATAGCAAACATTGACAGCATTGACTAACATCTTTTGATGAGATGATATGTTTAAATTCGGTTGGAGCACTCAAGCCAGTTTTAAAATAAAAATGATAGTAAAGATAGCTGATTTGAAAATCAATTCAATTAGTGAACGTTTTGGCTTCAAGCCCAAGCTATTATCAACTCCTGTAAAAGCGAATCGAAACACAGAAGATACGACATGGCAAAAAGACAAAAAGAATACAACTTAAAATATTACAACAACAAAAAGGGAATGTAGAGATTACACCGCAATTGTTGCTGAAAATTAGGCTATTTCTAACTGGAATGATGACAACATTGAATTTAGAGCTGGTTTCAACTGTTTAATGTAAAGAGATTCTAGTATATGTAAGTCGATTTTATTTGCACAGAAACTTGAAATTGAAAGATCAGATTTGCTTACTACCACACTACACTGCTTAGCGTGATCCCTAATGGGTGAAAAAGATGGTTTAGCTAACATTCTACCCGTTCTGGAGCTCCTACCAACGTGCTCGAAAAATCTTGTTCTAAAACTACGCTGGGTGCAACCAACATAGCTAGACCCGCACAGCGGGCAACAATACTCATAGACAATGCGAAAGCATAGTACAGTAGGCAGACGGTCTTTAAATCTAAAAAACGAATTATGGTACATTTGTTTGTTAATATTGCAATAAAATCTAAGCAGTTGTGAAATTTCTCCACCAGCTTTGAAACGTCACTGGCTAGCTTCTCGGACTGTGCAATTTTTATTAGATTTAAAGACCGTCTGCCTACTGAACTGTGCTATCGCATAGTCTAAGTATTGTTGCCCGCTGTGCGGGTCTAGCTATGTGGGTTGCACCCAGCGTAGTTTTAGAACAAGATTTTTCGAGCACGTTGGTAGGAGCTCCAGAACGGGTAGAATGTTAGGTAAGCCATCTTTTTTAGCCATTAGGGATCACGCAGAGCAGTGTAGTGTAATTGTAAGCAAATTTGATTTCTCAATTTTAAGTTTCTGTGCAAATAAAATCGACTTACAACTTCAAGTTTGTGTGCAAATAAACACGACCTACATATACTAGAATCTCTTTATATTAAACAGTTGAAACCAGCTTTAAATTCAATGTTGTCATCATTCCAGTTAGAAATAGCCTGATTTTCAACAACAATTGCAGTGTAATCTTTCCATTCCCTTTTTGTTGTTGTAATATTTTAAGTTGTATTCTTTTTGTCTTTTTTTGTTTAGGCCTTTTTAACTGCTATAAAAAGCGTTCTGAAGAGAAGAAAAGAAAAGGCACTATTAATTAAGGAGATAAGGGAATGCGGAATCTATGCAGAAGGGACATGGAAAAGTGTAGTATCTCAATATAGGCCTTTCAGGCATGATGTCCTTATCACACTTGGTTTGGGATATCGCGGCACCGGCGGAAGCGTCTTAACCGCAAGATGGAGCCGACGGAAGCGCTTGTTGCGGATTGCCCTATGTCTATATCGTACTTGGGTTCAAATGGGTCGGAAGCGCCCTGACCGCACGCGCCGGAAACCGTGCCTTGGGAGCGCATCGCATTGGTATGCACCGGAAGAGCATTGTTTAACTTCCGAGCGCTATAGCTTATAAGCAGTGTCGGTGTTTGGATGATTCAGTACAAGAATAGGAACCTAGCTAAGAGTTTCCTTTTCCTACTCCTGAAGCTAACGCTTCAGTTACGGTAGTTACTGCTACCGATACTGTAGATTGCAGCTACAATTACTTATCCTCGTATCGTGATGAAAAACCACGATATAACAAATGGCGACGACTCTTCGAATCTCCAAAGTAAATTTGAACGTTACAAGTGCTCCGAAATTAAGATGGCGCATTCTACAGTTTGCTGTCTTCAATTCGACGTTGTAGTGGAAACAGTGAGTAATATCTACAACGATTCAAGTACAGTGTGCAGACGTTCTTCAGAAGGCGGGAAACAATGGTGGTAACAAAGCTAGTGTTATAGTTGAAGCTTCGCCTGTAAACATCATTACTGATCTACAACGAAGAATTTAACCTACGCTACATATGAGGAACTTGAAGGAAAGTTCAGACAACAATTTAAAATCAAGAAATCCACTGTTGGCGCATCTGTTACATTTCTAAACAGATAGCAAAGTGTTAATGAATCCATACAAATTTATGCTAAAACGTTAAATGACTTAGCATCTTCGTGCAACTACGAAAAGTGCGGTCGCGATCGTCTCTTGAGAGGTGCGTTTGTGGCCGGTCTACATTCAGCGCAAATTCTCAGCGCGGTTCTACAGAAGTGTGACAGCAAGTCCTTCAACGAATGCGTTGAACATGCAAAACTCAGTGAACAGTAAAGCTTCGACGCTCCAGATATTATTCGTGAGGATTCACCTTCATCGTTTTTCACTGCAGAAAAACTACAGCCGAATTACATATGCATTCGCTGGGGAACTAGGCAGAAGCACCTTACAAAGAATTGCTATGCCCTAAAATTAAATTAATAAAATGCAAAAAATGTGGAAAATAGGCCACATTTCTAAAGTTTGCAATTTACGACTGCAGCACGACCTCCTCCTGTTAAGCCTACACGAAGGGGACCTACACGAGAAGAATTTGACGCAGCTCGCACTTACATAGTGCAGCTGGAAAGGAGCGGTACTCAGTGCAACGTCAGAAGAGAAGATGTGTCAATGAAGAGTTCAAGTACGCCTCCACAGCGGAAGAACGAAGTTATTCTACAAAAGCCTAGGAACGATACTTGTGTCGGTAACTATGTTCATAATTTCTCTGATGTACAAACTAATTACGCGTTATTTCAGTCACATTGTATTCCTCAAAGTGTCACAAAACTTACTCCCTCTGTTGCGCTCAACAATCGTAAAATTGTTACCTCTAGAGATAGAGTCATCCTAAATGTTCTGTGTACAGGTCTAAGCCTATGTATGTAACTCAATTTGATGTCGGTGATCATATTCTTGCTCTGAAGTTAAGAAATGGTCCCAAGTGGCTGAAGGGAATTATTGTTAGTAAAGTAGCTGTTAATGTCTTTCATGTTCTAATATTAGCATTAAATGTAATCTTGAAGAGACATTCAAATCAGTTGTTGCACAGTAGTTTGGGATCTATCCGTAGTGGGGAAACAGAGACTCTTACTTTGCAACCTGTTAGCAGTTCACCTGTACAAAATGAACCTCGTAAATCAAGTAGAATAACTAAACCTGTAATGCGAATAGGTTGCTGAGTCTTCCTTCCTTGTGTTAAATATTCATCTAAAGGGAGGGAAATTGTAGTATCTCAATATAGGCCTTTCAGGCATGATGTCCTTATCACACTTGGTTTGGGATATCGCGGCACCGGCGGAAGCGTCTTAACCGCAAGATGGAGCCGACGGAAGCGCTTGTTGCGGATTGCCCTATGTCTATATCGTACTTGGGTTCAAATGGGTCGGAAGCGCCCTGACCGCACGCGCCGGAAACCGTGCCTTGGGAGCGCATCGCATTGGTATGCACCGGAAGAGCATTGTTTAACTTCCGAGCGCTATAGCTTATAAGCAGTGTCGGTGTTTGGATGATTCAGTACAAGAATAGGAACCTAGCTAAGAGTTTCCTTTTCCTACTCCTGAAGCTAACGCTTCAGTTACGGTAGTTACTGCTACCGATACTGTAGATTGCAGCTACAATTACTTATCCTCGTATCGTGATGAAAAACCACGATATCACAAAAAGTAAGTTGAGAAAGAAGTTCATGAAAAACGATAAGAGCTTAAGAAGAAGGTAGTAGGTGCTGGAAAACAGGACATGAGTGAACCGAAAAAAAGTGGTCCTAAACGTAACAAAAAAACATTCATTTCAACAAAAAGAAGGCCTAGCTAACTCTCAGCTCGGGCCCTCACATTTTCCCTTGGGAGCGCTAATTCCCACAGATACAACAGTTGTATCCTCGTGAGGGGGATCATGCCTTCATTTCGTTTTGATTAAGTAGTCATGAAAATCGAGTTTGTGACTGCTGGTCGGTAAGCCGCATTATGAAAATCCCCTCAGACGCCACCGGTGGCGCATGTCGCATTCAACGAGGTAATGGGAACGGGAATCGCATGCGAGATAAGTTATGAAGAACTGCAAGATTATTTCGTTGCTAAAGGGAAATTTTCTTCGGTGGTGAGAAACTCTATGAGAGCGGTTTAATAAATTAATGATATGCATGAGATTAATGCGTAAACCGCACGAGGGTGGTTCAATAAATAAATAGCTTAGATGATATTAATGAACTGAACGAGGGCGGTTCAATAAATAAATAAATAGCTTAGATGATATTAATGAACTGAACGAGGGCGGTTCAATAAATAAATAAATAGCTTAGATGATATTAATGAACTGAACGAGGGCGGTTCAATAAATAAATAAATAGCTTAGATGATATTAATGAACTGAACGAGGGCGGTTCAATAAATAAATAAATAGCTCAGATGATATTAATGAACTGAACGAGGGCGGTTCAATAAATAAATAAATAGCTTAGATGATATTAATGAACTGAACGAGGGCGGTTCAATAAATAAATAAATAGCTTAGATGATATTAATGAACTGAACGAGGGCGGTTCAATAAATAAATAAATAGCTTAGATGATATTAATGAACTGAACGAGGGCGGTTCAACAAATAAATAAATAGCTTAGATGATATTAATGAACTGAACGAGGGCGGTTCAATAAATAAATAAATAGCTTAGATGATATTAATGAACTGAACGAGGGCGGTTCAATAAATAAATAAATAGCTTAGATGATATTAATGAACTGAACGAGGGCGGTTCAATAAATAAATAAATAGCTTAGATGATATTAATGAACTGAACGAGGGCGGTTCAATAAATAAATAAATAGCTTAGATGATATTAATGAACTGAACGAGGGCGGTTCAATAAATAAATAAATAGCTTAGATGATATTAATGAACTGAACGAGGGCGGTTCAATAAATAAATAAATAAATAGCTTAGATGATGTTAATGAACTGAACGAGGGCGGTTCAATAAATAAATAAATAGCTTAGATGATATTAATGAACTGAACGAGGGCGGTTCAATAAATAAATAAATAAATAGCTTAGATGATATTAATGAACTGAACGAGGGCGGTTCAATAAATAAATAAATAGCTTAGATGATATTAATGAACTGAACGAGGGCGGTTCAATAAATAAATAGCTTAGATGATATTAATGAACTGAACGAGGGCGGTTCAATAAATAAATAAATAGCTTAGATGATATTAATGAACTGAACGAGGGCGGTTCAATAAATAAATAAATAGCTTAGATGATATTAATGAACTGAACGAGGGCGGTTCAATAAATAAATAAATAGCTTAGATGATATTAATGAACTGAACGAGGGCGGTTCAATAAATAAATAAATAGCTTAGATGATATTAATGAACTGAACGAGGGCGGTTCAATAAATAAATAAATAAATAAATAGCTTAGATGATATTAATGAACTGAACGAGGGCGGTTCAATAAATAAATAAATAGCTTAGATGATATTAATGAACTGAACGAGGGCGGTTCAATAAATAAATAAATAGCTTAGATGATATTAATGAACTGAACGAGGGCGGTTCAATAAATAATTAATTTGAATGAGATTAATAAACTGCACGAGAGCGGCTCAATAAACAAATAAGTTCTTTAGACATTTTATCAAGCACCCGACCTGTGGAGAGTATCATATTGCTGAAACTTTCGGAATGGACTCGACAGGCGCGCCCAGCTCGGGGCTTGACTAAACGAAACCTTGAGCTCTGAATTCTAAAGTTTGCCGCAGAAAATATTGAAAGAAAAACGAAGATGTTCAAAAACTAGACGTTGTGGCCATTCAAGATACAAAACGCCATTAACACGCTAAGCAAAAGCTACGTAAATCCTGGACAAGTACCAGGAAGGGTCAATTACAGATGCCATCGTATTTTCAGAGGAGGAACTTTTCTCTCGATTTGAAAATTTGCATTCCTGTGTTCAAAGTAACAACAAAAGATCATAATAAGCACTACAACATCTACCATTTCAGTCCATGCAGCCTGGCACACACCACACAGCAGTGATGCCATCACCATTTCTTGAGAGATCGGAGTGAAGAAATGCGGTCCCCCACATCCCCTGATCTCGACCCAACGGATTTATCTGTTCATTCTGCTGCGTGAAGCGCGGCCTTGCGTCCATACTCCAACTGATGTTTTTGGAGTGCCACTTCAGTGAGGCATGGGGTAATGTTGCTGAAGTGGTGGTGTGTCAGTGAGACATGGGGTAATGTTGCTGAAGTGGTGGTGTGTCAGTGAGACATGGGGTAATGTTGCTGAAGTGGTGGTGTGTCAGTGAGACATGGGGTAATGTTGCTGAAGTGGTGGTGTGTCAGTGAGACATGGGGTAATGTTGCTGAAGTGGTGGTGTGTCAGTGAGACATGGGGTAATGTTGCTGAAGTGGTGGTGTGTCAGTGAGACATGGGGTAATGTTGCTGAAGTGGTGGTGTGTCAGTGAGACATGGGGTAATGTTGCTGAAGTGGTGGTGTGTCAGTGAGACATGGGGTAATGTTGCTGAAGTGGTGGTGTGTCAGTGAGACATGGGGTAATGTTGCTGAAGTGGTGGTGTATCAGTGAGACATGGGGTAATGTTGCTGAAGTGGTGGTGTATCAGTGAGACATGGGGTAATGTTGCTGAAGTGGTGGTGTATTAGTGAGACATGGGGTAATGTTGCTGAAGTGGTGGTGTATCAGTGAGACATGGGGTAATGTTGCTGAAGTGGTGGTGTATCAGTGAGACATGGGGTAATGTTGCTGAAGTGGTGGTGTGTCAGTGAGACATGGGGTAATGTTGCTGAAGTGGTGGTGTATCAGTGAGACATGGGGTAATGTTGCTGAAGTGGTGGTGTATCAGTGAGACATGGGGTAATGTTGCTGAAGTGGTGGTGTGTCAGTGAGACATGGGGTAATGTTGCTGAAGTGGTGGTGTATCAGTGAGGCATGGGGTAATGTTGCTGAAGTGGTGGTGTGTCAGTGAGACATGGGGTAATGTTGCTGAAGTGGTTGTGTATCAGTGAGACATGGGGTAATGTTGCTGAAGTGGTGGTGTATCAGTGAGACATGGGGTAATGTTGCTGAAGTGGTGGTGTGTCAGTGAGGCATGGGGTAATGTTGCTGAAGTGGTGGTGTATCAGTGAAACATGGGGTAATGTTGCTGAAGTGGTGGTGTATCAGTGAGACATGGGGTAATGTTGCTGAAGTGGTGGTGTATCAGTGAGACATGGGGTAATGTTGCTGAAGTGGTGGTGTATCAGTGAGACATGGGGTAATGTTGCTGAAGTGGTGGTGTATCAGTGAGACATGGAGTAATGTTGCTGAAGTGGTGGTGTATCAGTGAGACATGGGGTAATGTTGCTGAAGTGGTGGTGTATCAGTGAGACATGGGGTAATGTTGCTGAAGTGGTGGTGTATCAGTGAGACATGGAGTAATGTTGCTGAAGTGGTGGTGTATCAGTGAGACATGGGGTAATGTTGCTGAAGTGGTGGTGTATCAGTGAGACATGGGGTAATGTTGCTGAAGTGGTGGTGTGTCAGTGAGACATGGGGTAATGTTGCTGAAGTGGTGGTGTATCAGTGAGACATGGGGTAATGTTGCTGAAGTGGTGGTGTATCAGTGAGACATGGGGTAATGTTGCTGAAGTGGTGGTGTATCAGTGAGACATGGGGTAATGTTGCTGAAGTGGTGGTGTGTCAGTGAGACATGGGGTAATGTTGCTGAAGTGGTGGTGTGTCAGTGAGACATGGGGTAATGTTGCTGAAGTGGTGGTGTATCAGTGAGACATGGGGTAATGTTGCTGAAGTGGTGGTGTATCAGTGAGACATGGGGTAATGTTGCTGAAGTGGTGGTGTGTCAGTGAGACATGGGGTAATGTTGCTGAAGTGGTGGTGTATCAGTGAGACATGGGGTAATGTTGCTGAAGTGGTGGTGTATCAGTGAGACATGGGGTAATGTTGCTGAAGTGGTGGTGTATCAGTGAGACATGGGGTAATGTTGCTGAAGTGGTGGTGTATCAGTGAGACATGGGGTAATGTTGCTGAAGTGGTGGTGTGTCAGTGAGACATGGGGTAATGTTGCTGAAGTGGTTGTGTATCAGTGAGACATGGGGTAATGTTGCTGAAGTGGTGGTGTATCAGTGAGACATGGGGTAATGTTGCTGAAGTGGTTGTGTATCAGTGAGACATGGGGTAATGTTGCTGAAGTGGTGGTGTATCAGTGAGACATGGGGTAATGTTGCTGAAGTGGTGGTGTGTCAGTGAGGCATGGGGTAATGTTGCTGAAGTGGTGGTGTATCAGTGAGACATGGGGTAATGTTGCTGAAGTGGTGGTGTATCAGTGAGACATGGGGTAATGTTGCTGAAGTGGTGGTGTATCAGTGAGACATGGAGTAATGTTGCTGAAGTGGTGGTGTATCAGTGAGACATGGGGTAATGTTGCTGAAGTGGTGGTGTATCAGTGAGACATGGGGTAATGTTGCTGAAGTGGTGGTGTGTCAGTGAGACATGGGGTAATGTTGCTGAAGTGGTGGTGTATCAGTGAGACATGGGGTAATGTTGCTGAAGTGGTGGTGTATCAGTGAGACATGGGGTAATGTTGCTGAAGTGGTGGTGTATCAGTGAGACATGGGGTAATGTTGCTGAAGTGGTGGTGTATCAGTGAGACATGGGGTAATGTTGCTGAAGTGGTGGTGTGTCAGTGAGACATGGGGTAATGTTGCTGAAGTGGTTGTGTATCAGTGAGACATGGGGTAATGTTGCTGAAGTGGTGGTGTATCAGTGAGACATGGGGTAATGTTGCTGAAGTGGTTGTGTATCAGTGAGACATGGGGTAATGTTGCTGAAGTGGTGGTGTATCAGTGAGACATGGGGTAATGTTGCTGAAGTGGTGGTGTGTCAGTGAGGCATGGGGTAATGTTGCTGAAGTGGTGGTGTATCAGTGAGACATGGGGTAATGTTGCTGAAGTGGTGGTGTATCAGTGAGACATGGGGTAATGTTGCTGAAGTGGTGGTGTGTCAGTGAGACATGGGGTAATGTTGCTGAAGTGGTGGTGTATCAGTGAGGCATGGGGTAATGTTGCTGAAGTGGTGGTGTGTCAGTGAGACATGGGGTAATGTTGCTGAAGTGGTTGTGTATCAGTGAGACATGGGGTAATGTTGCTGAAGTGGTGGTGTATCAGTGAGACATGGGGTAATGTTGCTGAAGTGGTGGTGTATCAGTGAGACATGGGGTAATGTTGCTGAAGTGGTGGTGTGTCAGTGAGACATGGGGTAATGTTGCTGAAGTGGTGGTGTATCAGTGAGACATGGAGTAATGTTGCTGAAGTGGTGGTGTATCAGTGAGACATGGGGTAATGTTGCTGAAGTGGTGGTGTATCAGTGAGACATGGGGTAATGTTGCTGAAGTGGTGGTGTGTCAGTGAGACATGGGGTAATGTTGCTGAAGTGGTGGTGTATCAGTGAGACATGGAGTAATGTTGCTGAAGTGGTGGTGTATCAGTGAGACATGGGGTAATGTTGCTGAAGTGGTGGTGTATCAGTGAGACATGGGGTAATGTTGCTGAAGTGATGGTGTGTCAGTGAGACATGGGGTAATGTTGCTGAAGTGGTGGTGTATCAGTGAGACATGGGGTAATGTTGCTGAAGTGGTGGTGTGTCAGTGAGACATGGGGTAATGTTGCTGAAGTGGCGGTGTGTCAGTGAGACATGGGGTAATGTTGCTGAGGTGGGGGTGTGTCAGTGGGACATGGGGTAATGTTGCTGAAGTGGCGGTGTGTCAGTGAGACATGGGGTAATGTTGCTGAGGTGGGGGTGTGTCAGTGAAACATGGGGTAATGTTGCTGAAGTGGCGGTGTGTCAGTGAGACATGGGGTAACATAATATGGGGGAAATGCAAAATGATGATAAATGATTGCCCATAAATAAATATTCATACACCAAATTATAACATAATGATGATGTCCAGCGTCATATATTGCCATAAATATACATTTTTTACATTTTTATTCATGTAAAATGAGATTACCGTTCAATGTACTCGTATGTAATATCTCTCTTTGCCCCCTATAACATCCAACCTCCAACACGTGATGTGCATGCTTGATTTACCTGCCATGCATATCTTATGTATGCCTGAGCTGCATACTGTGCGTGTCTCACGCAGCGTACACTCACGCACACCACTGCACGTGTACACTCACGCACACCACTGCACGTGTACACTCACGCACACCACTGCACGTGTACACTCACGCACATCACTGTACGTGTACACTCTCGCACACCGCTGTCCGTGTACACTCACGCACATCACTGTGCGTGTACACTCACGCACACCACTGCACGTGTACACTCACGCACACCGCTGTCCGTGTACACTCACGCACACCACTGCACGTGTACACTCACGCACACCACTGCACGTGTACACTCACGCACATCACTGTGTGTGTACACTCACGCACACCACTGCACGTGTACACTCACGCACACCGCTGTCCGTGTACACTCACGCACACCACTGCACGTGTACACTCACGCACATCACTGCACGTGTACACTCTCGCACACCGCTGTCCGTGTACACTCACGCACACCACTGCACGTGTACACTCACGCACATCACTGTACGTGTACACTCTTGCACACCGCTGTCCGTGTACACTCACGTACATCACTGTCCGTGTACACTCACGCACACCACTGAGCGTGCACTCACTCATTACGCATCAAATATTCACGTAGGAAATTTCTTAAGAATCCCGAATGCCTCAAGGAATAATTTTTCGCGTAACACTGCAAGATCTCTGCACAAAATTCTGTACGCGCCTTATCACATAACTTCATATCAAAATGTTAGCAAAATTAATTCCATTGTAAAATATTTCATATATTTGTGTCCCTTTCTCACTCACATTACGAATTAACGATGTAAAATAACACGTGAAATATGTCATTAATTTAAGTCTGTCTCTTGTTCATATAAGGAATAAATGACGCAAAAGAACGCGTTGCGGAATTTCATTTTGCGTTCCAACAAAAGCCTGAAGTGAGCAGCAGCATCGCTGAACCCCTACGCTTCGCAACACTCATTTGACTCATCACAAAACCTGCGTCAATATGAGATAAAGGCCACGATTCGCGTACGCTTAAAATCTCAAGTCCATCGGTGAATACCATGACATCCCGCCCTTTCTTCATTACCTCGTATTATTAATACCTTCATTGCCACCATGTCACTTGTAAAAGTTCCTGGTCCATAACCGAAATTGTGGCACGGGTGTCCGTAGAGTTTTTCGAGTCCCACAGCCTCCGTGAGGGGAGCCGTTAACGCACACCCTCACTCACCAGCGTCTCGTTACGCACTGACTGCCTCCAAATGTTGGGCCGACGAGATAAGGCAATCCATTTGCCTCTTTTCCTGCCATTAATAGTCATCGCTTCTCGACTACGAGAGGCAGCGAGGCTTTACTGCATAAAACTCCGCAAATGAAGAATATTTCCGCACACAAAGTTAACGGCTCCTGAGCCTTCTTTGGGGAATGTTCCAGGGGGGGCCGTGGTCTGCCAGTCTCGCATATTTAGGCCTAGGAATTTATATGCAAACGAGGGGCTGATTTTATTGTCTCCGGCGTAGGAGACGCGAGTTTCGGGGAAATCTCTGTCGTCCTCCAGCGTCCTCTTGACAATTCCGCTTCGAGTCCTTTGACTCGTTGACTGCGATGGGTTACACTGAAGTTCAGTATTCAACTCAGTTTTAAAGTCAAGAGTTATTGGCAGTTTTATAAATACTAAAGATTGACGGGGTCCATAAAATACTATTGATCTTAAAAGATGGATCTATTCCAGACAAGCCCCGCCACTAACGCAACACATAAGTTCACTCACTTGTAACTTTCAAAATAATGCACCTATCGACTTCAAATTACTCTCAAACGAAAGATTGAAAGATTCTTTTGTTTGAGAGTAATTTGAAGTAGAAATTTGCATTATCTCGAAAGTAAAAAGGGGGCGAACATATGCGTTGCATTAGTGGCGGGGCTTATCATATTATTATATATTAGATTATAAGTTAGTTTAAGCCTCCCTAACCGCTGCAAAAATAGAGCGTATCGAAGAGAGGAAGTAGGAAGGCACCATTTAGTATGGAGATAAGAAAATAAGGAATCTAAGCATAAAGGGCATAGAAACAGTAAGATGGGAAAGAAGTTCATGAAATAAGATAAAAGTTGAAGAAGAAAGTCAAAGGTGCTGAAAAACAGGACAGTAGTGAACCGAAAAAAGATGGTCCTTGACATAAAAAAAAACATTTTATTTCAACAAAAAGAAGGCCTACCTAACTCTCAGCTCGGGCCCTCACATTTTTCCCCTGGAAGCGCTAATTCCCATAGATACAATAGTTGTGTCCCCCTGAGGGGGGCGGGGCTTATCAGGAAAACATCCTTAAAGCTTGTTAAAAGTTTTCAAACGACCCATCGTTGAGTCAAATCACAAGTAACGAATTAAGACGTTCCCTGCGCATTGGGTTATATGTGAAACAACAGGTAAATAGCTCATTCACGTACCGCTATACATGAATGACATTTCTCAACCTTCGCAACCTCTGTAAGATATAACTGTTATCATACGAAGTGAAATGTTATCGTCTAATTGTATTTTTTATATTTCTGAGTGAAAATGAAAATGTATGCGAGCAGTAAATTCAATTTCGCAATCCTGCTCCTTACAACCTAACAAAACCAACTGTTAACAACCGCGAATATCCAGTCAACGTGTTAACATCAAGCTCTATTGCAACAAGCCCTATTGCAGCAAGTCCTGTTGCAACAAGCCCTTTTGCAGCAAATCCTGTTGCAACAAGCCCTGTTGCAACAAGCCCTGTTGCAGCAATTCCCGTTGCAGCAAGCCCTGTTGCAGCAAGCTCTGTTGCAGCAAGCTCTATTGCAGCAAGTTCTGTTGCAGCAAGACCTGTTGCAGCAAGTCCTGTTGCAGCAAGTTCTGTGGCAGAAAGCCCTGTTGCAGCAAGTCGTTGCAGCAAGCTCTGTTGCAGCAAGCTCTGTTGCATCAAATCCTGTTGCAGCCAACTTTGCTGTAGAGATTCATATTACACCAAATTGCACAGCATCAAACTCCATCAAGTTACTCCAAATGGCATCAAATTGCAGCGAGTCGCATCGCACGTCGCGTCTTGCCAAATTGCAGCTAAAATTGCCTGATTGCTTCAAGTGCTATTGCGTCTGGACAGATTTCATCTACTGACGGTAATAATCAATCTTGATTGACAGCATGCACCAAGCAGCGGCTGTGAGACTGCAGTGCTGCCAGCACTCCAGTCAGCACCTGGCAGCACTCTAGTCACCACCTGCTAGCACTCCAGTCACCACCTGCTAGCACTCCAGTCACCACCTGCCAGCACTCCAGTCACCACCTGCCAGCACTCCAGTCACCACCTGTCAGCACTCCAGTCACCACCTGTCAGCACTCCAGTCACCACCTGTCAGCACTCCAGTCACCCCCTGCCAGCACTCCAGTCAGCACCTGCTAGCACTCCAGTCACCACCTGTCAGCACTCCAGTCACCACCTGCCAGCACTCCAGTCACCACCTGCCAGCACTCCAGTCACCACCTGCCAGCACTCCAGTCACCACCTGCCAGCACTCCAGTCACCACCTGCCAGCACTCCAGTCACCACCTGCCAGCACTCCAGTCACCCCCTGCCAGCACTCCAGTCACCACCTGCCAGCACTCCAGTCACCACCTGCCAGCACTCCAGTCACCACCTGCCAGCACTCCAGTCACCACCTGCCAGCACTCCAGTCACCATCTGCCAGCACTCCAGTCACCACCTGCCAGCACTCCAGTCACCACCTGCCAGCACTCCAGTCACCACCTGCCAGCACTCCAGTCACCACCTGCCAGCACTCCAGTCACCACCTGCCAGCACTCCAGTCACCACCTGCCAGCACTCCAGTCACCACCTGCCAGCACTCCAGTCACCACCTGCCAGCACTCCAGTCACCACCTGTCGGCACTCCAGTCACCACCTGCCAGCACTCCAGTCACCACTTGCCAGCACTCCAGTCAGCACCTGCCAGCACTCCAGTCAGCACCTGTCAGCACTCCAGTCAGCACCTGTCAGCACTCCAGTCCAAACCTGCCTGGACTCCCATCACCACCTGCCAGCACTCCAGTCACCATCTGCCAGCACTCCAGTCAGCCCCTGCCAGCACTCCAGTCAGCACCTGTCAGCACTCCAGTCACCACCTGCCTGGACTCCAGTCACCACCTGCCTGCACTCCAGTCACCACCTGCCTGCACTCCAGTCACCACCTGCCAGCACTCCAGTCACCACCTGCCAGCACTCCAGTCAACACCTGCCAGCACTTCAGTCACAACCTGCCAGCACTCCAGTCACCACCTGTCGGCACTCCAGTCAACACCTGCCAGCACTCCAGTCACCACCTGCCAGCACTCCAGTCACCACCTGCCAGCACTCCAGTCACCACCTGCCTGCACTCCAGTCACCACCTGCCAGCACTCCAGTCAACACCTGCCAGCACTCCAGTCACAACCTGCCAGCACTCCAGTCACCACCTGTCGGCACTCCAGTCAACACCTGCCAGCACTCCAGTCACCACCTGCCAGCACTCCAGTCACCACCTGCCAGCACTCCAGTCACCACCTGCCTGCACTCCAGTCACCACCTGCCAGCACTCCAGTCACCACCTGCCAGCACTCCAGTCACCACCTACCCGGACTCCAGTAAGCACCTGCCAGCACTCAAGTTACCACCTGCCTGCACTCCAGTCACCACCTGCCAGCACTCCAGTCACCCCCTGCCAGCACTCCAGTCACCACCTGCCAGCACTCTAGTCAGCACCTGCCTCGACTCCAGTCAGCACCTGCCAGCACTCCAGTCAGCACCTGCCAGCACTCCAGTCACCACCTGCCAGCACTACAGTCAGCCCCCTGCCAGCACTTCAGTCAGCACCTGCCAGCACTCCAGTCAGCACCTGCCGTCACTCCAGTCACCACCTGCTAGCATTCCAGTCAGCACCTGCTAGCATTCCAGTCAGCACCTGCCAGCACTCCTGCCAGCACTCCAGTCAGCACCTGCCAGCACCTACACTCAGCTTCAATCCCACTCAAAGCAGATTTTTTATAAATAACTTTATTTTTACTCCTAACTTTATAATAATTTTAAATCGAAAACATGACCGCAGCACAAGAGATGGTCCGGTCCGCCTGTGCCCTGATGTCCCAATTTGATTGTGTACTTGATGGACTTGTCACTAGAGTCAAATATTTCTTGGCATTTTGTAGTTCACAAAAAAATAAAGTACTGCTACTACTACTCCTAACCATTGAGTGCCTAAACTCTCTCAGTCTACCTCAGGCAACGCGTATTGGCTCATCTTTATGATTAGAAACGCGCTTCAGTCCGAAATAAAACCTAAATTAATTAGTTTTTGACCTGCAGCCGTCATCAGCCGTAATGTGAACTGTGAGCGACAGTTGCGTGTGAGGCACAGCAGCACGGCACTGAACACTCTGCAGGCGCTGATGGAATTGGCGTTCTGCGCTAGTTTTGCCGACTAAATACTTAGAAAAACGAAACGGTGCTGCTATAGCGTGAGGTCTACAACACTATAGCGTAAGATCTGGATCTAGCTAGTACTATAGAGTGAGGTCTACCACAATATAGAGTGAGATATACCTCTAGCTAGTACTATAGCGTGAGATCTATCTCTAGCTAGTACTATAGCGTGAGTTCTACCACTCTATAGAGAAATCTACCTCTAGCTAGTACTATAGCGTGAGGTCTACCACAATATAGAGTGAGATATACCTCTAGCTAGTACTATAGCGTGAGATCTATCTCTAGCTAGTACTATAGCGTGAGTTCTACCACTCTATAGAGAAATCTACCTCTAGCTAGTACTATAGCGTGAGGTCTACCACACTATAGCGTGAGATCTATCTCTAGCTAGTACTATAGCGTGAGGTCTACCACAATATAGAGAAAGATATACCTCTAGCTAGTACTATAGCGTGAGATCCATCTCTAGCTAGTACTATAGCGTGAGGTCTACCACTCTATAAAGAAATCTACCTCTAGCTAGTACTATAGCGTGAGGTCTACCACACTATAGCGTGAGATCTATCTCTAGCTAGTACTATAGCATGAGGTCTACCACAATATAGAGTAAGATATACCTCTAGCTAGTACTATAGCGTGAGATCTATCTCTAGCTAGTACTATAGCGTGAGGTCTACCACTCTATAAAGAAATCTACCTCTAGCTAGTACTATAGCGTGAGGTCTACCACACTATAGCGTGAGATCTATCTCTAGCTAGTACTATAGCGTGAGGTCTACCACACTATAGAGTGAGATCTACCTCTAGCTAGTACTATGGCGTGAGGTTAGGTTAGTTTACTAATGGATATCACTTATCAGTCAATATTCATTTTAGGGGATTCACGGAAATTAAAAATTCCGTTCCAAAGAATCACTAAAGAAACACATTTAAAAACGTTTTACACGAATGACATTCTGCTCGCCAATACGTAATTTTCGAATTCTTCAACTCTGAAGTTATAGGAACGTCGTATATAAAAGTGAAGGAACGGACACGCAAGTATACTGTTATACAGCATTGACGTAACGCTGGGTTAGGTTAGGGTAGGTAATGTTAGGTTAGTTAAATAAACCAACCTAAAATAACATAAATCAACTTAAAACCGCTTACCTTAACTTACCTAACCGACGCTGTTCTTTTCGCGCCTAAAAGTGGGCGTGTCCCGCCAGAAAAGTGTACGTGACCCTACAATGCTGCGACTAAGCAGCCGACCATATAATGTTATTCCTATCTGTACGTAATTATTGCTATATCTCGAAAATCACGCATTAGCGAGCAGAATGTCATTCGTGTAAAACGTTTTTAAATGAGTTGCTTTAGTGATTCTTTGGAACAAAATTTTTAATTTCCGTGAACTACCTAAAATACATTTTGACCAAAAAAAATTCTGCTGCGAGTTGAAACTTGAAGCTCGATGAACTCGTGCGTAAATAAAAACGAAAAGAGGAGCGTGAACAATTTAGAGGAAGAAAATTAGCTACTTACTATGGGTCACGAGTACCGTGATAAGTATTTTCCAACCAGAATTAGAGTACGATTATGACTCGTTAGAGGGTTGGAGTGTGTATCTAAGCTAATTTTTAGACCGGACGTTTGTCGTGTTTTGGTTTAGGTCACGTGGGTCTAGACTCACTCGCTACAGCACGTGGTCACGGGGGTCTAGACCCACTCTCTACAGCACGTGGTCACGTGGATCTAGACTCACTCGCTACAGCACGTGGTCACGTGGGTCTAGACCCACTCTCTACAGCACGTGGTCACGTGGGTCCAGACCCACTCGCTACAGCACGTGATTACGGGGGTCCAGACCCACGCGCTATAGCACGTGGTCACGTGAGTCTAGACCCACTCTCCACAGCACGTGGTCACGTGGGTCTAGACCCACTCTCCACAGCACGTGGTTACGTGGGTCTGGCACTGTAGCAAACAGACACAATAGCGCCTCCACGGCGACACCTCTGAGACGAGACACACCGGACACACCTGAGCAGGACACACCGGCCCCCCGAGACTCGCTAACTCCATATATTCAACTATTGGAATTTATGGACAGCGTCTGACGCTTCTAAATGTGTTGCGTCGTTTGCTTGGGGCCAGGCCTCGCCTTCTGGGCACCTCCGGAACTGCTTCTTTGGGTTCCTAAATCTAAAATTGTGATGTGACAATTGGTAAGATATTGTGCCCAAAATTGTGAAGGTAAGAATTGGCAAGATATTGTGCCCAAAATTGTGAAAGTAACAATTGGTAAGATATTGTGCCTAAAATTGTGAAAGTAACAATTGGCAAGATATTGTGCCCAAAATTGTGAAGGTAAGAATTGGCAAGATATTGTGCCCAAAATTGTGAAAGTAACAATTGGCAAGATATTATGCCCAAAATTGTGAAAGTAACAATTGGTAAGATATTGTGCCTAAAATTGTGAAAGTAACAATTGGCAAGATATTGTGCCCAAAATTGTGAAAGTAAGAATTGGCAAGATATTGTGCCCAAAATTGTGAAAGTAAGAATTGGCAAGATATTGTGCCCAAAATTGTGAAAGTAAGAATTGGCAAGATATTGTGCCCAAAATTGTGAAAGTAAGAATTGGCAAGATATTGTGCCCAAAATTGTGAAAGTAAGAATTGGCAAGATATTGTGCCCAAAATTGTGAAAGTAAGAATTGGCAAGATATTGTGCCCAAAATTGTGAAAGTAAGAATTGGCAAGATATTGTGCCCAAAATTATGAAAATAACAATGGGCAAGATATAGAGCTCATGGTGTTCATAGACGGGATTTGCGATGTAAAATCCTCCCCGCACACAGCGATTTATTTCAAAGAATTAGCTGTTGGCAATTGATGTTAGTGAATTAGTGCCAGCCTTCTGCATCATTGCGTCAACGACATCAGTGATGATGATCTAAGTAATGAACGAGGTTTGACTTAAGGTGTTGAAATACGGGACCTTTGTGATGAAAGGCTTCAATATTCTCGAATTAACTTTTGCTCGCGCAGAAAACTACAAAAGCTAGACAAAAACATTTTTTCAAATGACAAAGATGACACCAACTCATCATTGCAATCATCGTTTATGTATGGACAGTTTCACTCAGTTCTAATGAGAAACAAGTTACAATTAATGAATAGATTTCGTCATGAGTGACTAGTTTCATGCCACAAATGTACGTAGACATCAGTATGTACTAGCAAAGTATATTTCCCCTGTTGGATAATAAGTACACGGAAGAGCTCGGCAGCGTGTATTGTGCACTGTATGACAACATCCAGCGTATGACAACATCCAGCGTATGACAACATCCAGCGTATGACAACATCCAGCGTACGACAACATCCAGCGTACGACAACATCCAGCGTACGACAACATCCAGCGTACGACAACATCCACCGTACGACAACATCCACCGTACGACAACATCCACCGTACGACAACATCCACCGTACGACAACATCCACCGTATGACAACATCCACCGTATGACAGCATCCACCGTTTGACAGCATCCACCGTTTGACAGCATCCACCGTATGACAACATCCACCGTTTGACAGCATCCACCGTATGACAACATCCACCGTATGACAGCATCCACCGTATGACAGCATCCACCGTTTGACAGCATCCACCGTATGACAACATCCACCGTATGACAGCATCCACCGTATGACAACATCCACCGTATGACAGCATCCACCGTATGACAGCATCCACCGTATGACAGCATCCACCGTTTGACAACATCCACCGTATGACAGCATCCACCGTACGACAACATCCAGCGTACGACAACATCCAGCGTACGACAACATCCACCGTACGACAACATCCACCGTACGACAACAACCCAGTATAACAACATCCACCATATGGCAACATCCACCGTATGGCAACATCCACCGTATGGCAACATCCACCGTATGACAATATCCACCGTACGACAACATCCACCGTACGACAACATCCACCGTACGACAACATGCACCGTACGACAACATCCACCGTACGACAACATCCACCGTACGACAACGACCCAGTATGACAACATCCACCGTATGGCAACATCCACCGTATGGCAACATCCACCGTATGGCAACATCCACCGTATGGCAACATCCACCGTATGACAACATCCCCGTATGACAACATCCACCGTATGACAGCATCCACCGTATGACAACATCCACCGTATGACAGCATCCACCGTTTGACAGCATCCACCGTTTGACAACATCCACCGTATGACAACATCCACCGTTAGACAACATCCCCGTATGACAACATCCACCGTATGACAGCATCCACCGTTTGACAGCATCCACCGTTTGACAGCATCCACCGTATGACAGCATCCATCGTATGACAGCATCCACCGTATGACAACATCCACCGTATGACAACATCCACCGTATGACAACATCCACCGTATGACAACATCCACCGTATGACAACATCCACCGTATGACAACATCCACCGTATGACAACATCCACCGTATGACAACATCCACCGTATGACAACATCCACCGTATGACAGCATCCACCGTTTGACAGCATCCACCGTTTGACAGCATCCACCGTTTGACAGCATCCACCGTATGACAACATCCACCGTATGACAGCATCCACCGTATGACAGCATCCACCGTTTGACAGCATCCACCGTATGACAACATCCACCGTATGACAGCATCCACCGTATGACAACATCCACCGTATGACAGCATCCACCGTATGACAGCATCCACCGTATGACAGCATCCACCGTTTGACAGCATCCACCGTATGACAACATCCACCGTTTGACAGCATCCACCGTATGACAATATCCACCGTATGACAACATCCACCGTATGACAGCATCCACCGTATGACAGCATCCACCGTATGACAACATCCACCGTATGACCCACTCGACGTCGCTAAAACTCTTACCTCAATGTTAGCGAAAGAATACTGAGTTAACGGAGGGGTATACTTAGTAGTATAAATACAGTAATACCTCAGATGTCCGATACAATCCGTTCTAAAAAGTGGTCAACTTCCGAACGCTTGTTCGGCTTTTGGGTCGAAAATCCCTCGAATTTTGTGGTCGGCTTCAAATTTGTTCGACCTTTGAACCGTTCGACTTCAGAGGTATGACTGTTGTAACGCATATCATATACATATATTGTGCAGGTGTGTGAAGAGCTAAATATCTTATATATGGGAGAGTGCTGGCATATGCTGTATATACTATACTGAGCTATGCAGTATATAACTCAAAGAGGTGTGGCTGGCTGAACAGCGAATATGTATGCTGACATGGCTGGTATGATGCCCAGGTATGTTGATCAACTACGGATCTTCATGTAGAGACATTTTAAGAAACAATGTCATATGTATCCCCTGCACTGGAAATAAATTGTTTCATTTCAAGAACTGCTAACTAAAAATAAATGCTAAGTGGGAATTACGCTACCAAGAACAATCGCTTACTGAGGCAACGGGAAAATAGATCCGCTACTGGACTGGTCTACGGCTTAGTGGGACACCTACTTAGTGGGACAACTGCTTAGTGGGACACCTACTTAGTGGGACACCTACTTAGTGGGACACCTACTTAGTGGGACACCTACTTAGTGGGACAACTGCTTAGTGGGACAACTGCTTAGTGGGACACCTACTTAGTGGGACAACTGCTTAGTGGGACACCTACTTAGTGGGACAACTGCTTAGTGGGACAAATGCTCAGTAGGACAACTGCTTAGTGGGACAACTGCTTAGTGGGACACCTACTTAGTGGGACAACTGCTTAGTGGGACAAATGCTTAGTGGGACAACTGCTTAGTGGGACAACTGCTTAGTGGGACAAATGCTCAGTGGGACAACTGCTTAGTGGGACAACTGCTTAGTGGGACAACTGCTTAGTGGGACAACTGCTTAGTGGGACAAATGCTAAGTGAGACAGCTGCCCTGTGGGACAAATGCTCAGTGGAACAACTCAGTGGAATTGTGTCTAGAAACTTTGATGCATTAGATTGTGTCTAGAAAAGTGGTTGTTTTCCGAACGCTTGTTCGACTTCCGGGCCGAATATCGCTCGAATTTTTGGGTCGATTTCCGATTTGTTCGACCTTCGAGCTCTTCGGCTTCAGAGTGTGTGTGTGTGTGTGTGTGTGTGTGTGTGTGTGTGTGTGTGTGTGTGTGTGTGTGTGTTGTATGTTACTTGTGTAGTTTGTATTGTTTCATGACTGGAGTAACATACAACACACACACACCTGTGTAGTTTGCTAAAATTTGTGTCCGTGCTGTTTATAGAGGGGATATTAATTCTAAACTTCACACACCGATCAACTTACTTGAACGAATATATAGTTAGCGAATGATATCGCTGAGATTATTTGAATGTTGCACGTGGATATAAGGAGTGCAATAAATATAAATGAATATTAGTTAAGTTGAGTTGACTGCATCAGCAGCGTCGCGAATTGCAAAACTGCACCAAAGCCCCGCCATTGTTCACGACACAAAAGAATTAAGGAACAAGAACGCTTCTTTACTAGATTGAGACATTTGCGATTATATCAAAACGCGCAAGGAAAGCAGTCCTCATATTACATCTCTTGTTTTTTAACTATTTATAAGTAGCTTAAATTTGAAAGAGAACATACGCAAAACGTAAACATTTTTGCCAAGGAATTAGAACATTTTCGTGGTCATTGCGGTAGTTTGTGGCGATAGTGTGGTAAGTTTCAGGATTTAGGAAGTGAAGGCGAGAACCAAGCGATATTTGAGCGAGAGTATTTTGGATTTGTGAATATATTTTAAATAGCGTTGTACTGCGAACAGGGCAGTAGTTGTGAGCCGTGCTCTGCTACAGCAGCTGTAGAGGCCTCTACACGCCTCTACACAGCAGCTACACACGCCACTACACAGTACCTACACAGGGCCTACACAGCAGCTACACACGCCACTACACAAGCTACACAGGACCTACACAGGATCTACACAGGACCTACACAGGGCCTACACACCAGCCACACACGCCACTACACAGGACCTACACAGGGCCTACACAGCAGCTACACACGCCAGTACACAGGAGCTACACAGGATCTACACAGGGCCTACACAGCAGCTACACACGCCACTACACAGGAGTTACGTAGGACCTACACAGGGCCTACACAGCAGTTACACACGCCACTACACAATAATAATAATAATAATGATAATAATGAAGGCATCTACGGATGCTTTATTTCCAAACAAGCCTGATACAAATCACCTTGTACATTGGATTTTCAAATGCCTTATAACTAACGCCAGGACGCCATGACGCTTTCCCCCGGTCAAGACCGGTACCCATTTCAGACACCTGAGTAGAGTGGGGTATTGTGCTTGGAATTTTTCTCCTATACCCAACAGAGAAAATCGCCACCGCCAGCGCCGAGTTTCGAACCCGGGTCTCTGCCGCACGGCGGCAGAACCTCTAGCACATGGCTATCGCGAGCACAAGACCTACACATGGCCTACACAGGACCTACACAGGGCATACTCAAGACCTAAACAGGGCATACACAAGACCTACACAAGACCTACACAGGAGCTACACAGGACCTACACAAGTGTTGTGTGTGTTCATTGAGAAGAAACGACTGCTTGCTCCATCTCAGTACAGAGGAGTTACGGAGATCCTGGAGATTTTCTCCCTGTCGAGGGGAACCGCCATGTTGGAGTCGAAGTTCTTTACTCTGATTGGCTGCTTGATGTTGATGTCGTGCACGGCGCTGCCGCCGCCGCTGCCAGACGCGCCCGCCCGCCGGTTGTAAAGCACCTCCACCGCCAGCGCCAGCAGCGCCAGCACCAGCCCGATCAGCGTCGCGATGAACACCCCACCTGGTCGGCCATACACAGAGAAACGTTATCATAGATCCCATTATTGTTATTATCGACATTTTACCATCACACTCCACCTGGTTCATACACAGAGAAACATTATAATAGATCACATTAGTGTTATTATGCACCAGCCCGATCAGCGTCACAATGAACACGCCACCTGGTCGGCCATACACATTGAAACATTGTAAGAGATCATGTTATTGTTATAACTTGACGATTTTTGTTATAACTTGACGATTATTTTAGAGCCACACGCCACTTGGTCCATAGACAGAGAAACACTATAATGGATCACATTATTTGTTTCATTTCTATTTGTTTTCATTTCTTTGTTTCTTTCATTTTCTAGGTTAAACATTATTGTACACCTTAGAATAACGTGATGGTAGGATGCCCTAGAAGTCTCTGAACTTGTTCGGGCCCACAGGTAGCTATACTCTAGTTTGACCATTGTACTAGACTTGAGAAACATTCTACCTCTGTATTACCTGTGGTAAATAAATTGTTTAAATTTTACGAACATTTAACAATCACGTAAGCGATGACAAGGGTTTTCCAACTTTGATGTAAGATAGAATCAAGGTGCAAGTTCGCTTATTAGACTGGCTCTCTTTCCCCTCCACTCACGCATAATATGAGCAAAATGTGTGCAGCCCTTGGAACTAGTGCACAGTCTGGTCTAGACTATCAAAACCACTAACTGGAAACGAGGATCGAAGAAACATCGCTTTCGAAATTAAACATTATAACAAGAAACGCGAAATTCTCTCCGCCTGTCGAGTAAATAAACCAAAGTTCTCCATAAATGAATATCTAATACCTTCACGAGCCAAGATCATGTACACCTTGAGAGTAGCCAGAAAAAATTCCCGGAGAAAATAGGAATACCGAGGACCCATGACGGAAACATCTTCGCTTCCACCCCTGGACAAACGGATTCAAGACGACAGATTAACACGCCAGAAGATCTCGACCAATACCTAATGCTGCAACTGGACATATCATCGAAAGAGGTCTTGGATGATCACCTCAATTAGGTATCGAAACATGTAACTGTGTCAAATTATATACTCGTGTGTCAATAACGCCTAAAATTCTGTAACTTTGCATTAAAACTTCAAACTGCATAACTTCATGTCATGAATCAGTTCCAACCTTCAAAAGATTAATCCGTCAGCTTCACCTCAATTTTGACAATTGTATGACAGATATATATGAACATTTATAACAGCTGTATGTGAACTTGCAACACCATCAGCAATTTATACCTACCAATATTATAATGGAATATTGAGACCCACCTTGTTCGCTTCTCCTCAAAATTGTGTGTAATTCCTACCAATAAAATTATTATTATGTGTAAACCATATTCTCTGATCAGATATATCATTGTCGCTAAAATTTTCGAAACTTATTACCTGTTGTATGTGAACTTAGTAACAACGCCTTCAGCAATTTGTACGCATTAATATTGTATACTGAACTCCAATATTATTCGCTCATGGGCTGAGTATTGTGTGTACTCACGAAATCGCGCTAGATTTCTTACTCTTTTCTGTACTTTATAAGCTAGGTTATAGATGGGAATATCTTTTAATCTTGACTCTGTATTTCGTTTTAAGTTATACAATAGTACTTACTGCCTACTGTTTACTAATTTTGAATGACTGATCACGCTGATATATTAGATAGAATTGACCCAGATCTCAATCATTTGAACAGAATATTTCCAAACCTAAACGACTCTGAAAACTGCAGATATACTAATATATCAAAATTCAACGAAACTACACGAATAACTCGTCAGGATTTTTCGCTGCTATGTTGGAACTGTAGGTCACTCTATCCAAAATTGGAAGAGATACAATGTACTATTACTGAACTTAAGTATAACCTAGTAGTGATTAGCTTCACCGAAAGCCGGCTAGATGACTCGACCAAAGACATGATTAAATTTGAAAATTATCATAGTTTCCATTCGCTACGAAAAAACAAGCGAGGCGGGGGCATCAGTACATACATATCTAAGCACATAGACTCGAGAATCATAGCAAGTGCAACAATGAATCAGGATCATATAGAATCACTATTCGTAGAACTGTCTAAAGATGGCAAACGAATTGTGCTTGGAACGGTGTATAGGCCTCCTACAGCCTGTCCTGTATCCTTCCTTTTCTATCCTTCTCAGTTCAACAGGTCCTTCTACAATGACATAATAATATGCGGTGACTTCAATTATGATTTACTGAGACATGAAAGCTATGAACCCATCTCTAATTTCTTAAATGCATTTCATTCTAAATCTTTCCTTCCGATCACCACAAAGCCAACACGAATAACCTCAGAATGTGCTACGCTGCTTGACAATATCTTTATGACAGAACCAAGTGATTATCTTGCTGGAATAATTACTTCTGACTTATCAGATCACTTCCCAGTTTTTCTTAATAAGAAAAATGTCTATATTGCTTGCACCAAGGCACGGGCTGAAACTTACTCATATCGTAAAATAAACGAATCAAATCTTGAAGAAATGCGCACCGTTCTAGAAGAATCAATGCCTACATTGCACATCTCTCAACAAAATAATAATGCTACGAGCATTGATGAAGCAGTAGTAAAGTTGACTGAAACTATAATCACCGCATACAATCAGTGTTGCCCAATTGTAACTCGTACAGTTACCCCGAAAAATAAACAAAAGCCCTGGATTACTAGAGACATCGTGACAAATATGAAGAAACGTCAAGCGTACCTTGCCCTCCTTTGCGAAGGGCGAATATCTAGAGAAACATATAACCGATTCAGAAACTATGTAACAAACCAGATAAGAACATCAAAAAAGAACTACTTTACGCTAAAGTTTACTCAATTCAAAACTGACGTTAAAAAGACTTGGCATCTCCTTAACTCTTGCTGTAAACCGAATAATGTCGATAAAAAGAAAATTGAATATGTTATTCAAGATAATGTAAAATACAACGAGAAGAAAGAAATTGCTAATCTCTTTAACAACTTCTTCGTAAACGTAGGGAAAACTATAGCTGATGGTATTCCAAGTGAACCTACTGATCACCTGGAATTTATGGATCATATTCGAGAACCCAACTCCTTTTTCTTTACGCCTACAAACTCCTCCGATGTAATTACGTGCATAAACAACATGAAAAATAAATCGAGTGGGTTACAAACGTTTCCGACTAAAGTACTTAAAGTTATTGCTGATATTGTAGCCCCGCTGATATCAAATATTATTAACCAGTCTCTCTTAGTAGGCACTTTCCCGAACTCCCTCAAAGTTGCTAGAGTAACCCCTATCTGTAAAAATGGTGAAAAAACCTGTGTAAACAATTATCGACCTATCTCCGTGTTACCAATTATTAGTAAGGTATTCGAGAAAATTGTGTATAAAAAAGTGTACTCTTATTTTGAACGTAAATCATTTCTCTATGAAAACAATACGGTTTTCGCTGTAAAAAATCAACAACACACGCAATATTAAATCATTTACAATTCCTTTATTCTAATATAGATGAAGGAAAGCCTGTCTTCTCTGTATTTCTTGACTTTCGAAAAGCATTCGATTGTGTTGACCATAACATATTACTCTCGAAACTACACTGTTATGGCATTCGTGGGGTTGCCCAGGATTGGTTCAGATCATACCTAACAAATCGGAAGCAATACGTTGTCATCGACAACGCAAAATCGGACTCACAGACAATTAGCAATGGAGTTCCACAAGGATCTGTTCTAGGGCCTCTCCTATTTCTGATTTTTATCAATGATATTATCAAATCTACATCATTCTTCAAATTCATACTTTTTGCTGATGACAGTACGCTTTCTACGGTCCTTCCGAACCAAAATCCCACTACGATTGCGGAGAGTATAAATAATGAACTCCATAAGGTTTCATTGTGGCTTAAAGCTAATAAAATAAGCCTTAATATCGATAAAACAAATTACATTACATTCTCATACAAGAAAAATATATCTCTCCCACGCATTGAAATTGGCGAAGGTGAAATCGAAGAAACCAACTCATGTAAATTTCAGGGCATCATAATAGATAAACATCTGACCTTCAAAGAGCACATCGCCCATATTAGTTTTAAATTATTCAAATCCATCGGAATCCTAAATAAAGTTAAAAATTTCCTGCCTGAAACAGCTTTGCAAATGCTCTACCGAACGCTCATTTCACCATACTTGCAATACGGAATAGAAGCATGGCACGGAACTGACAAAAATAAAACAAATATAATTTTTACTCTACAAAAAAGAGCCATCAGAGCGGTAAAGAACCTAGAATATAATGCTCCCACAAATGATTCATTAAAAAATTTACAAATACTTAAACTCTCGGATCTCTACAAAATCTCCATCTGCAATTTCATTTACAAAAAATTAACTAATGATGGCGAAAATAGCCTAAAACAATTATTAACTGCACAAACTGGTCCTCACAACCATTTAACGCGAAATAGAAGTAAATTCGTGCTTCCCTATTATTCAAAGGCCCGGTCGCAACACAGTATCCTCTTCGTTGGAACTAAACCTTGGAACTCAATACCTGCGGAGATCCGTGAAAGCAATTCTTACAAGGTATTCAAAAGAAATCTTGAGTCTCATTTCTTATCAGAATACTAGTCGTAAAAGATCACCAAGTCAAATGCTGCCTCCTACATGTCTGGTCCGAATATTGTAATATTCCATGGGTAATATCGCCGATTTTCAGTCGTGAAATCGATATCGAACAAACTGTTTATATATAGAACATATGACCTATATTGTAATGAAACATCAATATCGAGTTCATTATCTCGTTGATCAGTCTAATGCGAAACTAGGTTAAGAGAATTAGGTTAAACATTATTGTACACCTTAGAATAATGTGATGGTAGGATGCCCTAGAAGTCGCTGAACTTATTCGGGCCCACAGGTAGCTATACTCAAATTTAACCATTGCACTAGACTTAAGAAACATTCTACCTCTGTATTATCTGTGGTAAATAAATTGTTTAAATTGTTTGCCTTTCTATACGAAGATAGATTAGATAACAGGAAATAGCAGTCTTCCTCTACCCTCCCTCTACCCTCCCTCTACCCTCCCTCTACCCTCCCTCTACCCTCCCTCTACCCTCACTCTACCCAGTGACTGGAGCGTGATGCCCTCGGAGTCGTCGTCGTTGGGGCAGTAGCCGCGAGCGGAGGAGTTCCAGAACTTGGCTAGCAGCGACTCGAAGTAGCGCTCCTTCTGCAGCTCTAGTATGCTGGGGGCACACACACTTGTGTTGTTTGTGTGCAGTGTGTGAGATACAACACACACTTGTGTAGTTTGTGTGCAGTGTGTGATTCGAGTAACGTACAACACACACACTTGTGTAGTTTGTCCAGTGTGTGATGTATAACACATACTTGTGTAGTTTGTGTGCAGTGTGTGAGATACAACACTCACACTTGTGTAGTTTGTGTGCATTGTGTGACTCAAGTAACGTACGACACACACGCTTGTGTAGTTTGTGTTTGTTGTGGGACTCAAGTAACATAACACACACATTTGTGTCACACCCCTCGACTCACGCCCCTCCACTCACGCCCCCCCCCCCCCCTCACGCCCCTCCACTCATACTCCTCCACTCACGCCCCCCACTCACGCCCCCCACTCACACCCCCCCCTCACACCCCCACTCACACCCCCACTCACACCCCCACTCACACCCCCACTCACACCCCCAGTCACGCCCCTCCACTCACGCCCCCACTCACACCCCCACTCACACCCCCACTCACACCCCTCCACTCACGCCCCTCCACTCACGCCCCTCCACTCACGCCCCTCCACTCACGCCCCTCCACTCACGCCCCTCCACTCACGCCCCTCCACTCACGCCCCTCCACTCACGCCCCTCCACTCACGCCCCTCCACTCACGCCCCTCCACTCACGCCCCTCCACTCACGCCCCTCCACTCACGCCCCTCCACTCACGCCCCTCCACTCACGCCCCTCCACTCACGCCCCTCCACTCACGCCCCTCCACTCACGCCCCTCCACTCACGCCCCTCCACTCACGCCCCCCACTCACGCCCCCCACTCACGCCCCCCACTCACGCCCCCCACTCACGCACCCCACTCACGCACCCCACTCACGCCCCCCACTCACGCCCCCCACTCACGCCCCTACTCACGCCCCCCACTCACGCCCCCCACTCACGCCTCCCACTCACGCCCCCCACTCACGCCCCCCACTCACGCCCCCCACTCACGCCCCCCACTCACGCCCCCCACTCACGCCCCCCACTCACGCCCCCCACTCACGCCCCCCACTCACGCCCCCCACTCACGCCCCCCACTCACGCCCCCCACTCACGCCCCCCACTCACGCCCCCCACTCACGCCCTGCTGAGCTCCTCCTGCAGGTAGCTGCCCTGCTGCACGGCGATGGCGTAGGGCTGCTCAGCGAAGGGCTCCCCCACCTCCGCCAGGTAGCAGCTGTGGTAGATCTCGTAGCGGATCTGCGCCGCGTCGTGGATGAAGGCGAACTCGCCGTCCTTGTTGTCGAGCACCTGCGTGTCGGGCAATGTTGGGCGGCATTTTGGCTGATGGCAATGTTGGGTATATGCTGAGCAAAGTTAGGCAACATGTTGGGCAACTTGTTGGTCAACATAATGAATGGTGGCAATGTTGGGCGGCGTGTTGGGCAACATTGTAGCTGGTGGTAATGTTGGCCAATATGTTGAGAAACATACTGGACTTGTTGCATAGTTCGCAACTTGCTGAACAGCTCATGGTCATGTTGACCATTTAAAGTGCCCCTGGGAGGTATAATGCAAAGAAATTCTTGAAATTTCCATTCATGAAAAGGAAATTCTTGAAACGGAGACACTGCATGCGTAATGCAGTGATGCTGGAAATATTGATGTTGATATATAAGTATATTTATTTATTTTATTTATATTTTATGTATATTGTTTTATATAATATAGAAATAAACACAGGACAGACTCGAGCTGACGCCGATGAGGAATGGGGAATGGTGTGGCGTCCCTACTATTGCCAGCCCCAAGCACGCTTCACACACACACACACACACACACACCACACACACCACACATACTATCCACACCACACACACTTCCCACAGCACACACACCCCACATGCTACACACCACACACACCACACACTCCTCACACAGCCCACACAGCCCACACACCACACACCACTGGCCATACACCACACATCACTGACCACACACCACACACCACTGCCCACACATTACTGACCACACACCACACACTACACACCACACATCATACATCACTGACCCTCTGGAAGGCCTCCTCAGCGCTGGCGATGGGTCCGGTGTCCTCTATGACCTGGAGGATGTGCGTGTACTGCTCCTTGATGGGGTAGTCCCACACGCGGTACTTGCTCTGGTCCGTGGTGCTATTGAGGGTGAGCTCCTTCCACACCCTGCGCACATCGCACATCCTGAACACTGGTGCACATCCTCAACCCTGCTGCACATCCCTGATCCCTGCTGCACATCCTGAACCCTGCTGCACATTCTCAACCCTGCTGCACATCCTCAACCCTGCTGCTCATCCTCAACCCTGCTGCACATCCTCAACCCTGCTGCACATCCTGAGCCCTGCTGCACATCCTCAACCCTGCTGCACATCCTCAACCCTGCTGCACATCCTCAACCCTGCTGCACATCCTCAACCCTGCTGCACATCCTCAACCCTGTTGCACATCCTGAACCCTGCTGCACATCCTCAACCCTGCTGCACATCCTCAACCCTGCTGCACATCCTCAACCCTGCTGCACATCCTCAACCCTGCTGCACATCCTAAACCCTGCTGCACATCCTCAACCCTGCTGCACATCCTCAACCCTGCTGCACATCCTCAACCCTGCTGCACATCCTCAACCCTGCTGCACATCCTCAACCCTGCTGCACATCCCACATCCCTGAACTCTGCTGCATATCCTGAACCCTGCTGCACATCCCACATCCTGAACCCTGCTGCACATCCCACGTCCTGAACCCTGCTGCACATCCCACATCCTGAACCCTGCTGCACATCCCACGTCCTGAACTCTGCTGCACATCCCACGTCCTGAACCCTGCTGCACATCCCCCGTCCTGAACCCTGCTGCACATCCCCCGTCCTGAACCCTGCTGCACATCCCACGTCCTGAACCCTGCTGCACATCCCACGTCCTGAACCCCACAACACATCCCACGTCCTGAACCCTGCTGCGCATCCCACGTCCTGAACCCCACAACACATCCCACGTCCTGAACCCTGTTGCACATCCCACATCCTTGACCCACACCCTGCAACACACCGCACATCCCTGCCCATCAATGTTGGCAGCCTATTTCCGACACTATTGCTACTATAATGCCGCCACACATCACTAGCCGCCAATGCTACACCGTCAGAGCTGGGAAATTCAGCATTAAGTTTACAGTCAAATGCAACTGTGAACTGAGCAGTGCTAAATGCCAGGCTTGTGTGTCGGCATGGTGTTGGTGTGTTAGCAAGTCATGTCTAGTCACGGCATGTCTAGTCACGGCATGTCTAGTCACGGCATGTCTAGTCACGGCATGTCTAGTCACGGCATGTCTAGTCACGGCATGTCTAGTCACGGCATGTCTAGTCACGGCATGTCTAGTCACGGCATGTCTAGTCACGGCATGTCTAGTCACGGCATGTCTAGTCACGTCACGTCTAGTCACGTCACGTGACGTGAGACACACGCGCCATGTCCAGATGTGCCTCACCTGAACAGCTCGTCCTCAGCCCGCGCCATGTTGAAGAAATACTCGTAAGTCGACGTATCTTTGGTGGTCGTAAACTTTATCTTAGCCTGGCGGGCCAGCGCCTCCAGCGACTGCACGGGGGACTGTGGGGGGGGGGGGGGAACTGCGTTATGGGGGGGACTGTGGGGGTGGGGGGGGGGACTGCGTTAGGGGGGACTGGGGGGGACACTGCGTTAAGGGGGGGACTGGGGGGACACTGCGCTAGGGAGGGAGGGGACTGGGGGGGACACTGCGCTAGGGGGGGAGGGGACTGGGGGGGGACACTGCGTAAGGGGAGGGGACTGGGGGGGGGGACACTGCGTAAGGACTGGAATTTAAACTACGAAATTTGCGAGTTCGAAATTTTGGGACTTAATCCGAGATCAGTAACCAACTCCACCATTGTATTTGGGCACTAAACACTAAATTCAAAAGTAGATGTAGAGTTAAGTCGACGTTTCAAGACCCTAGAACTTCACACCGACGGAACGAACAGCAAGTCGCTGGGACTTCAAGTAGCACAGATTTCCCTTCTGTGTTTTGTCCAAAATGAATGGGACAAATTTATCGAGAATATTGGACAGCCCCCTCTCTTTATTGTCTCGAATGAATGGGATACATTTATCAAGAATATAGTCACAAGTCATGACGAGGTAGAGTTCTCGCAGAGCTGATAGAGTTGAAGCAGTTATTCCACACCAGTACATTTATGCGTAGCCACATCAGAACTTGATCAAAGGTTCTGGCAAGGCCGCCAAATGTTGGCCTCCCACATTTCTTGAAAGGTGAGGTTGTAAGCAGTCGAGTTTAAGAAAACGACTGTACCGCTCAAGAAAATTTGTATCTTTCGTAAGAAGTGTGAAACTGTAACAACAGGATGCTATTTTACATCGTATGCTTAAATTTATCGTAAAAAAAATACGTTGAAATAACTGAAATTCTGCTCCTTCACACCGACACGCAAATTAGCAATTTACCTAGCGGTACTCTTGTGCCCCAATAGGCAGCCATCGTGTTGAAAAAAAAGTTGTTTTTTACTTGGCTCTAACGGACACAAGGAACCAGCGTCGAGTATTGTTGACGTTCTTATCGAGCAAATTTGTGCTGCGGCAAGCTCTTAAGTAACATATATTTTCTATGATATGAATCATAACATGCGAAGGATGTTTCCTAGCAAAGCAAACGTCAACCAAAGCAATCCTGATTTCCTCTTTTGAGGAAGGACGCAGAACTCCTCATTAAAGAGAAGAAATAGAGAGCACATCCCGTGTAGCGCAGAGCACATGACGCGCACCGGAGAGCACATCACGCGCACCGAAGAGCACATCACGCGCACAGAGAGCACATCACGCGCACCGCAGAGCACATGACGCGCACCGGAGAGCACATCACGCGCACCGAAGAGCACATCACGCGCACAGAGAGCACATCACGCGCACCGCAGAGCACATGACGCGCACCGGAGAGCACATCACGCGCCCCGCAGAGCACATCACGCGCACAGAGAGCACATCACGCGCACCGGAGAGCACATCACGCGCACAGAGAGCACATCACGCGCACCGAAGAGCACATCACGCGCACAGAGAGCACATCACGCGCACAGAGAGCACATCACGCGCACAGAGAGCACATCACGCGCACCGAAGAGCACATCACGGGCACAGAAAGCACATCACGCACACAGAGAGCACATCACGCGCACCGGAGAGCACATCACGCGCACCAAGTAGCACATCACGGGCACAGAGAGCACATCACGCGCACCGAAGAGCACATCACGCGCACAGAGAGCACATCACGCGCACCAAAGAGCACATCACGCGCACAGAGAGCACATCACGCGCACAGAGAGCACATCACGCACACCGAAGAGCACATCACGCGCACAGAGAGCACATCACGCGCACAGAGAGCACATCACGCGCACCGGAGAGCACATCACGCGCACCGGAGAGCACATCACGCGCACCGGAGAGCACATCACGCGCACCAAAGAGCACATCACGGGCACAGAAAGCACATCACGCGCATCGGAGAGCACATCACGCGCACTGGAGAGCACATCACGCGCACAGGAGAGCACATCACGTGCACAGGAGAGCACATGATGCGCACAGAGAGCACATCAGGGAGCACATCAGAGAGCACATCACGCGCATCGGAGAGCACATCACGCGCACTGGAGAGCACATCACGCGCACAGGAGAGCACATCACGCGCACAGGAGAGCACATGATGCGCACAGAGAGCACATCAGGGAGCACATCAGAGAGCACATGATGCGCACAGAGAGCACATCAGGGAGCACATCAGAGAGCACACACCTGCATGCGCTCAACAGTGAGGAAGGCGGCGAGGTTGGCGGTGAAGGTAGCCAGCATCAGCACTACGAACAGCCAGTATGCGGCCACCAGTGTGCGGCCTGACAGCGCCTGCAGCACGGTAGTGTGTCAGGCGTGTGGTCTGTACTACTTTGTTTAATCTCACACGAGTTGTAGTGCACAGTTCTCATTTTACCCTGAAAATGTAGATTTTACCCTAAATAATTCATATTTTACCCTAACAATTGTATTCTATTTTAAATTTATATTTACGCTGAATAATTTATATTTCACCATAAAAAAATTAATTTCATCGTAAACAATTTACATATCACACTAAACAATTTATATTTTACCCTTAATGATTTATATGCTACACTAAACACCTACCATTTGAGACCCACTCCGTGCAGAATTTTATAGCTACAATTCAGTATTTTAGAAATAAAGTCATCACTCTAATTGTAAATTAGGAGTTTTAGGTCTACATTTAGCAGTTAAGCATTCAATTTTTCCCGTGAACGCAGCACTCGAATACTTATATTGAATACAATACTTATATTGAATACAATACTTATATTGAATACAATACTTATATTGAATACAATACTTATATTGAATACAATACTTATATTGAATACAATACTTATATTGAATACAATACTTATATTGAATACAATACTTATATTGAATACAATACTTATATTGAATACAATACTTATATTGAATACAATACTTATATTGAATACAATACTTATATTGAACACAATACTCATATTGAATACAATACTTATATTGAATACAATACTTATATTGAATACAATACTTATATTGAATACTATACTTATATTGAATACAATACTTATATTGAATACAATACTTATATTGAATACAATACTTATATTGAATACAATACTTATATTGAACACAATACTCATATTGAATACAATACTTATATTGAATACAATACTTATATTGAATACAATACTTATATTGAATACAATACTTATATTGAATACTATACTTATATTGAATACAAAACTTATATTGAATACTATACTTATATTGAATACAATACTTATATTGAATACAATACTTATATTGAATACAATACTTATATTGAATACAATACTTATATTGAATACTATACTTATATTGAATACCATATTACAATACCCCCACCCTATGGTTAAAGTAAAACCCAAGAAGTTCATCAATTTAAGGTAAATTTCTGAGTTTTACCTTAGGGGCCTCGCCCCCGCCCTGGGGGGTGAAGGACGTCAGGGCAAACCAGAAGCTTTCCTTTAGGGTAAATTTGCGGCAGTTCTCAGGGTATTTGTGGGCGTTGTTCTGGGCAGAGTAGGGCGAGTAGCGGTCCAGCAGCCACAGCATCACCCCTGGGGAGGGGGAGAAGGGATTTGAATAACACAAAGAAAATAAAAAACAAAGCATAAATAAATAAAGAAAATAAGAAAATGCCTTGAAAATTAGGCGGGATTTTGAGCCATAAAATATTTATATTTGCAAGGCTGTGAAGTTCCGCTGCACACACACGCAGCGCTGCAACTAGAACTCACTCGGACAACAGCACCAACAACACAAACAACAACACCAACAACACAAACAACAACACCAAACACACAAACAACAACACCAACAACACAAACAACAACACCAAACACACAAACAACAACACCAAAAACACAATAAACAACACCAACAACACAAACAACAACACCAACAACACAAACAACAACACCAACAACACAAACAACAACACCAACAACACAAACAACAACACCAACAACACAAACAACAACACACAAACACACAATAAACAACACCAACAACACAATAAACAACACCAACAACACAAACAACAATACCAACAACACAAACAACAACACCAACCACACTAACAACACAAACAACACCAACAACACAAACAACAACACCAACCACACAAACAACAACACCAACCACACAAACAACAACACCAGCCCCACAAACACCAACCACACAAACAACAACACCAACAACACAAACAACAACACCAACAACACAAACACCAACCACACAAACAACAACACCAACAACACAAACAACAACACCAACAACACAGACAACAACACCAACAACACAAATAACAACACCGGCAACACAACACCAACAACACAAACACAACAACACCAACAACACAAATAACAACAACAACAACAACAACAACACCAACACCACCAACACCAACACCAACACCAACACCACCAACACCAACACCACCAACACCAACACCAACACCACCAACACCAACACCAACACCACCAACACCACCAACACCAACACCAACACCACCAACACCAACACCACCAACACCAACACCAACACCACCAACACCAACACCACCAACACCAACACCAACACCACCAACACCAACACCAACACCACCAACACCAACACCAACACCACCAACACCAACACCAACACCACCAACACCAACACCAACACCACCAACACCAACACCAACACCACCAACACCAACACCAACACCACCAACACCAACACCAACACCAACACCACAAACAACACCACAAACAACACCACAAACAACACCACAAACAACACCACAAACAACACCACAAACAACACCACAAACATCACAAAAAAACATCACAAACAACAACACAAACAACAACACAAACAACAACACAAACAACAACACAAACAACAACACAAACAACAACAAAAACAACACAAACAACACAAAAAACAACACAAACAACAACACAAACAACAACACAAACAACAACACAATTAACAACACAAACAACAGCACAAACAACACGAACAACAACACAAACAACAACACAAACAACAACACAAACAACACGAACAACACAAACAACAACACAAACAACAACACAAAAACAACACAAAAAACAACACAAACAACAACACAAAAAACAACACAAACAACAGCACAAACAGCACAAACAACAGCACAAACAACAGCACAAACAACAACACAAAAAACAAAACAAAAAACAACACAAACAACATAAACAACAGCACAAACAACAGCACAAACAACAGCACAAACAACAGCACAAACAACAGCACAAACAACAGCACAAACAACAGCACAAATAACAGCACAAACAACAGCACAAACAGCACAAACAACAGCACAAACAACAGCACAAAAAACAACACAAACAACAACACAAACACAAACAACAACACAAACACAAACAACAGCACAAGCAACACAAACAACAACACAAACAACAACACAAACAACACAAACAACAACACAAACAACAACACAAACAACAGCACAAACAACACGAACAACAACACAAACAAAACCAACAACAACACGAACAACACGGATAAGAACAAAACATGCAACACACATACAACACATGGATAACATTATCGCATCGAAAAACTTACATAACCTAACGACAACATCTTGCTAACAATTTTCTGACCCATTGACTGCATTCGTCCAATCAGGTGACAGAGATGATACGTATTTGAATAGCATGTAATTAGCATATAATTAGAACGTAAGTATTTAATTAACAAGCAATTAGTGTGTCATTCGCTTCTAGTTAGCATTTTATAAGCTGTTTATTAGTATTTCATACGCGTTCAATTAATATTTCATGAGCGTAAATTAGCATTATTTGGCATGCCATTAACATGTAATTAGCATTTAATTAGAAAGCACTTAATATAAAATTGTCATTTTATTAGCACTAAATTGTCATTTTATTGGCACTAAATTGTCATTTTATTGGCACTAAATTGTCATTTTATTGGCACTAAATTGTCATTTTATTAGCACTAAATTGTCATTTTATTGGCACTAAATTGTCATTTAATTGGCACTAAATTGTCATTTTATTAGCACTAAATTGTCATTTTATTGGCACTAAATTGTCATTTTATTGGCACTAAATTGTCATTTTATTGGCACCAAATTGTCATTTTATTAGCACCAAATTGTCATTTTATTGGCACTAAATTGTCATTTTATTAGCACTAAATTGTCATTTTATTAGCACTAAATTGTCATTTTATTAGCACTAAATTGTCATTTTATTAGCACTAAATTGTCATTTTATTAGCACTAAATTGTCATTTTATTAGCACTAAATTGTCATTTTATTAGCACTAAATTGTCATTTTATTAGCACTAAATTGTCATTTTATTAGCACTAAATTGTCATTTTATTAGCACTAAATTGTCATTTTATTAGCACTAAATTATCATTTTATTAGCACTAAATTGTCATTTTATTAGCACTAAATTGTCATTTTATTAGCACTAAATTGTCATTTTATTCGTACTAAATTGTCATTTTATTAGCACTAAATTATCATTTTATTAGCATGTAATTATCATTATATTAGCATGTAATTATCATTTAATTGATTTTCAATCAGCACGATACTACCATGTGATCAGGACGTGCGCTGCAGCGTGCGGCGCTGAGAGCAGCCAGCATCCCACAGCCGACGTTTGAACAAATTGAGCGTTAAGACGTAAACCGCGATGCGTCAAATTAAGGATCGATATTCAACTCAAACTTAAAGTCATATGTAGTTAGAAATTTTGAAAGAAGCAAGCATCAACTGATTTGTGTCTTTATTTAGCTTTGATTGAGTATTTATAAAAATTGAGTCTGTGGCTACTGGTCTGTCAGCAACATTATGCGAATTCCCTCCGTGTACACCAGCGGCTCACGTCGTGACCACTGGGCTAATTGATGTTTCTAATTAACTCGCATCAGTCGAGTATTAATTGAAGTTTATAACTAACTCGCATCAATAATTGCCCCCATAACTCTGGGAACACAAATTGGTGTTGCATTTGATCGGGCAGTTTTAAACTAATTCTTAGCTGATGAACCGAACATATAATCGTCTAAGTTTTTCGTTCTGTGACAGTAGCTCTACAAAAAGTTTCTGGCCAATTCCTGGGCCAATTTTGTTGATTGCTTTCGCTAATTGTTTTCAATTTCAATGCAATGCAATCCGTCGGTTGTTATCGTTGGTTGTTTTCAGTTTCAGCGCAATTCGTCGATTTTTTCAATTTCGCCAACTTCGCTGGTTTTTTATCTCGAAGAAAGTTCTTTAGAACACCGACGCAGAAGAAGCAAAATTTCACGGCTTCAAACCTCTGAAGACCTGCTCCTGAACTGCCAAGTGTTGTACCAAAACTGCAGCAAAACGTCTTGTTAAACGAGATCGCGCGCTAAAAACTAATCTAAAACTAACACTACTGGCATCGAGCTTTGCTGATCTAACCATCACATGCCCCTCACATGCCCTCACATGCCCTCACATGCCCTCACATGCCCTCACATGCCCTCACATGCCCTCACATGCCCCTCACATGCCCCTCACATGCCCCTCACATGCCCCTCACATGCCCCTCACATGCCCTCAAATGCCCTCAAATGCCCTCACATGCCCTCACATGCCCTCACATGCCCTCACATGCCCTCACATGCCCTCACATGCCCTCACATGCCCTCACATGCCCTCACATGCCCTCACATGCCCTCACATGCCCTCACATGCCCTCACATGCCCTCACATGCCCTCACGTGCCCTCACGTGCCCTCACGTGCCCTCACGTGCCCTCACGTGCCCTCACGTGCCCTCACGTGCCCTCACGTGCCCTCACGTGCCCTCACGTGCCCTCACGTGCCCCTCACATGCCTCTCACACGTTCTCACATGTTCTCACATGTTCTCACATGCCCTCACATGCCCTCACATGCCCTCAAATGCCCTCACATACCCTCACATACCCTCACATTCCCTCATATGCCCTCACATGCCCCCACATGCCCTCACATTCCCTCATATTCCCTCACATGCCCTCACGCACCCTCACATGCCCCCACATGCCCTCACATGCCCCTCATCCGCCCCTCACCCGTCACGACGAGGGCTGCCACAATGGAGCCCCACACCTCCGGCTTGAGCACCGTCATGAACTTGAAGAGGTTCTCCTGGCGCTCTCGCTTCCGGATCACTGGGGGGGAGGGGAGACGGGAAGAAGGGAGGATTGAAGAGAGATGATACGTTAATAATAGAGTAAATAAAAATATCAGTATGAATTCAAGCAGCTGTGAGGTAACCAAAACAGATACGCACCTAACACACATGGCACATAACACACATGAACCAAGCATGCAACATACCCAACACACACGAAAGACAATCAACTCACACACAAACACACACACCACACACTGCGCCAATATCTAGCGCTGTAGTCTAAACATCGGACTCTTTCGCAAATACATAATATACTCTTCATAAAGGTTAGTAAAGAAAAGAGAAAATGTGCGTATAAAGTCAATTTACGTCCGACGTCTGTGTAATGTTACGATACAAAGCATGAATGTCGTGAAAAAACACTATTATAAGGTAAATAATATCATGAGTATATGAAACAATTACCTATCATAAATTTCTACATAGATGTGAAGTTGATACCAGCCTAATTTCTTCATATTTATGCATGGTTGAACATGTCAACTGGGTGATGACCCACTAGTGATCTCTGAGGAGATTTCAGTATGGCAAGTGAATCTATACTATAATAAGAGCCGCGTCCGTCGGTCCGTCTGTCCGATGCCAGCCTGCAGTGTGTGATGAGCGTATCTGTGATACCAGCTCCAGTCCTATATATTTTGACGGGCCGTGTTCACGCGGCATAATCAACTCTCGAGAGATTGTGTTTTTTGATTTCTTACGGCCTTTTTCTCATTTCGCCCGTTTTTTCATTTCAAATAAAGGAGGGTGGACTTGTGTGAAATAATCATACAAGCGAATAATTTACAAATCAAACAAGCTTGAATGGTACGCAAATAATTGCATATCATACACGCTCTTAAGCCTTAAAAGGCAAACTCTGAGTATACATTTCATTAATCTGAGCGGGTTGGCTGCATAAATATATAAGTGGATGGCAACGCCACTCGTCCACAATTTCTGTGCTTTGCATAAAATGCATCATAGAGGCGTAGCAACCGTCATGAAAATGATACAGCAGGATAAGTTACTGTAATCATTTAAGGTATACATATATTCCGATAAAATTTAATTTTAAACATTTCGGCCACAGGCCATCATCAGTGCTTATCGTTCGTGTTCTTTTCTTCTCGTACATTTTAGTGTGCGTGAATGCTGCGCATCAACACATTGGCAGCCAAATTATTTAACTTTGCATTGAAATATTACGGTTTTTTCTATTGAATTATCATTTAGGAAACCCAATACTCTGTGAACTTTATATCGAAGCATTCAATATATAAGGACCATGTGAGGGATTTACCGTCACTTTGACCGCAATTAATTAAACTGAAGTTCAATACTCAACTGAAATTTAAAATCAATTGTAGTGAGGAGCATAAATGTAGAAATAGATTGTCTGAAATAAAATATATTGAGATAAATATAGAGACGGATTATCTCATATATAAATATATAGAGACGGATTATGCTATATATAAATAAATGAAGATAAATATAAAAAATACTTCGTTTTAAATAGAAGCAACAAAGTGAAAATAATTTTTTAAAACAAACATGAAGATAAAAGCATCAACAACTGACCTCGCTGGCGCCTGCCCCGGCAAGTGAAAGAGGAATTAAAGTAATCAGGAATCGGACAGCGGCCATTGCAGGAGCGGAGATTTGTTGCCTGGGAAATTAATGGACAATTTCCGCGATCTCCACCGAAATATTGCCTTGGAACTACCGCCGGGCTGAGCCGTGAGGTGAGCGTGTGCTCATCTGGTGTCTGAAGTTGTGGTTGTGGTGCTGGTGTGTTGTGTTATTGTGTGATGTGTTGTGCTGCGTGTGTGGTGTGTTGTGTTGCAGGTGTGCTGTGTTGTGTTGCAGGTGTGCTGTGTTGTGTTGCAGGTATGGTGTGTTGTGTTGCAGGTGTGCTGTGTTGTGTTGTGTTGCAGGTGTGTTGTGTTGCAGGTGTGCTGTGTTGCAGGTGTGCTGTTGTGTTGCAGGTGTGGTGTGCTGTGTTGCAGGTGTGGTGTGCTGTGTTGCAGGTGTGGTGTGCTGTGTTGTGTTGTGTTGCAGGTACGGTGTGTTGTGTTGCAGGTGTGGTGTGCTGTGTTGCAGGTGTGGTGTGCTGTGTTGCAGGTGTGGTGTGCTGTGTTGCAGGTGTGGTGTGCTGTGTTGCAGGTATGGTGTGTTATTGTATGATGTGTTGTGCTGCGGGTGTGCTGTGTTGTGTTGCTGGTATGTGTGTTGTGTTGCAGGTGTTTTGTGTTGTGTTATTGTGTGATGTGTTGTGCTGCGGGTGTGGTGTGTTGTGTTGCAGGTGTGCTGTGTTGTGTTGCAGGCGTGCTGTGTTGTGTTGCAGGTGTGGTGTGCTGTGTTGCAGGTGTGGTGTGCTGTGTTGTGTTGTGTTGTGTTGTGTTGCAGGTATGGTGTGTTGTGTTGCAGGTGTGGTGTGCTATTGTATGATGTGTTGTGCTGCGGGTGTGCTGTGTTGTGTTGCTGGTGTGTTGTGTTGTGTTGCAGGTGTTTTGTGTTACGTTGCGGGTGTGTTGTGTTATTGTATGATGTGTTGTGCTGCGGGTGTGCTGTGTTGTGTTGCAGGTGTGGTGTGCTGTTTTGTGTTGTGTTGCAGGTAGGGTGTGTTGTGTTGCAGGTATGGTGTCTGTGTTGCAGGTGCGGTGTGTTATTGTATGATGTGTTGTTCTGCGGGTGTGCTGTGTTGTGTTGATGGTGTGTTGTGTTGTGTTGCAGGTGTTTTGTGTTGTGTTGCGGGTGTGTTGTGCTATTGTATGTGTTGTGCTGCGGGTGTGGTGTGTTGTAGGTGTGTTGTGTTGTGTTGCAGGTGTGTTGTGCTGCTGACGTTACCTAGATGCATCGCAGCGTTCCAGCTCTTTGGTAGCGAAAGGTTGTCCGAAGTGTGATGTTCTTTGATGTATGATCTTGTATGATGGTGTTCGTTGTATGATACACGACATACTTCAGTTTACGATGTCGTATGATGATATTCAGTGTATGATGTTGGAATGCTTTCATTTGACGTCATCTCCGGCAAAGACTGATGAAATGTTTTCCCTCTAGTCCGTACATTTCGCACATAAAAATGGCACAGCAGAGCGGGCCACCCACCAAGGCACACCCACCAAGGCACACCCACCAAGGCACACCCACCAAGGCACACGCACCAAGGCACACCCACCAAGGCACACCCACCAAGGCACACCCACCAAGGCACACGCACCAAGGCACACCCACCAAGGCACACCCACCAAGGCACACCCACCAAGGCACACCCACCAAGGCACACCCACCAAGGCACACCCACCAAGACACACCCACCAAGACACACCCACCAAGACACACCCACCAAGACACACCCACCAAGACACACCCACCAAGACACACCCACCAAGAGACACCCACCAAGACACACCCACCAAGACACACCCACCAAGACACACCCACCAAGACACACCCACCAAGACACACCCACCAAGACACACCCACCAAGACACACCCACCAAGACACACCCACCAAGACACACCCACCAAGACACACCCACCAAGACACACCCACCAAAACACACCCACCAAGACACACCCACCAAGACACACCCACCAAGACACACCCACCAAGACACCCACCAAGACACACCCACCAAGACACACCCACCAAGACACACCCACCAAGACACACCCACCAAGACATACCCACCAAGACACACCCACCAAGACACACCCACCAAGACACACCCACCAAGACACACCCACCAAGACACACCCACCAAGACACACCCACCAAGACACACCCACCAAGACACACCCACCAAGACACACCCACCAAGTCACACCCACCAAGACACACCCACCAAGGCACACCCACCAAGACACACCCACCAAGACACACCCACCAAGACACACCCACCAAGACACACCCACCAAGACATACCCACCAAGACACACCCACCAAGACACACCCACCAAGACACACCCACCAAGACACACCCACCAAGACACACCCACCAAGACACACCCACCAAGGCACACCCACCAAGACACACCCACCAAGACACACCCACCAAGACACACCCACCAAGGCACACCCACCAAGACACACCCACCAAGACACACCCACCAAGTCACACCCACCAAGACACACCCACCAATGGAGATGCCTGATTGGTCAAAGTACGGAGTGACGAAGTCGATGACTTCCTCTCTCTCTGACGTCATCGTCAGAGGGGCGACGATCAGGTCGGTTTCCTAAGGACATAACATCATTAATTAAATATCTCAGGACAATAAAATAATCAAAATTATAACGTTCATCCTCAGAACATTTCAGGCACCCAAGAATCATTCATTAAAACAACCCCACATCTTCCCCTCCACATCCCCCTCCCCACACCCTTCTTACAACAACCCCTCTTTATACATACCTCCTCCACACATCCCCTTCCACACAACCCCCTCCACACATCCCCCTCCACACATCCCCCTCCACACATCCCCTTCCACACAACCCCCTCCACACATCCCCTTCCACACAACCCTCTCCACACATCCCCTTCCACACAACCCCCTCCACACATCCCCCTCCACACATCCCCCTACTAAAGCTTTATATTTCATCCACCGCGAGACAATCTTTTGATTATTGCACTGCCAGAGCAGCAATCGCGCATTAATGAATTGTTTGCGCTGCGCTAATGAGGCAGCGGTAATGAGAGGACATTAATGAGAGGACGTGATAAATAGAGGCGTCCTCATGGCAATGTCAATGAGCCCCTCATTAATTGAGTGGCGGTCTGCTAATGAGGAAGGTGATCCTAATGAGGAAGGTGATCACACCGAGTTAAAGATAACTAATGGGACACCTCATATTAGAATGCACGTTGATGGGTTTAATTTTTTAAAGGGCTTAATGGGTTAAATTTTTTTAACTTGAATTTAATTGCTTGATTATAAACCTGTTGTGACTTCTCCGGTGCAGGTTAATGAGTTTGATTTTATAATGAGTTTTGCTGATTATAAACCTGTTGTGACTTCTCCGGTGCAGGTTAATGAGTTTGATTTTATAATGAGTTTTTGCTGATTATAAATCTGTTGTGACTTCTCCGGTGCAGGTTAATGGGTTTGATTTTATAATGAGTTTTTGCTGATTATAAACCTGTTGTGACTTCTCCGGTGCAGGTTTATGATTTTGATTTTATAATGAGTTTTGCTGATTATAAACCTGTTGTGACTTCTCCGGTGCAGGTTAATGAGTTTGATTTCATAATGAGTTTTGCTGATTATAAACCTGTTGTGACTTCTCCGGTGCAGGTTAATGAGTTTGATTTCATAATGAGTTTTGCTGATTATAAACCTGTTGAGATGACCGACTTCCATCTTTCTCCTGTACTCTCATCAACGAGAAAACTTTTCTGAACTTAAAAGAAATTTTCTACAAGAAGCTTTTCAATGATTCCGTATTCAGGAGAGTTGGCTTATGAGCCTTGAATGATTTTGGCTGTTAAATAACTCCTTATTAATGCGGTAAAATTTAGGAGAAATACTTGAGAAAGAATTCACTAATTTTGTGATTTGTTGTGACTTCTCTCACGGTACGGACACAAATACATACTAGCACACCAGCACACCAGAACACCAGCAAAACACACCACAAATTAATACACCAGCACAAAAGCACACCACCACCCCACCTCACCCCATTTGCCAGGTCGGCCACCAGTCCGTTCCAGGATCCGTTCGCTGCCTTCGCTCCAAATTTACCGTCTTGCGGACTGACGAACGTGAAGTCGAACTGCATCATGTCCGCCAGCCTGTGGGCACAGCGGACACAGGGCGGACAGATGACAAATATGTGACAAACACGCGGCAAACACGCGGCAAACACGCGGCAAACACGCGGCAAACACGCGGCAAACACGCGGCAAACACGCGGCAAACACGCGGCAAACACGCGGCAAACACGCGGCAAACACGTGGCAAACACGCGGCAAACACGCGGCAAACACGCGGCAAACACGCGGCAAACACGCGGCAAACACGCGGCAAACACGCGGCAAACACGCGACAAACACGCGGCAAACACGCGGCAAACACGCGGCAAACACGCGGCAAACACGCGGCAAACACGCGGCAAACACGCGGCAAACACGCGGCAAACACGCGGCAAACACGCGGCAAACACGCGGCAAACACGCGGCAAACACGCGGCAAACACGCGGCAAACACGCGGCAAACACGCGGCAAACACGCGGCAAACACGCGGCAAACACGCGGCAAACACGCGGCAAACACGCGGCAAACACGCGGCAAACACGCGGCAAACACGCGGCAAACACGCGGCAAACACGCGGCAAACACGCGGCAAACACGCGGCAAACACGCGGCAAACACGCGGCAAACAGGCGGCAAACACGCGGCAAACACGCGGCAAACACGCGGCAAACACGCGGCAAACACGCGGCAAACATGCGGCAAACACGCGGCAAACACGCGGCAAACACGCGGCAAACACGTGGCAAACACGTGGCAAACACGCGGCAAACACGCGGCAAACACGCGGAAAACACGCGGCAAACACGCGGCAAACACGCGGCAAACACGCGGCAAACACGCGGCAAACAGGCGGCAAACACGCGGCAAACACGCGGCAAACACGCGGCAAACACGCGGCAAACACGCGGCAAACACGTGGCAAACACGCGGCAAACACGCGGCAAACACGCGGCAAACACGTGACAAACACGTGACAAACTCGTGGCAAACACGTGGCAAACACGTGACAAACACGTGACAAACTCGTGGCAAACACGTGGCAAACACGTGGCAAACACGTGGCAAACATGTGGCGGACAGGTCTAATTGTTACAATCAGTGCTCGCCCAATATTCTCTCACTATGCACATATATTGCATACTAGGACAGATATTATGAGCACGTGACGCTCTCGCGACCAATAGTCAGTTTTGCCGCCAGGCTGCGCTACCAGCCACAACCCAGCACCACCACACCACACACCAGCCCCATCTCAGCCTCAGCACCCTACCACACCACACCACACCACACACCAGCACACAAGAACACCAGCCCCACCTTAGCGCCAGCCTACCCCTGCACTACACCATTACACCACACCAACACACAACACCAGCACACCAGCACACCAGCACACCAGCACACCAGCACACCAGCCCACCTCAGCGCGAGCTCGACGCAGTAGCCCTCGTAGCCCTCGAAGGAGACGCCTCCAGCCTCCGCGTCCTTGTAGAACCACGGCCGCGACTGTACAGAGGAGGAGAAATACTGGCGAATCCTTACTGGCCTCATGAGCATGATCAAATTACTCGGCACCATACTTAAATCAACACTTCGACTGCGACGGGCGCTCACGGTAAAAGATCTAAGGTAGGGTGAAACCAGCATTTTTTCGTCGACCGTATGGCTATGTTGACGTCAAGGCAACGCTCATTTGCAGCATATTGCATATTGCTCAAAAGCAGCGCTCATATTGCATTTGGCAACACTGCTAGCTCAAATCTGGCACCACTGTTGGCCTAACGACATGTTGCAATAGTGACGTCATAAAATTTGTTTGAAGTAAAGCCTTTCTATTGACTAGCCGAACAAGAGGTGTATTGTCGCCCACAAAAATGACTCTACCTTGTTTCTCCGCCTTTGAGTTTTCATGAGGGGGTTTTCATAATGCTGCTGCCCGACCAGTAATACAAACTCAATTTTCACAAATACTTAATACTTAATAAATAAATAAATAAATACTTAATAAATACTTAAAACCAGTCGATATATTGCTCGTGAGCTCTCTTTTATGCTAGTGAGTTTACTTCAGTAAGCCGGTATCCTGGATACTGCGTGCTGATATCTTCCGCAAGCCACCATTTACTCCCAGTCTTTAAGTTACTTTGCAGTACTCTCCTGAACGATCCTGGATAATTAGGAACAATACCGGATAATACTAATCAATACACAATACTGTATAATAATAGATTATACTAGACCATAATAGACAATAGTGGGCAATAATATACAATAGACAATACTAGACAACAATGACAATACATAACAATTCTGGGAAATGCTTGAAAATTTTGGGTAATAGCGGATAGTATTAAACAATACTGGATAATATTGAATAGTACTTGACACTATTGGATAACACTAGACAATACTGTACAGCACACCACAGCACTGTACGCTGCCCAAGGCTAGCTTCAGTCACCACCGTACGAGAAAGACAGCATACATGCCTCTGAGCTCAGCACATAACAACAACATCCTCCACACTCTAATTTTAGACCAGCAGGCGCTAAAATTTCAAAAGAAACCTTTTATAATTCTAAACAATACACTAGCAAACATGGGCTTCAATCTGAAGATTATCAAAAAGTAAATTAAATACTGGGAGTAAACTCCGGAGACTTTTAACTTTTTCCAGAACGATAGGTTGCTTGGGATATCGATTTGGAGTATCTAGGGTACAAACTCATTCATACAAATACACTACTGTAAATGAGAGTTGAGGAAAATATTTCCATAGGTTTCAGGTATTGAGAGTACAATATTATTCATCACTAGTATACAGGACCCATCAAAAACGACAGGATTCGACATTTCCCTTAAATAATTCTTCCGTATAGGCATGACAAACAAATATATCCCTTCTAATACTACCTGCGATTAAAATACTCTTTTACTTGTGCACTGGTGAAACTCGTATCACAGATACCGCCATTAAGCATCCTTGTGAGCATCAGACACGCGCCAATGAACTGAGCAGGTAACAACTCTTTATTATTATTTATTACTAGTTTACTCCCGTTATTTAAAAAAGAAAAATGGTGAAATGAAACAAAGAGCGGAAAAAATAAATAATTTTCAATTCATTTAGAGATGATGAGGCCGAGTGCACACGGCCCGTCGAAAATGTATAATTACGAATGGACACGGCCCGTCAAAAAAATGACAGGATTAGATATAGGACCAACTGAGCTTCAACATGGCTTTCCCATGATTTCCCATGCTATTCTATGGCTTTCCTATACTTTCCCAAGGCTCAACCGCTGATATTCTATACAACCTAATCTATCCTACCAATACACGTGATATTCCATACAACCTAATCTATCCTACCAATACACGTGATATTCTACACAACCTAACCTAACCTAACAATACACGTGATATTCTATACAACCTAATCTAACCTAACAATACACGTGATATTCTATACAACCTAATCTATCCTACCAATACACGTGATATTCTATACAACCTAACCTAACCTAACAATACACGTGATATTCTATACAACCTAATCTAACCTAACCTACCAATACACGTGATATTCTATACAACCTAACCTAACCTAACAATACACGTGATATTCTATACAACCTAATCTAACCTACCAATACACGTGATATTCTATACAACCTAACCTAACCTACCAATACACGTGATATTCTATACAACCTAATCTAACCTAACCTACCAATACACGTGATATTCTATACAACCTAATCTAACCTAACCTACCAATACACGTGATATTCTATACAACCTAATCTAACCTAACCTACCAATACACGTGATATTCAATACAACCTAATCTAACCTAACCTACCAATACACGTGATATTCTATACAACCTAATCTATCCTACCAATACACGTGATATTCCATACAACCTAACCTAACCTAACAATACACGTGATATTCTATACAACCTACTCTATCCTACCAATACACGTGATATTCTATACAACCTAACCTAACCTACCAATACACGTGATATTCTATACAACCTAATCTAACCTAACCTACCAATACACGTGATATTCTATACAACCTAATCTAACCTAACCTACCAATACACGTGATATTCTATACAACCTAATCTAACCTAACCTACCAATACACGTGATATTCTATACAACCTAATCTAACCTACCAATACACGTGATATTCTATACAACCTCACCTAACCTACCAATACACGTGATATTCTATACAACCTAATCAAACCTAACCTACCAATACACGTGATATTCTATACAACCTAACCTAACCTACCAATACACGTGATATTCTATACAACCTAATCTAACCTAACCTACCAATACACGTGATATTCTATACAACCTAATCTAACCTAACCTACCAATACACGTGATATTCTATACAACCTAATCTAACCTAACCTACCAATACACGTGATATTCTATACAACCTAATCTAACCTACCAATACACGTGATATTCAATACAACCTAACCTAACCTACCAATACACCTGATATTCTATACAACCTAATCTAACCTAACCTACCAATACACGTGATATTCTATACAACCTAATCTAACCTAACCTACCAATACACGTGATATTCTATACAACCTAATCTAACCTAACCTACCAATACACGTGATATTCTATACAACCTAATCTATCCTACCAATACACGTGATATTCTATACAACCTAACCTAACCTACCAATACACGTGATATTCTACACAACCTAATCTATCCTACCAATACACGTGATATTCTATACAACCTAACCTAACCTACCAATACACGTGATATTCTACACAACCTAACCTAACCTAACAATACACGTGATATTCTATACAACCTAATCTAACCTAACCTACCAATACACGTGATATTCCATACAACCTAACCTACCAATACACCTGATATTCTATACAACCTAATCTAACCTACCAGTACACGTGATTTTCTATACAACCTAACCTAACCTACCAATACACGTGATATTCTATACAACCTAACCTAACCTACCAGTACACGTGATATTCTATACAACCTAATCTATCCTACCAATACACGTGATATTCTATACAACCTAACCTAACCTACCAGTACACGTGATATTCTATACAACCTAATCTAACCTACCAATACACGTGATATTCTATACAACCAAATCTATCCTACCAATACACGTGATATTCTATACAACCTAACCTAACCTACCAATACACGTGATATTCTATACAACCTAATCTATCCTACCAATACACGTGATATTCTATACAACCTAACCTAACCTACCAATACACGTGATATTCTACACAGCCTAACCTAACCTAACCTACCAATATACGTGACATTCTATACAACCTAATCTAACCTACCAATACACGTGACATTCCGACTCCCAATCTGCTGGGTTAAGGCACCGAAAATTGTGGAGTTGATGAAGCTTGTATCACAGATACGCTTATCTCACACTGCAGGCTGGTGGGTGTGGCACACGGACGGACGGACGGACGGACGCGGCTACTTTTATAATAGTGATTATAAGCCAAGAAATTTTTTTAAAAATTACTCAATCTTTTCCCTCGTGGTAGCTAATTTGCATTTTCTTCAACAAGAGATTCCAATTTCATTTCTGCAATATTTTTTGCGTTCTAAAGAAAAGGCAGAATTAACCTAGGAACTAAATCCCCGCCCCACCTCGACGCTGCCGACGCGGAAGAAGCGCTTGATGGGCGCGTTCTCGTAGTTGGGCTCGAGCACAATGCCGCCCCCCGTGGACCAGCTCCCTATGGGGGTGGTGCCCCCCGCCTCCCCCAGCGCCTCGTACACGAAGCGGCTCGTGAACGTCACCTTCTGAGCCTCCTCGTCCCAGAGGGCACCGCCCCACGACGACAGCTCCTGCAGGGGGATGAGCTGTGAGTGCTGACTCCAGTGGCAAGCAAAGCTTTATTCAATTCCTTTATACATACATATACCAGGCCTCTCCTCCCTAAGGGAGGGTAGCCGACAGCAGGCCACAATTATCCCTCTTAGTCACTAGGATGTGAGAGAAGCAGCACTGGCCGCACCAGAACTGCCAGGATCAGCAGCAGCTCAGCACAACCATCTTCCACAGTCAGGCCCGACAGCAATAGCTGGTTTACCCCGACCGCTTCATTGCGCCCAGGACAGGTCAACCCCATCCCACGCGGGCAGGTTTCCAGTGTATTTATGGAGACTAAGCTTTATCAAATGCATTTATGGAGACTAAGCTTTATCAAATACATCTATGGAGGCTAAGCTTTGTCAAATACATCTATAGGGACTAAGCTTTATCAAATACATCAGTGGAGGCTAAGCTATGTCAAATACATTCATGGAGACTAAGCTTTGTCAAACACATAACCTAAATTATATCTGAATTAATGCGTCTAATTCTTAAAATGAAAAGCAAGGCGAAAATCGCTGTACGTATGGTCGTTTTATACAATGAGTTAAGTCTAAATGAATAAAATTGAACGTTCCGAAAACAACAGTTTATCATCAGCAAAAAAATTTGCGGCGAAACAATGTAAGTATATTAAAACTTAAGTATACAAAATAATACTTAAATATAAGTTCAGCATTTTCGCCTTGCTTTTCATGTTATCAAATACTATAAGGCGGGAATGATGTTGTCATATAGTAACTGAAATACTGGGAGTATATTCCGTAGACTAGTGAATCAATCATCAAAACTGTGGGTTGTTGAAGGTAGCAACACGCTCTATGAAATTCATTATGGCAACATTTATGGAGCCTAACCTTTATCGTACACTTTATGGCAACATTTATGGAGCCTAAGCTTTATCGTACACTTTATGGCAACATTTATGGAGCCTAACCTTTATCGTACACTTTATGGCAACATTTATGGAGCCTAAGCTTTATCGTACACTTTATGGCAACATTTATGGAGCCTAAGCTTTATCGTACACTTTATGGCAACATTTATGGAGCCTAACCTTTATCGTACACTTTATGGCAACATTTATGGAGCCTAAGCTTTATCGAAATACAATATCGCAACAGTTTTTTTGGAGATAGAAAATATATTTTAGGCGTCTATTTTGTACCATAAAATTACATCGAGACTTCACCAATTAGATATTGGGGATTCGGAATCAGTGGGGATTAGGAATCCTTGGTGATTAGGAATCCTTGCTGATTAGGAATCCTTGCTGATTAGGAATCCTTGCTGATTAGGAATCCTTGCTGATTAGGAATCCTTGGTGATTAGGAATCATTAGGGATTAGGAATCCTTGAGAATCAGGTATCATCGGGGACTAGGGATCCCTGAGCACATCGCCACAGAGTAGCCACGATATCAAACCAACGATACAAAACTTTCTCCAGAACACAAAAATAACTGCCCCAAAAGTGAAAGTACCTCTCTGAAGGCCTGGAGGAACCCCTGCTGGGGACGCCCTTGGTCAGGCAGGCTGCTGCACTCCCCCTTCACATCCCCGAAACTGCCCGCCTTCAGCGTCTTCGTCAGCGTCAGGAAAAGGTTCTTGGTGAGTTGCTCCGGCACCTGACGAGGGGTTAGGGATAAGGGGGGTTAGGGATAAGGGGGGGGTTAGTGCTCCGGGTGGTTCGGGATCCGCGGGGGTCAGGGATCCGGGGGGTCAGGGATCCGGGGGGTCAGGGATCCGGGGGGTCAGGGATCCGGGGGGTCAGGGATCCGGGGGGTCAGGGATCCGGGGGGTCAGGGATCCGGGGGGTCAGGGATCCGGGGGGTCAGGGATCCGGGGGGTCAGGGATCCGGAGGGGTCAGGGATCCAGGGGGTCAGGGATCCGGTGGTTCAGGGATCCGGGGGGTCAGGGATCCGGGGGGTCAGGGATCCTGGGGGTCAGGGATCCGGGGGGTCAGGGATCCGGGTGGTTCGGGATCCGGGTGGTTCGGGATCCGGGGGGTCAGGGATCCGGGGGGTCAGGGATCCGGGGGGTCAGGGATCCGGAGGGTCAGGGATCCGGGGGGTCAGGAATACGGGGGGGTCAGGAATACGGGAGGTCAGGGATACGGGGGGTCAGGGATACGGGGGGGTCAGGGATCCGGGAGTCAGGGATCCGGGAGATTAGGGATCTAAGGGATTGGGGATCCCGGAGGATTAGGGATCCTAACGGATTGACCTTAAGGAGTAGTGATCTAGGGGAATTAAGGATCATTAGAGATCAGCGATCCTTGGGGATGAATGATCTTACTTGTGGATTACTGATTACGAGGTGCAGGTCACCACGTTTTACGGACAAGCAAACGAACTCACAGGGCCTCACAACTGGAAAGTTTCTTGACGCAAGTGTGTGTGTGGCGGTGCTGAAGAAGCAAAGAAGTGATATCCCCCATCTAATGAACCTGCGGGCCACTGTGCTTATTTTAGTTCTGCTTATACGTCGGATATTTTAAATGTAATGTAGAATTTTTTTTCTGGTTGAATAGTTGTGTAAAACTACACAACCCGCAGGCGACAGCACACGGCGGCACTCACCACCACACTCACCACAACACAACCACTCCACCACAACACCACCACACTTACCACAACATCACCACAACACCACCACACTTACCACAACATCACCACACCCACCACAACACTATCACAACATCACCACACCCACCACAACACCACCTCAACATCACCACACCCACCACAACACCACCACACTCACCACAACACCACCACACTCACCACACTCACCACAACACCAGCACTCTCACCGCAACAGCACCACATTCACCACCACACCACCACGCCCACAACAACACCAGCCCACTCACCACAACACCACCACACTCACCACAACACCAGTACAGCCGCAGCCAGCAGGGAGGGCCTGAGCGACACAGCAGTTGGCAGGGTCAGGACTCATCAGCGTCACCGTCGTCACGCTCGGCATCTTCTCCGCCCTGGAGGGGGGTTTTGTTTTGTTAAAGGTGTGTTTTGTTATATTAAATGTATGTTTTGTGGGTTTAAATATGTTATGTTATTTTAGGTGTGTTTTGCTGTTTTGAATGTGCTTTGTTGTTTTAAATGTATGTTTTGTTTTTAAATATTTTGTTTTTTGAGTATTTTGTATACATATATATTATTTCCCACACATGTAGTGAAAGTGTTGCCACCCTCCCAAAAAGGTGCTATAGCGTGAACTGCTCTAGAATTCATCAAGGTTCATCGCTGACTTTTGACAAATGGCAAGAAGAAGAGCATGAGCTCACTGTTTAAATCACTATCAAGGATTTTCCGTTTGTGGGAAGTAACTACCAGATGGAGGTTAAATTCAACATTAATTAAATATTAATGCTACGACAATAAACATTCATGATCGAATACACGTAACTAATAATGTTTTAATTTAATAAATAGATAAGTGAGATTAACGCAAATAAATTAGTTATTACAGACCAAGCACTGATCATCACCACGGAAGAGCAAGACTTTTTTAACAATTAATAAGCGGTGCTCAGGATTGTTTTGTTCTCCCTCCAAGGTAAATAAGGCAATTGTCCTAACATTCAAGGCGAATAGGGCAACTACCCTAACAGCCAATGCAAATATGGCAAATACCCTAACATCCAGACCAAATATGGCGGTTCATCCTTCGTCTACCTCGCTACTTCATCTTAGTATGCCAGGCAATACTATGCCTAGAGATGGCTTCTACAGAATCTGCCGAGAGGCTACTTTAATTTGTTCAGATGTAATCTGTTGAGAGGTAGTTAGCCTCGAGACAGTACAGTAACCCCTCTGAAGTCAAACGGCTCGAAGGTCGAACAAATCAGAAGTCCACTAAAAAATTCGAGTGATTTTCGGCCCGGAAGCCGAACGATCGAGCGTTAGAAAGTCGAACCAAACAGAGCGGAAAGCGCACGGAGTCGAGCGTCGTCAGTCACGTGCCGTCCGATGTTCTCGTCACACTTGAACGTACGCAGCCTTGCACTCTATTTCATTTTTCTCGGCATTTGATTAATTGACGTTCTCAACCGCTAAAATGGGTAAAGAAAAACTTCGTCCGGAAGACGACCAGTTCAAATGCCGACCGCTATTCTAGAACGGATTGTGTTTGACTACTGAGGTATTACTCTACTGTGCCTAGAGGCAGCACCTGCCTAGAGGCAGCACCTGCCTAGAGGCAGCACCTGCCTAGAGGCAGCACCTGCCTAGAGGCAGCACCTGCCTAGAGGCAGCACCTGCCTAGAGGCAGCACCTGCCTAGAGGCAGCACCTGCCTAGAGGCAGCACCTGCCTAGAGGCAGCACCCACCTGAAGGAGGAGGAGTCAGTGCCGGTGATGGCGACGGTCCAGCGCGAGTCTCTCGTGACGAAGCCCTGCTGCACCGCCTGGCAAGAGACACAAGTCAGTTGTGTTTTTTACGTTGTTTTTATAGGGGCCGAATGCGTTATTATTCCTCGCTGCTGAGTTGCACTTGAGTGACAATTATGACAAGTTCATCACTGGAATGTTTGATTAGCATAGAAATGTACGATAACGCTATCTACGACGCAAGATTTTGGTACAAAAGAAGTCCCTGTGTCTTTTCTACTGAAAATGCATGTACGCGGGTACCATGCATGCATGATACCTCAAGTAATGTGCTCCCGAGGACGGTGCACGATGAGTGTCGTTTGTTGGTTGCAGGTTCTTGAATTTTACGCTGTTTAGTGCGGGGCTTGGTGCCCTGTTGCAGAACAGCTGACACCGCACATCTATGCGTGAAATTTGTCGAATTAGAAAATTGTGTACCCCTTTAATTATAATTTAACTTCATAATAGACTACATTTGTAAAGGTTATTTACAAATATTTTCCGCATATTTTGTGATTTTTTTTTCAAATATCAAGCCAGTTTTTAGTTTGGCCATATGTAACCCGGAGCACAGTGTGTGTAGAATACAAATTATGCTGGTAAATGAAACAGTTAAGGAAATAAAGTTTTATTTGTCCAGTACATACTGGACTGTTGCTTCGGTTACGCTTTCGTCGTATATTATTGCTGCATTCAGGATTTTAGAGGCAAATAATGCTTGCATGATTCAAACCTGCATAAAATTTAACAAACTGCACCTAAGTTGGCCAGCTCTGCCAAACTAGACAAGTTTTGTCTGATTTGTCGAGCTCTGCCAAACTAGACAAGTTTTGTCTGATTTGTCGAGCTCTGCCAAACTAGACAAGTTTTGTCTGATTTGTCGAGCTCTGCCAAACTAGACAAGTTTTGTCTGATTTGTCGAGCTCTGCCAAACTAGACAAGTTTTGTCTGATTTGTCGAGCTCTGCCAAACTAGACAAGTTTTGTCTGATTTGTCGAGCTCTGTCAAGCTAGACAAGTTTTGCCTGATTTGTCGAGCTCTGTCAAACTAGACAAGTTTTGTCTGATTTGTCGAGCTCAGTCAAACTAGACAAGTTTTGTCTGATTTGTCGAGCTCCGTCAAATTAGACAAGTTTTGTCTGATTTGTCGAGCTCTGCCAAACTAGACAAGTTTTGTCTGATTTGTCGAGCTCCGTCAAATTAGACAAGTTTTGTCTGATTTGTCAAGCTCTGCCAAACAAGACAAGTTTTGCCTGATTTGTCGAGCTCTGCCGAACTAGACAAGTTTTGCCTGATTTGTCGAGCTCTGCCAAACTAGTCAAGTTTTGCCTGATTTGTCGAGCTCTGTCAAACTAGACAAGTCAAATTAGACAAGATCTGCCTAATTTAATAAGTTCTCCCTAACTAGACGAACTCCGCATAACTTGACGGCCTCTACCAAGTTTAACAAGCTCCACCACAAAATAGATCGTCACGCAACTAATGACAACATAGTGCTACGCATAAGTAGAAAGTGCTACGCCAGTATCTACTCAGAAAGTCCGGTACTGCTCACATGAGCATCTGACACAGACAATACTATTAACAGACAATACTATTTATTTATCTACTCAGACAATACTACTATTTTAAGCAGACAATACTATTTACTATGTAAATACTATTAATACTATTTACTATGTAAATACTATTAATACTATTTACTATGTAAATAGCATTGTCTAACAGACAATACTAAACAGACTATACTATTTACTATTTACAGTAGCCAGGTGCATATACGCATATATGTTTTGTGATTGAAAACACTCAGGAGTCGACTGCATGGAAAACCGGCCTTCATCTCAGAAAATGGATATCATTCAACTCGAGGCGGAAGGGACTCAAAATAACCTGGAGCCGCAAGTGCAGAAGCCCAGTCTAACTTTTTCGCCACCTGCATGCATGTTTTTCGCCGCCCAAGTAATTAAACCGCTTAGGCTGCGAAAAACATGCAAACTCCAGCGAAAAAGTTGGACTGGGAGGTTCTCTTGTGTCTCTTGTTACAATACTGAAGAGGACAGACACTGCCAACCAACGCCTCAATATTGTCTAAGCAAAGAAACTCACTTCCATGATTGTTTCCCATCAGTGAATTATGAGAAGTAACTTAGATTTTGGAAGTTGAGCCCATAGACTTTTGATTTTTAAATTATCATACATCTTAGTGTACATTTGAAGTAACAAAGATACAGGTACATTGAGGCAAACATTTCTAACAATTGGTGACACAAGTTTGTTAAGGTAAATACTTTTCTGTCTGTCAAGTATACCGGCCCATCGGAGTAAATACTGACCTAAACAAGCTCATTTAGTCATGTATACAAGCTCATTGGTGTGAATAGGGCGAAAACATGTCCCTGAACATGGTAAAGTATTTAAGGAGAACATACTCTTTCCTAAATTAACCTCTGGCTGCGGTGGGTGGTAAGAAAAGAGCCCACCTGGTTGAAGAATGCAGCCCACCTGGCTAAGTAGGGCAGCCCACCTGGCTAAGTAGGGCAGCCCACCTGGCTAAGTAGGGCAGCCCACCTGGCTAAGTAGGGCAGCCCACCTGGCTAAGTAGGGCAGCCCATCTGGCTAAGTAGGGAAGCCCACGTGGCTAAGTAGGGCAGCCCACCTGGCTAAGTAGGGCAGCCCACCTGGCTAAGCAGGGCAGCCCACCTGGCTAAAGAGACCAGCCCACCTGGCTAAAGAGACCAGCCCACCTGGTTGAAGAGGGCGGCACACTCAGGGCCGGTGCCGAAGAGGACGTAGTAGGCGGGTGCGGGGCGCATGCGCCTGAGGGCGGCGGTGCTGTTGCCCCCCAGTCCCGCCAGCACGATGACCCGCACACTGCTGCCCCCCACCAGCTCGTACAGCGCCTGGTCCAGCTCTGGGGGGGGGGAGCCGCCAAGGCATTCAAAGGAAAGGAAAGAGGAAGGCACCCTTTAGTATAGATATAAGGGAACGCCAAATCTGAGGTACGTACTCTTCTCGCAGTGTAGGTAGTGTATGCTCTGTGTGTAGAGTGCACTGAGCACGCAGTGTACTCAGCACACGCAGTATACCTAGTGTACGCTGTTTAGAGAGTACTCTGATTAAACAGTGCACACAGTGTATACAGTGCACGCAGAGAACTCAGTGTACGTAGAGTACGCAGTGTATGTAATGTTCGCAGAGTACACAGATTACACAGAGTACGTATGCGCCACACCCAGCAGGCAGCACACGCACAGCGTAAGTGCCGCGCAAGACGACGTAGCTACACGCCGCAGCGTAAGTCTGACTAAGTGTCCTGGAACCATCATTAGTCCAACTTCAACATTCTTTTTACAGCGCTCTCAAAAAATCTCACTGATTAGCTTAAACAAGAGCATTATTGTATGCATGTTGAATATATAAATACATGTATAAATTACATGGATCAAATGCAAGTGAATGAGTGCAGGAGGGGTCAAAGTAATGCGTATTCACAGTTTTCGAGTCTCTGTGAATAAAATACTATTCATTCACGTTTATTTTGCTGTTGCGAATATATTATACCCATTTAATATTAGTGAACACGTTTTCTGTGGATACCCTGTGTCTGTATAATCACCCTGTATGCGTATAAATACCCTGTGTGCGTATAAATACCCTGTGTGCGTATAAATACCCTGTGTCTGTATAATCACACTGTGTGCGTATGAATACCCTGTGTGCGTATAAATACCCTGTGTGCTTATAAATACCCTGTGTGCGTATAATACCTTGTGTGCGTATAAACATCCTGTGTGCGTATAAATACCCAGTGTATGTGTACACAAATGTGTACAGTCGATCGTTGAGTTAAGACAAGCCAGAATCAGCATGACTGGAAGTTCTCTCCATTTGCTGAGAAAAAGAACTCAGCGGACGCTGCAAGTCGGGATCAACACTCAATAAGAGAGGTCTTTATTGCCTTTATTTGTTTCATTTATTTTGTTGGAATATTCGCAAAGGAGGTTGGGTGATGCGAGCATACACTGCAGCCATGTGCACAGCATCAAGTGTGTGCACAGTGTCATGTGTGGTTGTGTATCCCATTTTTGTCGTTTATTTATGACATTCATTACAGTATAGCATACTCATCACTGCATGACGTGTGCATCGCTGCGTTACACATTCATCCCTGCATGGCATACATCACAGTATGACGAACCCATCACAGTATGACCCCCGCTCATCACAGTACGACCCACCCATCAGAGTATAGCCTCTTCATCACATTAGGACACCATAGTATAACCCCCTCCTCACAGTATGACATACACCACAGTATGACCCACTCATCACAGCACGACACCACAGCACGACACCACAGCACACCACAGCACGACCCACCGTCCTCCCCCGAGAAGACGAGCGCAGCGTCCGTGGCGTTGCGGCTGTGCAGGAGCGCGTCCACCGCCTGCACGTGCTGCGCGATGGAGATCTGGCCGTGCACGTACGGCACGCCCACCCGCACGGCCGTCGCGCGCCCGTACTCCCACCCGCCGGCCGTCACGTCCAGTATGGCCGTCACTCCGTTGAACAGCGCACTGCACACTGTACTGCACACTTATGTACTGTACGTGTTGCTGTGTGCACTGCACACTGTACTGCACACTTATGTACTGTACGTGTTGCTGTGTGCACTGCACACTGTACTGCACACTTATGTACTGTACGTGTTGCTGTGTGCACTGCACACTGCACTGCATACTTACGTACTGTATGTGTTGTTGCTGTGTGCACTGCACACTGCACAGCACACTTATGAACTGTACGTGTTGTGGCTGTGTGCACTGCACACTGCACAGCACACTTATGAACTGTACGTGTTGTGGCTGTGTGCACTGCACACTGCACAGCACACTTATGAACTGTACGTGTTGTTGCTGTATGCACTGCACACTTATGTACTGTACGTGTTGCTGCTGTGTGCACTGCACACTGCACAGCACACTGCATTGTTACTGTATGCACTGCATACTGCACACCTACTGTACTGTACTGTGTGTGAACAGTTTAGTGACTACGGAATATGAAGACTATCACACACCGGGTTGCACGCCACTCACGTACGCCACTCACGCACGCCACTCACGCACGCCACTCACGCACGCCACTCACGCACGCCACTCACGCACGCCACTCACGCACGCCACTCACGCGCGAAACTCACGCGCGAAACTCACGCACGCCACTCACGCACGCCACTCACGCACGCCACTCACGCACGCCACTCACGCACGCCACTCACGCACGCCACTCACGCACGCCACTCACGCACGCCACTCACGCACGCCACTCACGCACGCCACTCACGCACGCCACTCACGCACGCCACTCACGCACGCCACTCACGCACGCCACTCACGCACGCCACTCACGCACGCCACGCACGCCACTCACGCACGCCACTCACGCACGCCACTCACGCACGCCACTCACGCACGCCACTTACACAAGCACGCCACTTACACAAGCACGCCACTTACACACGCACGCCACTTACACACGCACGCCACTTACACACGCACGCCACTTACACACGTACGCCACTCACGTACGCCACTCACGCACGCCACTCACATACGACACTCACACACGACACTCACACACGACACTCACACACGACACTCACACACGCCACTCACACACGACACTCACACACGACACTCACACACGACACTCACACACGACACTCACACACGACACTCACGCTGGTTCTCAGCGGACGTCTCGTCCTCGATGGACACGGTGAGGACGTCGAGAATGACGGCCTGCTGCGTGGCCGCCTCAGCGGACGCCGCGGCGGCCGCCAGCCACGCGCCCGCCTCCCGCAGGCTCTCGTCCACGATGCTCACTGGGAAGGGGGGGGGTTTGGGGTTAGGATGGGGTACATGGGCACAAGGGACACAAAGAAATATTAATTTGAAATCCATATTTCAAATAGGCTAGGCTAAACCAGTTTAGGTTAGGTTGAGTAAAGTAGAATGTGTCGATGAGCAACTTTGGAAAGGAAAGTCACAAAAAAAAACAGAGACAAAAGCCCGTCTCCTGCAAGGCCACAGAACATCACTACGTCACTATCAGAGCAAAGTGTACATCACACGCTGTACTATAGGCAAGCAAATGCTACTCTACTTTCAAAAGTAGTCACAGTGTTGTCCACGTTAGAGCGGTAATTCATTCCTGTAACTTCTTCAGACGAACATTCTAAACAAGTATCTTAAATAAGTAACTTATTTTCAGTAAATTCTTCAGACGATCAGCTTAAATACGCAACTTTGATACGTCCGATTCCTTAATTTATGACTTATACTAGGAAGCAGCACCCGCAATCTTGACTCGCCTGAACTTAAAAAAGCCAAATGTGCTGGGCGAACGTAGCGTTACGTTGCGTTATGTTGCGCTATGTTGCGATATGTTACGCTATGTTGCGCTATGTTACGCTACATTGCGCTATGTTACGCTACGTAGCGCTAAGTTACGCTACGTTGCGCTAAGTTACGCTATGTTGCGCTCCTTGCGCATTTCTGGAATGCATTTCCATGCACTGGAAAACCTGAATACTTTCTCCTTCTCCTCATATTGCGGAGCCCGCTACCGAACACAGCCCGTCCGCTGCCGCCATTTTGCCGTCTAACAAATTCACTTCGAGCGTTGATTCATTGTTCCAGGACGGCGAGCTCCGTCTAATTGACGGCCGGCAAACAGACGGTGTGCGCTGTCAACAGCCTACCCTTCTTGTCTAGGCCTTCCTTGTTACTTCCTCTCCCGTTACGCCCTTCATTGTTACTCTTCTCCCGTTACGTCCTTCCTTGTTACTCCCTCTCCCGTTACGTCCTTCCTTGTTACTCCCTCTCCCGTTACGTCCTTCCTTGTTACTCCCTCTCCCGTTACGTCCTTCCTTGTTACTCCCTCTCCCGTTACGTCCTTCCTTGTTACTTCCTCTCCCGTTACGTCCTTCCTTGTTACTCCCTCTCCCGTTACGTCCTTCCTTGTTACTCCCTCTCCCGTTACGTCCTTCCTTGTTACTTCCTCTCCCGTTACGTCCTTCCTTGTTACTCCCTCTCCCGTTACGTCCTTCCTTGTTACTCCCTCTCCCGTTACGTCCTTCCTTGTTACTCCCTCTCCCGTTACGTCCTTCCTTGTTACTCCCTCTCCCGTTACGTCCTTCCTTGTTACTCCCTCTCCCGTTACACCCTTCCTTGTTACTTCCTCTCCCGTTACGTCCTTCCTTGTTACTCCCTCTCCCGTTACACCCTTCCTTGTTACTTCCTCTCCCGTTACGTCCTTCCTTGTTACTCCCTCTCCCGTTACGTCCTTCCTTGTTACTCCCTCTCCCGTTACGTCCTTCCTTGTTACTCCCTCTCCCGTTACACCCTTCCTTGTTACTCCCTCTCCCGTTACGTCCTTCTTTATTACTCCCTCTCCCGTTACGTCCTTCCTTGTTACTCCCTCTCCCGTTACGTCCTTCCTTGTTACTCCCTCTCCCGTTACGTCCTTCTTTATTACTCCCTCTCCCGTTACACCCTTCCTTGTTACTTCCTCTCCCGTTACGTCCTTCCTTGTTACTCCCTCTCCCGTTACACCCTTCCTTGTTACTCCCTCTCCCGTTACGTCCTTCCTTGTTACTCCCTCTCCCGTTACGTCCTTCCTTGTTACTCCCTCTCCCGTTACGTCCTTCCTTGTTACTCCCTCTCCCGTTACACCCTTCCTTGTTACTTCCTCTCCCGCTACGCCCTTCATTGTTACTCCCTCTCCCGTTACGTCCTTCTTTATTACTCCCTCTCCCGTTACGTCCTTCCTTGTTACTCCCTCTCCCGCTACGCCCTTCATTGTTACTCCCTCTCCCGTTACGTCCTTCCTTGTTACTCCCTCTCCCGTTACACCCTTCCTTGTTACTCCCTCTCCCGTTACACCCTTCCTTGTTACTCCTTCTCCCGTTACACCCTTCCTTGTTACTCCCTCTCCCGTTACACCCTTCCTTGTTACTCCCTCTCCCGTTACACCCTTCCTTGTTACTCCCTCTCCCGTTACACCCTTCCTTGTTACTCCCTCTCCCGTTACTCCCTCTCCCGTTACTCCCTCTCCCGTTACTCCCTCTCCCGTTACACCCTTCCTTGTTACTCCCTCTCCCGTTACACCCTTCCTTGTTACTCCTTCTCCCGTTACACCCTTCCTTGTTACTCCCTCTCCCGTTACTCCCTCTCCCGTTACTCCCTCTCCCGTTACTCCCTCTCCCGTTACACCCTTCCTTGTTACTCCCTCTCCCGTTACACCCTTCCTTGTTACTCCCTCTCCCGTTACTCCCTCTCCCGTTACTCCCTCTCCCGTTACTCCCTCTCCCGTTACTCCCTCTCCCGTTACTCCCTCTCCCGTTACTCCCTCTCCCGTTACTCCCTCTCCCGTTACTCCCTCTCCCGTTACTCCCTCTCCCGTTACACCCTTCCTTGTTACTCCCTCTCCCGTTACACCCTTCCTTGTTACTCCCTCTCCCGTTACTCCCTCTCCCGTTACTCCCTCTCCCGTTACTCCCTCTCCCGTTACACCCTTCCTTGTTACTCCCTCTCCCGTTACTCCCTCTCCCGTTACACCCTTCCTTGTTACTCCTTCTCCCGTTACACCCTTCCTTGTTACTCCCTCTCCCGTTACACCCTTCCTTGTTACTCCCTCTCCCGTTACTCCCTCTCCCGTTACTCCCTCTCCCGTTACTCCCTCTCCCGTTACTCCCTCTCCCGTTACTCCCTCTCCCGTTACTCCCTCTCCCGTTACTCCCTCTCCCGTTACTCCCTCTCCCGTTACTCCCTCTCCCGTTACTCCCTCTCCCGTTACTCCCTCTCTCGTTACTCCCTCTCCCGTTACTCCCTCTCCCGTTACTCCCTCTCCCGTTACTCCCTCTCCCGTTACTCCCTCTCCCGTTACTCCCTCTCCCGTTACTCCCTCTCCCGTTACGTCCTTCTTTGTTACTCCCTCTCCCGTTACGTCCTTCCTTGTTACTCCCTCTCCCGTTACACCCTTCCTTGTTACTCCCTCTCCCGTTACACCCTTCCTTGTTACTCCCTCTCCCGTTACACCCTTCCTTGTTACTCCCTCTCCCGTTACTCCCTCTCCCGTTACTCCCTCTCCCGTTACTCCCTCTCCCGTTACTCCCTCTCCCGTTACTCCCTCTCCCGTTACTCCCTCTCCCGTTACTCCCTCTCCCGTTACGCACCGCGTTGAAATTGACGCGTATTGACCGCCTGTATTCACGCCATTGAAGGCGCTACGCAGCGCCAAATGAATGCTCTGAATAAATGAAAAGAGTCGTGCGGCCTGGGAACCTTGAGCCTACACTGCCCTCCTGTATTGACATGGGCTTCTTAGGTGTCGGTAGCCGAGGAACTAGTCACACTCTAGCATTATGGAACAAAATCCTTGACTTACACATCACTACGCAATGTGGTGGTTTTGAGTGAGGCGTAGCAGCCTGATGGTTTACCCATTCAGTAATAGTTGTGGTCCCATACTCCATACTCTGCACTTCCAGCATCCCGCACCCCGTCTTAAGCACACTAAATCCCTCATATCATATCCTACACCCCCATTTCCTACACTCCATATCACACCCCCATACCCCACACCCCATATCCTAACATTCCATATCCCACACCCCACATCCCACACCCCACATCCCACACCCCACATCCCACACCCCACATCCCACACCCCACATCCCACACCCCACATCCCACACCCCACATCCCACACCCCACATCCCACACCCCACATCCCACACCCCACACCCCACATCCCACATCCCACACCCCACATCCCACACCCCACATCCCACACCCCACATCCCACACCCCACATCCCACACCCCACATCCCACACCCCACATCCTACACCCCACATCCCACACCCCACATCCCACACCCCATATCTTCCACCCCACATCCACTACCCCACATCCACTACCCCACATCCCCCACCCCACATCCCCCACTCCACATCCCCCACTCCACATCCCCCACTCCACATCCCCCACTCCACATCCCCCACTCCACATCCCCCACCCCACATCCCCCACCCCACATCCCCCACCCCACATCCCCCACCCCACATCCCCCACCCCACATCCCCCACCCCACATCCCACACCCCACATCCCACACCCCACATCCCATACCCCACATCCCACACCCCACATCCCACACCCCACATCCCCCACCCCACATCCCCCACCCCACATCCCCCACCCCACATCCCCCACCCCACATCCCACACCCCACATCCTACACCCCACATCCCACACCCCATATCCTACACCCAATACACCACACCCCATATCCTACACCCAATACCCCACACCCCATATCCTACACCCAATACCCCACACCCCATATCCTACACCCAATGCCCCACACCCCATATCCCACACCCCATATCCCACACCCCATATCCCACACCCCATATCCCACACCCAATACACCACACCCCATATCCTACACCCAATACCCCACACCCAATACCCCACACCCCAAATCCTACACCCAATACCCCACACCACATATCCTGCACCCAATACCCCGCACCCCATATTTGATTTTAATGGAGACATTGTTCGTGAGCTCACCCATATCTTGGCGCATATGCCTCGTTGAGTTTGTACCCTATACGCTTCAGGACATTAACTTTCTCGATGACCCACTGTTATTACCCAAGTTTTTAAAGTCTACGAAATTTACTCCCTGGATTTAACTTACTTTTTGCAAATCTCCGTACTACAGCGTGCCTGCGAGAATTATTAAAAATTTTATCACGAAATTTTCGAAGTTAATATAATGACCGATGACCGATGACCTGTGCATAATGACCGATTAAATTCATTTTACACTGCAAATGAATGTTTATGCTGCACTAAAGCCTTGTGCGCTGATACACAAGTGCCCTGTGTGGGCTGTGGGCTGTAACACAGTGCCCTGTGTGGGCTGCAACAGAGTCCTGTGTGGGCTGCAACACAGTGTCTTGCGTGAGCTGTAACAGTGTCCAGTAAGGGCTGTAACTCAATGCCCTGTGTGGGCTATGGGCTGTAACTAAAAGCCCTGTGTAGGCTGTGGGCTGTAACTCAATGCCCTGTGTGGGCTGTGAGCTGTAATCCAACGCCCTGTGTGGGCTGTGTGCTTTAACTCAACGCCCTGCGTGGGCTGTGGGCTGTAACTCAACGCCCTGCGTGGGCTGTGTGCTGTAACTCAACGCCCTGCGTGAGCTGTGTGCTGTAACTCAACGCCCTGCGTGGACTGTGGGCTGTAACTCAATGGGCTGTGTGGGCTGTGTGCTGTAACTCAACGCCCTGCGTGGACTGTGTGCTGTAACTCAACGCCCTGCGTGGACTGTGGGCTGTAACTCAATGGGCTGTGTGGGCTGTGTGCTGTAACTCAACGCCCTGCGTGGACTGTGTGCTGTAACTCAACGCCCTGCGTGGACTGTGGGCTGTAACTCAATGGGCTGTGTGGGCTGTGTGCTGTAACTCAACGCCCTGCGTGGACTGTGTGCTGTAACTCAACGCCCTGCGTGGACTGTGGGCTGTAACTCAATGGGCTGTGTGGGCTGTGTGCTGTAACTCAACGCCCTGCGTGGACTGTGTGCTGTAACTCAACGCCCTGCGTGGACTGTGGGCTGTAACTCAATGGGCTGTGTGGCAACACCTGCACAAAATACCGTAAGTCCCGTCAGTAGTGTTAGGCTCACAAGTGACTGCCCACCTGCAGACACACACACAAAAACACAACACGACAGGCAACACACGCACAACACAACTGGCAACACACACAACACAACTGGCAACACACAACACAACTGGCAACTGACGCTGGCAACAGAACACGAGGCAACATACCGATGTTGAGCTGAGCAGTGCAGCCCTGGAGACCAAGCAGCAGCAGGAGGGGGGTACAGAGGGGGGTCCAGAGGGGGGTCCAAAGGAGGACCTTCTTCCCCAGTGAGGGGGCCATCCTGCGTACTGGTGGCCTTGGGTTCTTGTAGCTTTTTCTCCTAGTGTCTTGGTGTGCTTTCGTGCTTTCTTATCCTTGTATCCTAGTGTCCTGCTACACTTGTGTCCCTGAGTCCTTGTGTCCTAGTATCCTGCTGCGCTTGTGCTTTCTTATCCTTGTATCCTAGTGTTCAACTACTCTGTATCCTGCTATCCTGCTGCGCTTGTGCTTTCTTATCCTTGTATCCTAATGTCCTGCTACGCTTTTGCTCTCTTATCAATGTATTCTAGTGTCCTGCTCCTCTGTGTCCTATTATCCTGCTACGCTTGCGTCCACGAATCCTTGCATCCTTGTACGCATCCTTGTCATCAGAGCCACATCGTGCCAGCTCAGCCTGTAGGTAAAATGTCCCATTTACTCATGGCACGTTGAACATTACACTGTGCATTGGAATACCACTCACATGGCCTTGGTTACCGCACTGAGTTGCAGTCTAAATGAGTGGCTAAGTCTTTTTGTAGCAGCTCTATCAACTCTTTTCATGCAAGGAAGATGCGTTACTAAAAAAGCCTCCCCTCGCATGTACGTGGCGTCTTTTCGAACAAAAAGCAAAATTTGCCTTAGGGCGTTCTGTTCCAACGCGGCAATCAGCAGTCAAAACAAAAAAAGGTAAGATTGGAAACAGCGCGTGGGCTTAACTCCGCTTGTGAGTCATTAACGAGCGGCTCTACTTGATAAACCCGCTAATGAGGCCCTCATTAGGCTACGGGGCCTCCTCATTAGGCCATGGAGCCAAAACAAGAGGTCTGAAGGCGTTCACTCCCCTTCTGCAGACGACATGGAGGATTGGATGGCCCAGAGTTGCAAAGCAGGAGATTCCGACCCTAAGTTCTCTCGCAACAAGCCTCCTCGTGAAAACAAACCGAAAGGTATAATTTTGAAGTATTGAAGGCATAAAAAAGCAGTCTCAGCGAGTTACGTAACTTCCACGTGATCTAAAGTGTTGCTTTAGATGTTGAAATATTTTTTTTGCTTAAAGTATTGAAGAGGAGTCTTCTCAATCTATGCATGAGAGACAATTCTTCAATCGCAGGGTAGCATTAACAGGTGGTACGTTTGTGATCACACGCTCACTTGGCCCACGTACAGTGTGCGTATTAACCAAGAGTCTTCACTTCAAGATATTTTAAAAATTAATGATGAGCTTTTTGAATCATCTTGATTCGAAATGAAATGTTTCTTTTTTCTCTCTTTCTTTCAGTTGGTACATTTGGTGAAGGTGCAAGAAACACTGCGGTCGCTCTGACGTTATAATGAACACCACAACCCTGCCCAACTTTTTTACTTGAACATTTACGATTTTATCCGCTCGGTGCAGAAATCATACCTGGGCGGCCATAACCATAGAATCCGTGGCGAAAAAGTTAGACTGGAAATGTGCCAAGTGAATAGAGAAGGAAATCAATCGTGATTGAATGCTGGTTATGGAACGAAGGGGACAAGCAGGCAGCGAGCGAGGGGGGAATGTAAGGGGGTTTGTATGTATGGGTCCAAAAATATTCTTTAATGACTCCCAAAGTAATGGATGGATTAAAAAAAACAGTAATTCAATTCTGAAATATACTAATTTCATTTCGAGAGCTTTTTTATAATATTCTTCATGTGCGGAGACAAGACTCGGCACCATTGCGCAGGGTGTTTGTTACGGCGCCGGTGACATTTAGCCCCAATCCCTGGATTTCTACCTCGATGGGTGCCTTAAATTGGTGTAGATTAGTAAACTTTTAACGGTGAACTCTACCTTTTAGGTATTTCTAAAGGAAAACATTGATTCAAGGCATCCATAAAGGTATAAATACAGGGAATGGGACCAGATCTCGCCAGAGCCGTAATGAACAGCCTGCGTAATCGCGCTGATTCTTGTCTAGCAAATGTATAATATTGAGCTCGAAATGTTATATAAATGAAAAAAAGCACATCTAAGGATTTTATGAGCGCAATAGTTTTTAATATCAATTCAACATCAATTCAATGGGAGTCATTACAGATTTTTTCAGGACCCATATTTAAAAATGCTACTTGAGACTAGCAAGTGATGCGTACGGCAGGGAGCCCTGATGGGACCATCTCCAGCACTATGCACTGCCGAATGCCTTCATAACTTCTGAATTTTCAAACATAATGTAATGCAATGAATTCCACCTACGACCAGCACCTGCCATTACCACCTGCCACCACCATTTACGATTGAGACAAAAACGGCCTAAAGTTGATTAAGGCTTACAGAGCCAAGATAATCATGCCGGCCCCGACCGAATGACTACTTTTGTTTACGTGACAACACCAAGAATACAAAGGAAGAAACCCTGAGCTGCTACAGGTAGTCCGTCTGACCAGTTGTGCAATCTGTGAAGTTATACGTGGCCTGACCATCTGTACCACCTGCCCTCCCTCCTGCCTCCACCACCTGCCACTACCTTTTGCTACCGCCTGCCACTACCACCTGTAACTAACACTTGCCACCACCACCTGGTATAACCCACCACCTGGTATAACCCACCACCTGGTATAACCCACCACCTGGTATAACCCACCACCTGGTATAACCCACCACCTGATATAACCCACCACCTGGTATAACCCACCACCTGGTATAACCCACCATCTGGTATAACCCACCACCACCACCACCACTCACTACCACCACCACCACCATTCCCCCTAACACCACCACCTGCCGCAACCTACTACCATAGCACTATCTGCCACCACCTGGCCCCACCGCTAGCCAACACCGACCATCACGTGCCACCACCTATCACCACCACCCACCACCACCTATCACCACCACCCACCACCACCTGCCACCTGGCACCACCACCCACCACCACCGCGCACCACACAATAACACCTGCAGGCAGCGCCGTCCTCAGCTTCGTTAAAATAATTCAGCGTGAGGGGCATCGATTGGGGAGAGGGGGGTGGCACTGTACACTGAGCACTCAACGCACCACACTGTACACTGAGCACTCAACGCACCACACTGTACACTGAGCACTCAACGCACCACACTGTACACTGAGCACTCAACGCACCACACTGTACACTGAGCCCCCAACGCACCACACTGTACACTGAGCACCCAACGCACCCCACTGTACACTGAGCACTCAACGCACCCCACTGTACACTGAACACCCAACGCACCACACTGTACACTGAGCACTCAACGCACCACACTGTACACTGAGCACTCAACGCGCCACACTGTACACTGAGCACTCAACGCACCACACTTTACACTGAGCACCCAACGCACCACACTTTACACTGAACAGTGAACACCCAACGCACCACACTGAACAGTGAACACCCAACGCACCACACTGAACAGTGAACACCCAACGCATCACACTGTACACTGAGCACCCAACGCACCACACTGTACACTGAGCACTCAACGCACCACACTGTACACTGAACACCCAACGCACCACACTGTAAACTGAGCACTCAGCGCAACACACAACACACAACACACAACACACAACACACAACACACAACACACAACACACAACACACAACACACAACACACAACACACAACACACAACACACAACACACAACACGCAACACGCAACACGCAACACGCAACACGCAACACGCAACACACAACACGCAACACACAAAATACAACACAAGCAGGTACCACAATACTGGAACACACTACAGAGCAGCTGGTGCGGTACACTCACGCAGAACATCCCTTCAGTTAAGAAATCCATTCTTCAACAAACTGACCCACACATAAAATAAGGCCTGCACAACACCACACACTCGGTGCGTGTCCTACACAACTACATAGGTGCAAAAATCGGCTCAGTAGTAACGAACACACACGCACACATGTGTGTACTCATGTCGGGAGCGCGAGTTCGCACGAGTGTACTCAGGTCGTGAGCGCGAGCACAGATATCAGCACGTGCTGCATGCAAAACACGTGCAATGAAAACAAAACTATTGAAGTTCACGGGACTTCCCCCAACCTAAAAAAAAAACTGAAAAAGTGGCAAGAAAACGCGATGAGCGCATTACTCCACCGCTCACTTCAGCCCGACACCTCACGGCTGCAATGAATGAAATAATGGAAATTTCTACGTGTTTCTTGAATTTCGACAAGCATTCGGCTGTGTCGACGATGACATTTTACTCTCGAAACTCCACTGTTGGGGCATTTGAGGAGTTGCTCATGACTGGTTCAGATCATGCCTAACAAATCGGATGAAATACTTTGTCATTGACGATGCACAATCGGAACTACAGACAATTAGCCATGGAGTTCCATAAGGGTCTGTCTATGGGCCTCTCCTATTTTTTATCTGTATCAACGATATAGTTAGTTAAATTTAAGTCATTCTTAAAATTCATACTTTTTGCCGATAACAGCACGCTTTCAACGGTCCTTCCTAATCAAATCCCGTTCTAATAGGAGGAAATATAAATAAAGAGCTGCAAAAGGTTTCAGTACGGTTTAAAGCTAATAAATAAACCCTTAATATAGATTTGACAAAGGTATTCTCATACACGAAAAATGAATCTCTTCCACACATTAAAATTGGTGAACGTGAAATCGAAGAAACCAACTCATGTCAGTTCCTGGGCAGTATAATAGATAAACATGTGACCTTCATAGAACATATTGCACATGTCAGTCCTAAATTGGCAACCTCAGTTGGAATCCTCGATAAAATTAAAATGTATAGCCTGATGACGCGTTGACAATACTTTACCTAACGCTCATTTCACAATATTTACGATACGGAATAGAAACGTGGCACGGGGCGGACAAACATCAAACAAATTTGCTCTTTGGGTTGCAAAACGGAGCCATGAGAGTGGCAAAGAAATAAAATACAACGCACATACAGCTGATTCATTCAAAAGTTTAAAGATACTTAACCTTTTAGATCTCTACAGGCTCTCCGAATGAAGTTTTATGTAGAAAACAATGGTTGATGATGGCGAAAGAGACCTCAAACAATTATTAACTGCACCAACTGGCCACCATGACCATTTAACCCGAAATAGAAGTAACTTCATACTTCCTCAGGATATAATAGTTCGGTCACCACACAGTATCCGCTTCATTGGAACCAAGACTTGGAACTCAATCCCAGCTGAGATCTGTGAAAAAGGTTCTTAACAAGCTTTCAAAACTAATCTTGAATCCCTCTTTCTATCGGAATATTCATCACATAACGATATTGAGTCAAATCTGTTCTACAATACGCTTCATCCTGATAGGGTAATTAGCCATCATTAATGACAAACATCTTAATTAAGTCTGCTCCCAAGTCTTTTCTAGAATATACTGTTCACATATGATCTAGCCCATATTAACTGTTATTGTACATTTAAGCATCAAATACTGAGTACACCAATTTATAGATCAGTCTAGTGCGCAAGCACTAATAAGGCAAACGAGCTACAATAGCGTCCTATACCAGAATCGAGTTACCTTTTCAAGCGATATTCCACATGAAGAATAAATTATGAAAAGTTTGGCGAACGTTACTGGCGTTAATGACGACGATGTCCGGTCGTCTGGCTGTGATGGCCCTGTCAGTTTGGTGGAGGACGTCGTAGAGAAGTTTGATGTCGTCGTTTTCCATCACAGTCTTGGGCTCGTGCTGGTACCAGCGGTCAGCGCAGGGGAAGTTGTGAGTCTTGCACAGGTTCCAATGTAGAGTTTTTGCTACCTTGTCGTGCCTCCTCTTGTATTCCCTCTGCGCCAGCGCCGAGCACTCGCTGATCAGGTGGTTGACGGTTTCGTCTTTGGTTTTGCACATCCGGCATTTTGGGTCGTTGCTTGTGTGCGTGATTCTAGCTGCTCTGTTTTTGGTGTTGAGGGCTTGTTCTTGCGCGGCAAGGATCATGCCCTCAGTTTCTTTCTTGAGTTCACCTCGATTCAGCCAGTTCCAAGTGAGTTCGGGTTTTGCTTCTCGAGTTTGTCGGGGGTATTGGCCGGCGAGTGCCATTCCCTCCCACTTTTGGAGTCGCTCTCCCCTTCTCCTCTCCTTGAAACTGTCTGAGGTCTCTTCCTCTTTCAGGGTCTTCGATGTCCACACCAGTTTCATCCAAGGATCCTGGTGCTCTCTCGTGTACTGGCCGAGTGCTCTGATCTCACTTTGGATGCACTCTTCCACTTCAAGCAGACCTCTTCCTCCTTCCTTTCTCTTGATGTATAGCCTGTCAGTGCATGATCGGGGGTGGAGTGCCCTGAAGATGGTCATCAGCTTTCTGGTCTTCGTATCTAGCTTCTTTTGTTCGAGCTTCGTCCATTTAACTATTCCGGCGGTGTACCTGATGACCGGTACGGCCCATGTGTTAATGGCTTTGATGATGTTGCCGCCGTTGAGATTAGATTTCAAAATTAACCTTACTCTGCTGAAGTATTCTTTCCTGATCTTTTCCTTCATCTCGGTGTGCAGAACGTTGTCGTGTTCAAGCACTCCTAGGTATTTGTACCCTTCTTCTTCGATCTGTTCGATTGTTTCGTTCTCTAAATGGATACCTTCAGTTGCTGAGACTTTGCCTTTCTCGATGTTGATGAGGCCGCACTTGCTTATTCCGAATTCCATTCCGATGTCGTGGGAGAATTCGTGCACAACTTTCACAAGTCTTTCGATCTCACTAGCGGATCTTGCGAACAGCTTGAGATCGTCCATGTAAAGTAGGTGGTTGAGGTTGTTATTGCGGTCGTACTTGAATCCCAGGCCCGTGTTGTTGAGGACCTGAGTCATTGGGACCAGTGCCAGTACGAACAAGAGTGGGGATAGGGAGTCGCCTTGAAAGATTCCTCGACGGATGTTCACCTCTCCCAGCTCAGCGTTTGCACACGTGAGCTGGACCTTCCAGTTAGGCATGGTAGTTGCGATCAGCCGCCGGACGTTTCCTGCGACTCCGTATGTCTCCAGACATTCGAGGATCCATGAGTGCGGGACCATGTCGAAGGCCTTTTTGTAATCAATCCACGCCATGCTAAGGTTCTTGTGTTTAGCTTTGGCGTGGGTCATGATCAGCTTATCGAGCAGAAGATGGTCTTTCGTCCCTCTCGTTCCCCGTCTACATCCCTTCTGCTCGTTAGGGAAGTAGTCGCGGCTCACTAGGTGTTGATACATGCTCTCGTAGATCATGCCGGTGAGGATCTTCCACATGACCGGGAGGCATGTGATGGGTCTGTAATTGCTCACCGCTGATCCTTTTTCCTTATCCTTCTGTATCAGCACCGTCCTTCCAGTTGTCATCCAATCTGGCACAGTGCCTGATGTTAAGCATCTGTCCAGGTTTTCTACCAGCCTGGGATGGAGGGATGTGAAGGTCTTGATCCAGTAGCCTTGGACTTTGTCTGGACCGGGGGCCTTCCAGCTCTGCGTTTTTCTTATTTGCTTTTGTAATCGCGCCGCCGTTATCCGGAGGTCTTCGTCCGGATTGACGTCTTTGGCGATGCCTTGGAGCCATTCAGCCTCGGCGTTATGCTGGACCTCTTGGCTCCAAATGCCGCTCCAGAAGCGCCGCGTACCTTCGGCTTCCGGAACGTCCATTTCGTCATTTCTGTGGCGCAGTTGTTTGTAGAATCGTGACTGGTTGGTAGCGAACATTTTGTTCTGTTGAAAGCCAGCGATTCTGTTCTCATATCTAAGGATTTTGCTTCGTTTTGCCGATAGTCTTTGTTTGAGGGTTTCTTCTACCAGTTGTAGTCCTGCCTCCCTGCAGTGGTAGATACCCTCGAGTTCCGTCATTTTGTTTCTGCAGGTCAGTCTGCCACGTCTCCATTCCGAGATCCAGCTTAGATGTTTCCGGAGCTCATCTATGCTTTTTTGGATTCGGTGTTTCCACGGGGGGTCTTTCTTTCCTCTCGGCCGGTTGGTTGCCGGCGGAGGAGCAAGTTCTTTGGAGACTAGGAACGCTCCGGCCAGAATTAGAGTGTTAGTTTCTGTGATGTTCCTGGTCTTTATTCTGCCGATGAGATGATTAATCTTGGCAGTAGCTGCTAGGATCTTCCCCGATGGGACGTGTCTGAGGTTCGGTAGTTGTTCTTTTGGAGTTTCGTGCAGGAGCGTTAAGTAGGTATTGTGGAGCTCGTTGAGCAGAGTCTCTTCATCGCCCGGAAGGTCTCGGCGGTCCACCACAGGTTCTTCCCCTGCGATGGGTTCCGCCTCGTCCGTTTCCGGTCCGGTGTCGCCGGCTTGGTGGTACCGGTTTGGCACTTCAGCTTGTTGCGGAGGTGCTGCTATTAAATCGCCGTCTGAAGCATCGTCAGGTTCTGAGTCGCTGATCTGGTGGTACCTCAGCTGGTTTGGTACCTCAGCTCCAGCTCCTGACGTTTCTGCTTCATCGTCGGTGGTGTAATTGCTCGAGCAAGAGTCGTCTTCTGGTCTTTGGTCGGTGTCATTTCCGGTGGTCACGATTGGAGTCTCAGTTTCAGGTGGTATCGGAGGCGCTCTTGCTTCGGTCTGGTGATTATTTTCGTCAACCCCTTCTTCCGTGTTTAGTTCACTGGCTATGAGCTCTTTTTCCTCGTTGGTAAGGAGGTTTTTGAGGTTGATCTCTCTTATTTGGCTCGCCAGCATTTGCTCGGAGTGGTTGGGAAGGCCTAGGTCGACCCAGATTTGCCTCATACGTTTGCGAAAGCCTCGGCTTTGGGGGTCGCTTCGTAGGTAGCACATCCAAAGGGTTTTCCAGGCTTCCTTCGTCCACTTTTTCCGGGGTTGACGTCTGTTAGTGGGAGGCGGCGAGGTAGGAGGGGTCACTGTCTCCAGTGACCGGTGTGCCGCTCTCCCTGGGTTGCTTGGAGTAGTCGCCGTCGAGTGAGCCGTGTCTGCTCCCAAGTCTTTTCTAGAATATACTGTTCACATATGATCTAGCCCATATTAACTGTTATTGTACATTTAAGCATCAAATACTGAGTACACCAATTTATAGATCAGTCTAGTGCGCAAGCACTAATAAGGCAAACGAGCTACAATAGCGTCCTATACCAGAATCGAGTTACCTTTTCAAGCGATATTCCACATGAAGAATAAATTATGAAAAGTTTGGCGAACGTTACTGCGACCCCCCCCCCCCCCTCCACCCCTCACTTCCCTTCGACGTGGTGTTGAGGTCTGGAGTGTAAGGTGGCATTATTATTATTGGAACAGATCCACAGCCAAGTTGTTAAGGCTGGTGTAGGGTTGTCTTCAGGTTGTTCCAGTCAGAAGTGGTGTAACGAGTGTTTTACGCTCCTCTTCCTTTCTTCCTTCCTTCGCAGCCTTCGGTCCCTTTAGGCGTAGCGTTCCGGGGTGCGTCCCGCACCCTGAGGATCACCGCCTTCTTCTCTTCTCCATATTCGAATCCAGTTCGTCTGAGTGGGTTCGGTTTCAGCTCAGTGTCCGGTATTATCCGAGCACCTTGCGTCCACCCCTCACTTCCCTTGGACGTGGTGTTGAGGTCTGGAGTGTAAGGTGGCATTATTATTATTATTATTATTATTATTATTATTATTATTATTATTATTATATAAGAAAGTTTTAGCCTCCCTTAATTGCACGACAAAGATGTTCTAAGAGAGGAAGGAGGAAGGCACCATTTAGTATGGAGTTGAGGGAACGCGGAATCTATGCACAAGGTGCACAGAAACAGGAAGCTAGGAAAGAAGTTCATGAAACAAGAAAAAGTTGAAGAAGAAAGTAGTAGGTGCTGAAAAACAGGACAGCAGTGAACCGAAAGAAGATGGTCCGTAACAAAACAAAAACCTATTCTATTTCAACAAAAGGAAGCCTACCTAACCTTTAGCTCGGGCCCTCGCATGGTTCCCCTGGAGTGTAAGGGGGCAATGAGTGAGAAGGTAGACTGCGTGGGTGGGACGGAGTACCATTACTTGATTAATGACTTCTTCTACACCGATTGAATGACCAAACATGTTATATAAACGGCCATGTAGTTTCCAGAGTGTGAAACGTACACAGGAATCCGTGAGAAGTGTACAGCCAGAGATGCAGCTCTACAGGCACGTACATAGATCCATTAATTTAACCATAAATACCTTCAGAGAGCCGTAGCAACCGTAGTAAATATGAAACAGCAAGATAAGCTACTTTTATCATTTAAGGTATATATTCCAATAAATAAAATTAGGTTTTTTGGAGTATATACCATAAATAATTTATGTAGCTTATCATGCCCTTTCATTTTCGAGGCTTGTTAATAATCATTTTATTTTCGAGGCTTGTTAATAATCATTTTATTTTCAAGGCTTGTTAATAATCATTTCATTTTCAAGGCTTGTTAATAATCATTTCATTTTCAAGGCTTGTTAATAATCATTTCATTTTCGAGGCTTTTTAATAATCATTTTATTTTCAAGGCTTGTTAATAATCATTTCATTTTCAAGGCTTGTTAATAATCATTTCATTTTCAAGGCTTGTTAATAATCATTTCATTTTCGAGGCTTTTTAATAATCATTTTATTTTCAAGGCTTGTTAATAATCATTTCATTTTCAAGGCTTGTTAATAATCATTTCATTTTCAAGACTTTTTAATAATCATTTTATTTTCAAGGCTTGTTAATAATCATTTCATTTTCAAGGCTTGTTAATAATCATTTCATTTTCGAGGCTTTTTAATAATCATTTTATTTTCAAGGCTTGTTAATAATCATTTCATTTTCAAGGCTTGTTAATAATCATTTTATTTTCAAGGCTTGTTAATAATCATTTTATTTTCAAGGCTTGTTAATAATCATTTTATTTTCGAGGCTTGTTAATAATCATTTCATTTTCAAGGCTTGTTAATAATCATTTCATTTTCAAGGCTTGTTAATAATCATTTCATTTTCAAGGCTTGTTAATAATCATTTCATTTTCGAGGCTTGTTAATAATCATTTCATTTTCAAGGCTTGTTAATAATCATTTTATTTTCGAGGCTTGTTAATAATCATTTCATTTTCGAGGCTTGTTAATAATCATTATATTTTCAAGGCTTGTTAATAATCATTTCATTTTCAAGGCTTGTTAATAATCATTTCATTTTCGAGGCTTGTTAATAATCATTTCATTTTCAAGGCTTGTTAATAATCATTTCATTTTCGAGGCTTGTTAATAATCATTTCATTTTCAAGGCTTGTTAATAATAATTTTATTTTCAAGGCTTGTTAATAATCATTTCATTTTCGAGGCTTGTTAATAATCATTTCATTTTCGAGGCTTGTTAATAATCATTGCTTATCATTGCAAGGCAGAGGCCTTGATGCGGCAAAAATTGCTCCAATGTCCTTGGTTAGCGTAATATTTTTTGCTAGATCCAGAAGGCTGGAAAATATTCATACGGCCTCAGGGCCGGCGTCCACACACCAAGACACCGCACTCAATATTGCACGCACAATATCGAGCGCATGAACGCGCCAGCAACGCACACTCCTGTGCGTGTTGCGACCGACACTTGCAACATACAGGATGTTTTTTTCACATCATCTTACAATACATGCAACCATTTCGCAATACATAGTGTCATTTTGCTCAACTCCACATAACTTACCATTTTGTGTCATTACGTAAAACACTAAAGGTTTAGGCTCCTTTACAGCACTGCATTTTGTCGCGCAGTGAGAATAGCATGAAGCTACAGTGACATAGCAACGTAATGCTCACCGAATAGAATAGGTCTCCATACTGTCTCTTTCCCTCGTTTTCTTTGTTTTCTAAATCACCAGAGGAGCTGCTTGCTCAGAAAAATGTACCACGCAGGAGAGAGGACTTGAACCCGCATCGTCCAAGATTAATGCTCTGCCCTTGCGTCGCAGAGACAATAATATAATATCACGAAGCATACTTCACCATTCGAAAACACGACCCTCAGCTCAAAAGGCGGTAATATCGCACACTTACTTCTATAGTGATGTACGAAGCACCCCCGTGGCAGATTATGATTAGAAGTAGAATGAGAAGCAGTCGAACATTGCGGGGACAGGCTAGAATTTCTTCTTCACTGCCACAGCGCTGTGAGAAGCGTAGGGGGCTTTTGGAAAAAAAAAAACATCGGCATCTTTGGGATGCTTTATTTCCAATCAAGCCTGATACATATGATCTTAAGCATTGGTTTTTCAAATGTCTTATAACTAACCCTATATATAGGACACCATGGCGGTTCCCCCGAAAAACCAGTACCCATTTCTGACACCTGGGTTGAGTGGGGTATTGTGCTTGAGCTTTCCCTTATACCCAACGGGGAAAATCGCCGCGCCAGCGCCGGGATACGAACCCTCGTCTCCAACATACAAGGCTGATCCCTTAACCCCTGTGCCACGGAGAGCAGCACCCGGTCTAACTTTTTCGCCACCTGCATGCATATTTTTCTCCGCCTAAGCGATTTAATCGCTTGGGCGGCGAAAGACATGCATGCTCTGGCGAAAAAGTTAGACTGGGCAGTTAGAATTTGCTCTCTATCAAGCACCTCGTTATCGTACAACCAAAGTTAGGCATAGTGTTTATTTAGAGGTCGTACCTTTGTGTCGCTTCATCATATATTTTAGCTGTATATCTTGGAAACTCTTTAACAATTCAAAAAATTTGCTGCCACTAGCAATGCATGAGCAGAATGATTACTCAAAACCGTTACCACGGTAGAGGAAACTAGGTAGGTTCAAACCAGTCTTTTTTTCGTTGACGGTGTGGTTTTGCTGACGTCACGGCAACGAACCAATAGCAGCGCTCATGTTGCATCTGATAGCACTGCTACCCCCAAATCTGGCTCCACTATTGGCCCAACGACACGGCGTTTTGGTGACGTCATAAAGTTTATTTGAAATAAAGCCTTTCTATTGGCTAGCCAAACAAGAGGAGGTATATTTTCTACCATAGAAATGACCCTACCTTGTTTCCTCTACCGTGACCGTTACACTAGACAGGCTGTGATTTAACGACTTGTCACCAAGTGCAGAGACCTCTAGGGCATCCGGTGAATACCGCATCTAATGTTATCCTATATATAAGAACACTTAACTCAAGCGTACACTAGAACGATTTTTTATTGGTGAAATGGGAGAAGGTGAAGAATTATATTAATCTGATTTACCAATTTAACACGTTCCCCTCGTTTCCACGGTTGTTGAGGGTTGGTTTGGTTAGGTTGTATACAGCAGAATAGGGTTATCGACTTCACTGCTTGAAAACATTTTATCCTTCCTAAGGAATATGAGAAATACAATTGCACGATAACATTTCCCTATTTGTTAAAATAAAATCGCGAAACAAATAAAATGTCATTCATTTATATCGGTACGTGAATGAGCAATTTACCGAGTGGTACTCATGCGGCCCAATACGCAGGTAAGTAATTGACGCAGGAAGAATTGCATTCACAGAAAAAAGAACAGGCTTAGGATACGTCTTACACCATACAATCAACAAGAACATCAGGTACATGAGAGCAACAGGTACATAATTTTTATCTTCCAAAAGAGATGACGCTGATGTTAGTTAAGAGCTTGATCCAACATTATAAATACGAGTGCACACGGCCCGTCAAAAAAATGACAATTAGACATAGGTCCAACTGAGCTTCAACATGGCTTTCCCATGATTTCCCATGCTATTCTATGGCTTTCTAATACTTTCCCAAGACTCAACTGCTAATATTCTACCCAACCTAATCTAACCTACCAATACACGTGATATTCTATACAACCTAACCTAACCTACCAATACACGTGATATTCTATACAACCTAATCTAACCTACCAATACACGTGATATTCTATACAACCTAACCTACCAATACACGTGATATTCTATACAACCTAATCTAACCTACCAATACACCTGATATTCTATACAACCTAATCTAACCTACCAATACACGTGATATTCTATACAACCTAACCTAACCTACCAATACACGTGATATTCTATACAACCTAATCTAACCTACCAATACACGTGATATTCTATACAACCTAACCTACCAATACACGTGATATTCTATACAACCTAATCTAACCTACCAATACACCTGATATTCTATACAACCTAATCTAACCTACCAATACACGTGATATTCTATACAACCTAACCTAACCTACCAATACACGTGATATTCTATACAACCTAATCTAACCTACCAATACACCTGATATTCTATACAACCTAATCTAACCTACCAATACACGTGATATTCTATACAACCTAACCTAACCTACCAATACACGTGATATTCTATACAACCTAATCTAACCTACCAATACACGTGATATTCTATACAACCTAACCTACCAATACACGTGATATTCTATACAACCTAATCTAACCTACCAATACACCTGATATTCTATACAACCTAATCTAACCTACCAATACACGTGATATTCTATACAACCTAACCTAACCTACCAATACACGTGATATTCTATACAACCTAATCTAACCTACCAATACACGTGATATTCTATACAACCTAACCTACCAATACACGTGATATTCTATACAACCTAATCTAACCTACCAATACACCTGATATTCTATACAACCTAATCTAACCTACCAATACACGTGATATTCTATACAACCTAACCTACCAATACACGTGATATTCTATACAACCTAATCTAACCTACCAATCCACCTGATATTCTATACAACCTAATCTAACCTACCAATACACGTGATATTCTATACAACCTAATCTAACCTACCAATCCACCTGATATTCTATACAACCTAATCTAACCTACCAATACACGTGATATTCTATACAACCTAATCTAACCTACCAATCCACCTGATATTCTATACAACCTAATCTAACCTACCATTACACGTGATATTCTACACAACCTAACCTAACCTAACCTACCAATACACGTGACATTCCGACTCCCAATCTGCTGGGTTAAGGCACCGAAAATTGTGGAGTTGATGAAGCTTGTATCACAGATACGCTCATCTCACACTGCAGGCTGGGGGGTGTGACACACGGACGGACGGACGCGGCTCCTTTTATAATAGTGATAATCAATGCTTTCCAATCCTTTCTTTTACACTTTGACCTTGGCAGGTAAAGCTGAAGTTCAATATTCAACTCAAATTTGAAGTCAAGTGGGGCATGCATGGCTGAAAATCGCAAATATTAACTCGATCGTGCCTTCACTTACTTCTTTAGTGTTTATGACAATTGAGTTTGTGTTAACTGGTCGTTCATCAGCATTATGAAAGCTCCCCAGTGACCACCGGTGGCTCACGTTGCAGTGTTTATTTGTGTACACTAGTTTATTCTCACGAAAGTCGGAAGGTCTCGAGCTCCAATGAAGTAGAATCTGTAATGAGGTCGAATTGTGTGGTTGTATTAAAGTATGAATTTACTTTGGTTTCTGTTCAAATGTTGTTGATGACCAGTAGTAAAAATCCTAGTAGTTTAAGATCTGTATCGCTTTTTTTGTTCAAATATATTTATACATGAAATTACAGAGTAAAAACTCTAAGGGCTTTTGCATTTTTAGATATTTTAATGAATCATTTATATTAAGATTGTGTGTTAAATTTTGTATTGCTTTGATTGTTCTCTTCTTTGTGGTAAGAAGTACGTTCCTGGTTTTTTTTTTCAGCCTCACGCCATGCTTGTATTCCATCTAGGAGTAATGTATGGACGGACTAATATTTTACATAATATTTGTGCGACTTCTATTCTCTAAAAAGAATTTTACTAAAACTTTATTTTATTTCTGTAAAACCTCATGAAATGACAATGTTTTTAACGTACATAAATTCAAAATAAACATTACGAGTATCTGTGTAGTTAAATTTCAGCCCCATAAAACGTTCAAAAACTAATATCTCAAAAACGCGATTTTTTAAATATATCATAGAAGAACAAGTGTTTACTTGGTCATTTTCTACTGGGCGTTTAATTTTGTACCTCTTGCTCTGAAACACCCTGTATACCTAGAAAATGGAAAATAAAGATGAAAAAATAATACTAATAATAAAAACGATCTTCGTCCTCCAACATTGAACTTACGGCTATATTGCTCATCTTAGTCGACAGAAATAATTAAGATAAAAGTAATAATGAAAAATACTCACCGAAATGTGAAAATGATCTATTTTCAAATTTTCTAACAAAATTTTAAAGAAAATCAAATCGAATCAACAACCAGCCAAGTCGTACCATGATTTCAGAGCCTGAAATCATGGTATGATCAAACTGGTCCCAAACTAAGGCTGAAATCTGACGGTTTCGCAGCGCTAGGCAGACCGAGTGGCCCCGTAGACTAGACGAGTATGAGAAAACGTTACCATTTGGTCTCCGTGTGACAGCGGCCTTAAGCGGCCCATATAAGATCTATTTTATTGTCAATATAATTGATGATGATGAATATTAACCATTTAATTGACCGTCTGTGGGCTTGATTGACGATCGTCAATTAATTGACTTTGTGGGCAAGAAAAATCTCATCAATGTATTGAGCCAATGATATTGACAATTAAATTGATCGTCTATGGACCGCTTTAGACATGAAACACTACACCTCAGCACGATAGTTCAGTTTCATAGACTATAAAAAGAACACACACACAAACACATCGTCGGTAGGCGCTGCAGAGGTAGAGGGCAGATTTGCTTAGTATGTGTTCTTTGTAGTCGGGCTTGAAGAATACAGCATACTACGCCGCCGTCATTGATTGTGACAAGTGAAAGTGATGCATTTAGCTAGTAAGAGAACAGTGTATAGTAGTATATTGTGACATTGTATGAACAACGCATATTGTGTGAAAAATACTTTCATAAGTTTAAGTTACGCGTCGCTCTTCTTAATGATTTTAAGATGGCTTCCTTTTTCCGGTAAAAGGATACGCTTCCGATTGATAAGCAAGCCTCTCTGGTTCATTCTAACAGTTGTGTACTGGGCACATCCTCGTACGTCGGCATGACCTCACGGAACTTGTACATCAGAGAGGCAGAGCATCGCGGTGGAAGTTTCCGTACTGGGACCCACTTAGCACGCCCCTCTCACTCCGCAGTACGCAATCACACAGAAAAATGCAACGTACTGATAATCTTTACCGACATCACAATTTTAGACTCAGCTCCAACTCCTTATAACCTTAGGAATTTAGAGTCGTAACGAATTGTTAAGCAAAACCCGGCCCTCAACAACATCGACAGTTCATACCAGTTACAAATAGTAACTAGATATCAATCTTTTCGATTTTATTTTTCTTTAACATATTTTTGTCTTCGTGATATTTTTTAATGACTCATTTCAATGTTTCGTTTCCTATCTATTATTACAGGCAAAATGATTAGTACCTTTTTGAACTGATGATAGAGCGAAACTCGGAAACCTTTTCCTATTGAATATGATTAATTTCCTTGGAATTTTCCTATTTTTTTAAGTTTCTTATAGTATATTTAATTGTATCGACGTCATACACATTTAATTGCTCTGCGGCGTGTTGAAATTTTTTCTACCTCGCCATTTGTTTTGCTTAATATTGTACTACAGAATGGTTGAAGAGAAAGTACTATCATCAGAAAAAACATTAACTTGTAGAATGAAATACATTGACAACTTCATGAGTATGAAAAAGTAGTCACAAAACCGATCCTTATGGAACGACATGGTTAACATCAAAAAGTTTTTAGTATGAGTTACCAGTTTCAATAAACTAAAATTGTATACAGTTCGTCATGCAAGATTTGTACAACGCATGAACAGCTCAGTTAACGCCGTGGCAGTGACCGGCGCGCCGTTTTAGAGAACCCATCTAAGATCCTTCCCGAGTTACCCTAACAAAAAGGGTAATTTCTAAACTATAGAGGCAAATAGAAGCTGGAGAAACCTTGGTCTCTGTCATCCCCCAAGGGGCGTATGAGATTTTTATTATACACTCACATTTGGAGAATGAATTGACGCTTAAAATGAGACTAATTTCAAATTTTTAGGTGCAATACTTTAGAAATTATGACTCATACAAAATGACCGGCGCGCCGTTTTAGAGAACCCATCTAAGATCCTTCCCGAGTTACCCTAACAAAAAGGGTAATTTCTAAACTATAGAGGCAAATAGAAGCTGGAAAAACCTTGGTCTCTGTCATCCCCCAAGGGGCGTATGAAATTTTTATTATACACTCACATTTGGAGAATGAATTGACGCTTAAAATGAGACTAATTTCAAATTTTTAGGTGCAATACTTTAGAAATTATGACTCATACAAAATGAGCCTTTTGAAAAATCGGTCGACCATTCAGAGGCTAGGAGAAACTTGCTCTTCATCTTCCTCCAGGGAGCGTATGACAGTTTTATTATGCACTCACATTTGGAGAATAAATCGATCTTTATAATGAGACTACTTTCAAATTGTTAGGTGCAATATTTTAGAAACTATGAGGAGAACAAAATGAGGCTTATAGAGAAAATCGGCCGACCATTGACGGGCCACGAGAGGCCCTCTTCCTGCCCCCCACAGGGGCGTAAAAATTTTTTGAATTACATAAATAAATTGTACTCGTCACGCCCGTTCATTTGGTATTAATTTCAAGATTGTACGTCTTATAGTTTAGAAATTATCCTTTTTGTTAGGGTAACTCGGGAAGGATCTTAGATGGGTTCTCTAAAACGGCGCGCCGGTGTGGCACCGAAGCATCGGGATTAATATGCTGTTACCAACCCAATCAAATGCGTCGCCGAACCTCAAGGAGAGTGGAGTAAAGATAATTTTCTTCATTCAAGTGGAGACATAACAGATCAATCAATATGGCTTGCGTTGTCATTTTTTCAGATAGGAATTCATGCACCTTATCACAATAAAAAGATTTTCGTCTGAAGTATGAATTTACCTTCCTGTAAACAATTTGTTCTGATCTTTTACCAAAATTGGATAGACAGAAACTAGTCTATTGTTAACATTGGTTCCATCGCCGTTTCATTGAAAATATGAGTTACATAAGTAATTTCCATACAGTCTGTATACTGGTACAGGGCACGGGTACAGGGCACGGGTACAGGGCACGAGTACAGGGCACGGGTACAGGGCACGGGTGCAATGCACGGGTACAGGGCACGGGTACAGGGCACGGGTACAGATTAGATAGATTAGATTATTAGTTAGTTAGTATTAGTTAGTATCCGCAACAAAGGCGATCCAAAGAGAGGAAGGAAGAAGGCACCATATAGTTTGGAGTTAAGGGAACGCGGAATCTATGCAGAAAGGGCACAGATACAGTAAGATGAGAAAGAAGTTCATGAAACAAGATCATAGTTGAAGAAGAAAGTAGTAGGTTCTGAAAAACAGGACAGCAGTGAACCGAAAAAAAGATGGTCCGTAACAAAACAAAAACCTATTCTATTTCAACAAAAAGAAAGCTTACCTAACCTTTAGCTCAGGCCCTTACATAGTCCCCCTGGGAGCGCTAATTCCCATAGATACAATAGTTGTATCCCGTATCCCCTTGAGGGGGGCACGGGTACGGGGCACGGGTACAGGGCACGGGTACAGGGCACGGGTACAGGGCACGGGTACAGGACTCGGGTACAGGGCACGGGTACAGGGCACGGGTACAGGGCACGAGTATAGGACACGGGTACAGGGCACGGGTACAGGGCACGGGTACAGGGCACGGGTACAGGACACGGGTACAGGGCACGGGTACAGGGCACGAGTATAGGACTCGGGTACAGGGCACGGGTACAGGGCACGGGTACAGGGCACGGGTACAGGGCACGGGTACAGGGCACGGGTACAGGGCCCGAGTATAGGACACGGGTACAGGGCACGGGTACAGGGCACGGGTACATTGAGGTATGCAGGTAACAAGCTGGAACGCTCTTATATCGTGTAAGGATTTGATACCAAAAATGTACCACGTCATAATACCTCGAGAATCTAAAGGCAAATCCCTTTCTCATTTCGCATTCAGCGTGTGGCCGAGCGGCGGACGACATTCACTTTGCTTGTTCCTCTGTGCCCGAGATGTCCGGGCTGCTGATAAGCCCGTTAAAATTTCCCCGTTATTTTGGTGTTACGACTTTGATTTCTGCGTCAATGTAGCACTGAAGGTTTGAATTAAGCGTTCTGTTATTTATTAATTTCATTATTTTCTAGATTGTCTTATTTCTCGCACGACTCCCCCTGACTCCAACGACCCAGTTTAGTGTTACTAGTACGCGGCAGCTTCGTCATTACTTCTTTGCCAAAATTATGAGACGTACGGAAGTCCTAATGACTCATGTATTCAGAAGTATTTGAATCATAATTCTATTGTAATCCTGATATCATTAATATTTAATCATTTTCCTGGTTATTTATTATCGTTAATGAGGCGTGAATTCTCCAAAAGAACTTGAACAAGGAAAGTCTTAAGTTAACTAATGTTTTACAAAGTATTGGCTGCAATGTATCGGTCGGTACGTCGTCCCGTATTTGCGGTATGCAAATACTTTTCCATGTGAGATCATCAAATTAATACACACATATATATATATATATGTATATATATATAAATATACCAATGTATAACTGCACGATGACGTTTATGGTCGTCACTAATGGATTATCGAACAATAATTATCATTTTAATTTCCCAAGCATAATGATCATCTAAATTAATAGGCGCTAGAAGGTGAAAATCAGCCACATGCAACAGGAGGTGATAATCAGCCACACGCAACAGGCGGTGATAATCACCCACACGCAAAATGAGGTGATAATCACCCACACGCAACAGGAGGTGGTAATCACCCACACGCAAAATGAGGTGATAATCACCCACACGCAAAATGAGGTGATAATCAGCCACACGCAACAGGAGGTGAAAATCAGCCACATGCAACAGGAGGTGATAATCACCCACACGCAACAGGAGGTCGTAATCACCCACACGCAAAATGAGGTGATAATCACCCACACGCAACAGGAGGTGGTAATCACACACACACGCAACCGTAGGTGATTATCACCCACACGCAACAGGAGGTGGTAATCACACACACGCAACAGGAGGTGATAATCACCCTCACGCAACAGGAGGTAATAATAACCCACACGCAACAGGAGGTAATAATCACCCACACGTAACAGGAGGTGATAATCACCACAATTCAAATCCCATCAGCCAGCAACAGCACGCAGCACTGCAGCCTCATGCAGCACATAGGCCTGCCACTGAGCACAATTTAGAGCCTAATAACCAAGTTCACAAAGTTGCCTAAACTTTTCAGGGATTGCTAAGTTCACCAAGAAAGTTGGAGAGTGACTTTCCCTGGCACAAGCCACCGGCCAACCAGGAGCAAGTATTCATATGCCCTCGCTCCAACGGCCAATCACAAGTCCGACATTTTAATCAGCAAAAGGCCTTCCCTCAAGATTTGAGCAGTCTTAATTACAGCGAGGGTCGCCCCAGAGGTGGTATTTGTGCCACCCGTTCCTTCATAACTGCAGCGAATGTGTGTATGTTTGTCGTGTATATGTGTGTGTGCGTGTATGTGTGTGTGTGCGTCTCGTATGTCGTGTACACTGTGTATTGTGTGTGTGTTCGAGTAAAACTCTGTACATAATTGCAGAGCTTTTGTAGGCGTGAATGTAAGACCTGGAGAGTGGGTGCATCAGCTTGAGTTTATGAAGTTTGAAATGAAGTTTGGAGATGAAATAGAGCTTGAAGGCTGAGAAGTCAAGAGAAGGGAGCTCACCCTTAGCCTCCATAATGTAATTAAATTATTGTTAGGAATATAGAGCGAGACTTGGGATCCCGGGCCTGTATTCGCCCGTCTCTCTTCAACTTTGTATCCCGAGTTTTGGTGATAAGAATAGGCGGGTCCCGCACTAGGTACTAGTGACCACCTAGTGACAGATAGTTACCAGAGACCCCCTAGTGACAGATAGTTACCACTGACCCCCTATTGACAGATAGTGACCAGTGACCACCTAGTGACAGATAGTTACCACTGACCCCCTATTGATAGATATTGACCAGTGACCACCTAGTGACAGATAGTTACCACTGACCCCCTATTGACAGATAGTGACCAGTGACCCCCTAGTGACAGATAGTTACCAGTGACCACCTAGTGACAGATAGTGACCAGTGACCCCTAGTGACAGATAGTTACCAGTGACCACCTAGTGACAGTTACCAGTGACCACCTAGTGGCAAATAGTTACCAGTGACCACCTATTGACAGATAGTGACCAGTGACCACCTAGTGACAGATAGTTACCACTGACCCCTATTGACAGATAGTGACCAGTGACCACCTAGTGACAGATAGTTACCAGTGACCACCTATTGACAGATAGTGACCAGTGACCACCTATTGACAGAGTTACCATCAGTGGCAATGACGGCACCCAAGCTACAGCGGTACATATAATATCAAACCTAGATTAAAACCATTGGCCTCAATCATTTGTTTCAGCTAGCGACATGGGTATTACGATACCAATGTCTTTATACCAGCGAAGGATCCTTACTTTGAAATACTTTAATAACCAATGATGGTTTTACATGTTCATTATTAGAAATAATGTTTTTCGCTTCTGTCATTTTATTCTGAAGCGGCTGTGGGCGAGGCAGCGGCTGCGTCCACACGCTACGGCGGTCTGACGTGTTCTGGTAATTTGAAGATCTTTTGGAGGTGTTCTTCATGAGAAATATTTCCCCTCGTCTAGAAATACTAAAATCCAGAAGCGATGTGTCCCCATAACGCAAGAATGTTCTTCCAGCACTCATGGCCTGCCGCCCCTCCGCATGGCGCCCTCTGGCCACTATGCCCCCTTTGACCGCTTGGTGCCCTCTTGCCACCCTGCGCCCCTTTACCGCTTGGTGCCCTCTTGCCACCCTGCGCCCCTTGACCGCTTGGTGCCCTCTTGCCACCCTGCGCCCCTTGCCTCCCTGCACCCCTTGCCTCCCTGCACCCCTTGCCGCCCTGCGCCCCTTGACAGCCCGGCGCCCGGACGTCGCCCCGTCAATACAGGCAGGAAGTTAAATTCTGAGCTCTTTGAAGAATGAAAAAGCGGCGATTAATTTATGGCCTCAAAAATTTGAGTGAGGCACAAAAGTGGGGGAGTTTTGGAGCAGTTTTGTGGCGGGCATCAAAGCGGTCGGCTGGGGCTGCTTGTTCTGGGCAGAGTGGGATGCGCAACGAAGTGGACGGACACCTCTATTGCTATAAAATGGAGCGTTTCTATTTGCCTTCATGAACATTCTTGTTTGAGAACTCAAGCTCTAAGTAACATATTTTTCTGCTAAGAACTCAAAGATGAGTGAAAAAGGAAGTTTTGAAGCAAGTTTCTCCTTGGCGTTGCTGGGAGAAAGAAAGAAAAAAAACCTGTTTATTTAAAAAAATTTGGTACATGAGATATATAATACATTGGATTTTAAAAACTTGAAGACTCCAAAGGAAGAATTTCTGCGTTTCTTGGCGCAAAAAAAATGTACACGAGTCTTTGATCGTAAAATTGAACGTGCTTCTTAACTCATCCTCAAACATTTAATGTAAAGAAATGACAAGCCTTCAGAAAAATACTCGCAACCAAATTCATTCTATTCTAGCGAACCAATGATGGTGAAGCCTGTGTCCTTGGAAAGGATTTCCTGTACGTCTGTGTGTAATCCTTTCATTTGGCACGACAGCGTTCAAATTCTTTCCAAGCCAATACAGCGAAGTGAGTGAGAGAGCACAACAGCGCGAATGTTTTACTGCTTCGATCTCACTTCTTCACTCCGTCAATTGGGCACTGGGCTGACTAGTGTAGCATGTCCAGCGGGCTGACTAATGTACCATGCCCACCGTGTCCACTAACTGTAGGAGAGACGCTTTACACTACGATATATCTAAAGCCATGTTCATCTACTTTTTATGCATCATTTTACCGTACATAAATTGTTTCTTCGTCTCTCTCACAACAAGCTGCCAACTTAGTGCGCACGGCAGTGCTGCCAGATTATCTTTTATTGACGAAATTCTTAAGCACGTAAGCTTTTTGAAAGTTGCGAAATCTGACGACACGCGCGAGATGTGGCAACGCAGGAGCCGGCAACGCACAACCTGCTTAGTCAGCTTGGGACAGGGGCTTCAGTTTCACCTAAACAACGAAGGCCAACAAAACAAACCCAGCTCAACTTTCACGAAGCTTCGCCGCGAAAGCACGCTGTTAGCTCAGGCTTGGTGAAAAATAAACGTATTGCACTTTACGTGAGCTGCGGAAGCCCATAACAAGCGCGCGAATTCAATAGGGTCGACTTAATGAAGTCAAAATCGGCCTAAGCGCCCAGCTTTTGCAGGACTGTGTGCGCTGACAAGGCGAGAGCGGCGCGAGGCAATATTGGCTGCGAAATATCGGTCAATATTGCGGGACTTTATCTCAACGCCGTCCTCTCACCGCCAATAATGGCCTTTGCGTAAAATGCTGCAAACATACTCTGCGGATGCGCAAAACGCGCTTAAGTGTGTTTTACGGATGAGTCGAGGAGGGAGGGGTTTGGAATAACTCCAACGGTCGATATTGCGGGACTTATTCTCACCGTAATAAAGGCCTCTGCATAAAATGATGCAGCAAACATGCACTGCGCATGCGTAAAATGCGCCTGGGTGTGTTTAACGGATGAGTTGAGGAGGTGGAAGAGGATTTTTAGGGAGGAATTTGGAATTATCCCGAATTAGGGGAAATTTTGAATTATTTCAAAAATGGAGGATTTTTCAATTTGGAATTGCGTGGTTGAATTTTTTCTTATTCAGTCGCCCGCGGTGGTGACGGACGGAATTATGTGTGGCCCACACATGAGGCACGCGCGCACACACACACACACACACACACAAACAAACCAAAACAAACATCGGCATCTTTGGGATGCTTTATTTCCAATCAAGCCTGATACATATGATCTTAGCATTGGTTTTTCAAATGTCTTATAACTAACCCTATATATAGGACACCATGACGGTTCCCCCGTAAAGCCGGTACCCATTTCCGCCACCTGGGTTGAGTGGGGTATTGTGCTTGAGCTTTCCCTTATACCCAACGGGGAAAATCGCAGCGCCAGCACCGGGATACGAACCCGCGACTCCAACATACAAGTCCGATCCCTTAACCGCTGTGCCACCGCGAGCACACGAGGTAGCAAGCGATGGTAAAGTGTACACGTGTGGCAAGTAGCGGTGTTGTAGTCCCCCCTGTTAGAGTGTAATAATAATAATAATAATAATAATAATGAAGGCATCTACGGATGCTTTATTTCCAATCAAGCCTGATACACATCACCTTGTACATTGGATTTTCAAATGCCTTATAACTAACGCCAGGACGCCATGACGCTTTCCCCCGGTCGAGACCGGTACCCATTTCAGACACCTGGGTGGAGTGGGGTATTGTGCTTGGAATTTTTCTCCTGTACTCAACAGAGAAAATCGCTACTGCCTGCGCCGAGATTCGATCCCGGGTCCTTGCCGCACGGCGGCAGAACCTATACCACATGGCTATGGCGGCAGCAGTTGTAGCAGTATAAAATGGTGCAGACAAAATCAACATTATTGCACGGCAGAAGTAGCAGCAGTTGTAGCAGTATAAAATGGTGCAGACAAAATCAACATTATTGCACGGCAGAAGTAGCAGCAGTTGCATGCAGGCGCATGTCGTCGCATATTGAAAGCTTCGTCAATTGGAAATGTTCAGCGCCGCCAGCATACCTGACCGGTTCATCTGACACGTTCACCTGATCGGTTCACCAGACCGTTTACCTGAATGGGTCACCTGACTGGCACACCTGATCAGTTTATCTGGATGGTTCACCTGACCGGCACACTTTACCGCTTTTTCTGACAAGTTCATCTGACCAGCACACCTGACTGGCACACCTGACCAGTTTACTTGGATGGTTCACCTGACTGGCATACCTGACCCGTTCACCAGATCAGTTCACCTGAATGGTTCTTCTGAATGGTTCACCTGATTGGTTCACCTGGGCGTCCACGAGAGTAGCAGAGAAGACATTGTGGTGGTCTCAACAAGCTGTTCGCTTTGAGCAGCCATGCGCTACCTCAAGACACCCCCACACAAGCTTCGAAGTGCCACCCCGCGCAGCAACAGCTTCGAGGCGCCACCAACCGCCGACCAATGAGAACGCGTGTTCAGCGCATTAACGCCTCGCCAGGCACTATATAAGGAGGTGCAGCGCGAGCTGAGCCAGTCCTCTCACGGCAGCGGCTCACACAAGTCTTCTCACAGCAACTCTCCTCGCAGCAGTACTTTCATAGCGGCTCTGATACAAGTCGGAGCCACTCTGTTAGCGGTAGCCTCGCTGCCTCTACCGACGCTTCGCCCTTGAGTCACTCGACCGCCATCCACGCTGCAACTCAAAGACCTCTGACGGTCCTCCAAGGTGTCTTTTGGTGCAGTACTACGTGACTGTAATATTTTCCTCTTGTGCCATTACTGTCGGCGAAATTCCCAATAGAACGGCGTTTATTCCAGTTGTGTTTTTCTTACCCTGGCGGGTTCGTTCGTACCTCGGGCACTCGCTTCGGGCATTGATATTCAAAATCGTTAGACATTCACAGTCTGCCCGGAGCGTAAAGCAGCCTGAGAGACCACTACGGCATTTGAGAAAAACTTCATCTTTCTATGTATTCAGAGTTTGCTTGTGATGCATAAAAAATACAACTCGATTTTTAGGAGAGAAAAAACTAAATTTCTTTCAATGTATATTGAAATTGACGCAGTAATGACAATAAGGTTTAACAGCAAGTCACATCTCACAATCATAACAATCGAATCTCATTACGACATCTTGTGATTATGACATCTCACAATCAAAACAATATCTCATACAAGTTCCCAACACACACAGCATGACGATGTCACACACAAGTTCTAACTAACTACACAGTTTTGGGATCTAGAACGATCGTATTTCTGGTGACAATAACTGTGAGGGAATAGAAGAAATTTCAAAGTCGCCACTGCCGGCAATTTGAGGTGCAACTGAGGGCACTGCGCCCTCACATCTCTGCCGTCCAACCCTCACATCCCTGCCCTCCAACTCTCACATCCCTGCCCTCCAACCCTCACATCCCTGCCCTCCAACCCTCACATCCCTGCCCTCCAACCCTCACATCCCTGCCCTCCAACCCTCACATCCCTGCCGTCCAACCCTCACACCCCTGCCCTCCAACCCTCACATCCCTGCCCTCCAACCCTCACATCCCTGCCCTCCAACCCTCACATCCCTGCCCTCCAACCCTCACATCCCTGCCCTCCAACCCTCACATCCCTGCCCTCCAACCCTCACATCCCTGCCCTCCAACCCTCACATCCCTGCCCTCCAACCCTCACATCCCTGCCCTCCAACCCTCACATCCCTGCCCTCCAACCCTCACATCCCTGCCCTCCAACCCTCACATCCCTGCCCTCCAACTCTCACATCCCTGCCCTTACCCTCACATCCCTGCCCTCCAACCCTAACATCCATGCCCTCCAACCCTCACGTACATGCCCTATAGCCTCTACAGCCACCCCTCTCAACCTATACATACACCAAGATTAAATTCGCACAGGTTGTTACACAAGAACATTCCAGAACAAGTACAGTAATAACTTTTCGCTCACAAACAAAATCATTAACATATTTTTGTCTAATACTTTTATTAATTTCTGCCTTTCCTTTCTTACCCAACACATGCTTCTAGCAAGCTGACCAGCACAACAGCACACACACTCACACAGCATAAAGGGCCGTTTACACTAGGAGACATTTCGGCCGTGAGGCGCGACACGTGTATACGAGGCTCACCACTCAGGCTCATATTTGTGTGTGTTTATACGGTTTCCTATTCACTTTGATCGAATTCGTAATCCGCGACACTCAAGAGCCTCGTAACTACCGTGGCGAATAGGGAACTTCGTATAAACACACACAAATATGAAAGTCAGTGGTGAGCCTCGTATACAAGTGTCGCGCCTCACGGCCGAAATGTCCCCTAGTGTAAAAGGCCCTTAACACTCACACAGGTCAACACTCACACGGACGACACACAAACATTAAAGTAGGCACCTTAAAACTAAGCAAAGAGTGAACACTTATTCAAGTGGCATCAGAACAGCAGCAGCCGCGTTGTTCTTAGTAAAGCCCATATGAGACGGTGGCAACGACTGTGAACATTTGCGCGTAGCATCGCTAGCTCCTCCCATTTCCTCTCTTTCTGTCGCAACTCTGCTCTCTGTGGACGTGTTCGAACTTACACGAGTGTGGAAATCCGTGATCGCGCTCTGCACGATACGGCGAACATGCACGCCGACGCTGTCTCAGTAGCTAGCCAGGCTTCGTATGAGAAGGATGTCTGCGATAAGTTGTTCTCTCCCTTCACCTCCGCCGCTGGCAGACTGGTGCAGGCGGTCGACCATATTATTTATAGAAATTCTCAGAACACACCCATGTTTATGTAGAGAGATAAGTAGCGAGTATAGAGATAGATCTCTACGAAAAATAGCACTAAACAACATCTTTAAAAAAATGAAGCCAGAGATTGAATTAACTCCAGAGTAAATAAATAAATACACTTCAGTCGCAGTTCAGGCAGGAAAACAAAACTAAAAAGATTCCCAGAAATCAGGTACAGGAACTGATGAAATGGTATTCCCAAATAGCGATTCCCATTTCCAATAGTATTCCCATTCTTAGACGAAGGTGACATTCATTGCGCCTCTTCTTCGTCATTGTATGAAATACTTCATTCTCAGCCCAATGTAGGTAACAAGTTAGTTCTTCCACATGTATTATTACTTCTCTTGTTTCCTGCATAAAAATTACTATTATGATTTTTTTTCGGAAGTTCGAAATCGCAGTTACATTATGCAGAAGTAAAAAAATGACGGAAACTAGCATGTATACGCTATTTGTACTTTTTCAGGAGAGTAAGTGTTCTAGTGTAAATTTATACTGTACCGCTATGTACAAATTTTCAATTCGTTTCTCTAATACTTATATTTATTATTGTTCAAAATACAGTCAGTACAGTGTTAAAGTTTGTATGTCAGCCTGATGACTAAACCAAGCATTAAATAATCGAACTAAGTATATAAAATGTGGTGATAGTCATTTCTTCACTTACATCAGAGCTATTTTAATGTACGATGCAGTATTATTAAAGATGGTACCTGCTCTTAAAATTAGAGTTACCTGTACCAATGCACATGCTGCAATTGTGTGTACAAGTGCCTCAGTATTACCAGTATTGGATGTTTTTCATATTTACGACAATCAATCTGCATTCCACCGTGCAAAAAAAACCTTCAATTGCAATCAAGCGTAGTTGCTTGCATTCACGGGCGCCACGCATTCCACACTAGTTGTTAATCATATATATATATGACTCAGATATTGAGCCATATTAATTTCATAATTCTTTTCTAAATGGTATATATATTTTGCTGGTATCAGCACCCCTAAAATAATAATAATGCATTTAATTAACCATGTTTTAATTTTGAATTTCTGTGAATTAACCGTCGAAAATGAACATGACTTGAAAGACATGTATTGGTGAATAAAATAATGAAAACAAATCCAGCTTCTGATTTCCGTGCGCTACTGCGCGCCGTGTCTGTGGCACGCCAACACCGTCTCGTGTAATAACATTGCAGTGTGTTGGTGACGGCGGCCGCCACGACTTCGGAGAAGAGAGCGCATCTCTCGCACCCATGAGTGCCACTTCTTGCCACCGTCTCATACGGGCTTAAGACGTCGATGTTGTGGGCACCGTGTGATTTAATATTTGACGTGAGTTAGCTCAAGACTTTTTTGGCTAGTCACTACAAAGGAGGTATCAAGAGAACAAAAAATAAGGAACCATGTAGTATAGAGTGTATAGAGCATAGGAAACAGAAAATCTATGCAAACAGTATGTTGCCACACAGGATACCGTACTCATAGACACGGCAAGTTAAAAAGGAAGAGGAAAAAAGAGATGGCATGAATAAGGAAAGAAGCAGCGTACGAAAGACAAAAATTCTGAAAGCTTTGCTACAACTGAGGTTACCTAGCAGTATACCCCCAAGGGGGCACCAGTCCATGCTGCCACTCAGTAAATCATGCCCTATGTCGGTCAGTATGAGATTTAGATTGTCGTTAACTGTTCATAGTAACGTGACAGTACAGTTCATAGTAACGTGTATAATCAACAGCATCCTCCTGTTCGACAAAACAGTCTCCTCTACCTGCTTCTATTTATGCAAGGGTCCCTCCGGCCTATAGACTATTTATCCTGTTGGAAGGGTCGACAGTTACGCCAAACTTTAACTTTTCAGAGTTTGTTTTCTATGGGCATTATAGCTCTGCAACAAATACTGCTGAAGATTATCCAGAGCGCAGCTGTAGCTTATTAGCAGCTGCAACAGCTCCTATACACCAACAGCAGCTGTAGGCCTCGTCACTGGAGCAGCTGTAGGCCAGGTCACAGCTGCAGCCACTAATCGCTGCAGCTCAGGCTTTAATTGCCGGACACCAAAGCACCGATGCTCGCATCAAATTTTCTGCACAGACAAGTCCATGACGTGAACAGGAGAGTTTATGTGATGCAGTAAAGCCGACAGAATGCCAATAAAACCCAATACCTTTGCTGATTCACACACTAGAAATAAGCTCCCTGGTTAAATTTGGCAGATGCTTAATGAACATTAATACCACAATTGAAGAGAGCTACAAATTACCAACAATATTTTCGTCACCTGTTAAGAATATCTATTATCGGTACCATTGAAGCTACCTTTTTTTACTCAATATGTCAGCCCATGAAATTCTAACAGGGCAAAACAATAGAAAAAATATTTTATAGCTACGGCTTGCTATGAAGACAGAATAATGCACCTAAAATGCAACATAATTTTCCATCATGCGGAGGACATAGAAAAGTTCTTTAGCAACTCAGGCATCGAGAACCCTTCAACACCTGAAAAACTGGAACAAGCCGACCTAATGACACAGTATCTCACACACCCTGAGGAGTGCTGCTATAGCATGAGGGCTACCACACTATAGCATGAGATCTATCTCTAGCTAGTACTACAGCGTGTAATTAGGTTTGGTTACCAATGAATATTATCTATTGCCATACATTTAATTAAGCAACAAACACTTAAATTGTGTGTCTCAAGCTGCACCTGGGTAGTCGATGTATAGCGGTAGACCTCACGCTATAGCAGCACCCCCCGAGGCAACACACACCTCTGCTCCTAATGCCGTCAGCACCCAAGTGAGGCTTACTTGGACACGAGAGGGTCGCCTGGGCTGTAGAAGGGGTCACACACGGCGGCGGTGTAGGCGTTGTGGAGGCGGCGGAACATCTGCATGTGAAGGAAGCAGAGCCCCGCTTCGATAAGGACAATGCCAAATAAACTATTTCTATCGCAACAAAGAGTCGACTGGGGAGACTGGCCTAAGTGCACATCTAGCCAATCACCCCAAAGGGTGAGCATGTGTAGCTGTAAGTCTGTGTCTCCACCTCAGTTGTGTCTACTTGGCTATTATACACCTTGTATGGCTCGTTTATCAATTAAGGCTTTTCTATTAAAAAAATTTCAAGCTCCAATGTGTTATAATACATTTCATGTATCAACTTTTGGAAGAAACGATTTTCTTTCTCCTTTTTTTACAGGAGGAAGCAACATGCACAGCATTACCTCATAAACATTAAAGTCTCCGTTCAGCAATAGTGATAGACATCTAAATAAAAGTACAGAATTTCAAACGTTCACTTGAAGCTTTTCAAAAATTTGCAATAAAAATAGAACATTTACAATTATCAGGAACTTTTAAGAAAACCCTCTAGCTACTACATGTGAAAGAAATGTCAGCCCCCAATCCTCAACTTACCATCCTCAGCCTCACTCACCATTCTTATCTCGTTATCTCTGAGGGTCGTGTTGCTGGCGTCTGTGATGACCACAAGTTTTATCTTTGTGTTGGTCATGTATCCATATCTGCAACACAATGAGCATTCAATAATTCCCAATAAGCAGTTAATTGAAGAAATTAATTGTTTTACAGCCTGGTAAGCTTTGGTCTATTTGAGTAGGTGTGTAAAGCTAATGAAAGGAAATGAAGAGAAATAAACTTCAATAAGGGACATTACGGAAGTGAGAGATACAGGTCAGCCACATTTGAGCTTCTACGATATTATTGGTACTAGTCCACCCCCTTTATTTGAAATTAAAAAAAAGAAGGCGAAATGAGAGAAAGGCCGTAAGAAATTAAAAAATACAATCTCTCGAGAGTTGATGAGGCAGCGTGAACACGGCCCGTCAAAATATATATAGGACTGGAGCTTGTATCACAGATACGCTCATCACACACTTTCGGGTGTCTTCGGACAGACCCCCGGACGGACAGACGCGGCTCTTATTATAGTATAGATTGTGCTGCCTTACAGTAAAGTCATGCAGACACACTAACAAAGCAAGAAATTCTATCCCAAAGCTATTTCAATAATTGTAAAATTCCTATTATTAGTTAATCCAACACACATTGAGCTGTTTTTTCAAGAGCTCTTTTCAATTTTAAAACAATTAAGAAGAGGCAAAAAACCTCCCAACTTTTATAACCCATTTTCCATGAATGGTAAATTGGTTAGTCAATAGCAGAGATTGAGCATAGTAGTAGCTCTGAAAAATAAAATTTATCAATAAACTACACAGCCATAGTGGCCACATGCGAGATAATTGTTGACTCTGTAAAACCATCATAGATTAAAATGCCACTTTCTACAGCTGAATGTTTTCCAGACTTACTGCTAGTGGAGACTAAATCTTGCTTTGCATCTGGAATCTTTCAGAGCTAAAAATACTGGGACAAACTGGTTTCATGGCCACTAAAAACAAATATATTCCAAACAGTTTTTGTAATTCATTTGTCTCTTTCCTACAGCTAAAACAATCAAAACAAAAAAAATAGATTTTTAACATCCAAACTGAATTGAACAAAGTGAGAAATCTCTCTTTTTACATTTTACATCTATTATAAATATATCCTCCACTTCATAAGATGAAAATAAAAAATATTTACATTACTATGATTATACTTTTAACAATTATATCACCAACACAAAACACCGTACAAACACTGTTTGGTTGGACTCTGACATGCAAGATATATGTTACATTTTGTACTCCTCAGAGGCATAGAGCAGTCCAAGATAGAGCTCCCTTGAATCAGAGGGTGTCCTGCTGGCAGGAGACACCTTCTCCTGGATGATGTCCAGTGCCGTGTGGGAGAGGAATTGCAGGTTCAGCTCATCTCGGCCAGGGGACACCCACATGTACAGGGGAGCATTCTGCACAACATCATTATCATAACAACCAGCAATTTTTACAACATTTCCACAGACTGAGAGTCAATTGCAATTTGAAAATTTAATTTACTACTTTATTCATCATTCAAATCTTAGGGCACTAATATCAGTTTCTAAAAATACCATTAAAATTCGGTCAACTTATTCTTTGTTAAAAACCAAAGGAAGCCATTTTATTTATTAAGGAGAATTAGGAATATCTTTTCTGCTAAGCAGTTTAACTATAAAGGTTATAGCAAAGAAGAACTTAAAAATCATTTTAATGAAATGTTTCAAGCCTCAGCTCATCATCAGTCATTTCTGCAAGTACAAGATACACAGTATTGAATAAAAACACGACAAAATCATAAAATTGCTCATTCTTCATGCATTCAAACAAGCGTCTAGATAAAAAAGACATGACATAAAAACTGATTAAATCTAAATATCGTAACTTCACTGACTAGAAGAATTTTGGAGAATTAAGGAGAATTTTGATAGATCCATCCAAAGGTTACAGTGATTTGCCAAACTAAAAAGATTAAAGAACTTCATTGAATCTATTTTTCAATTTGATCATTAAATTACATTCAAAAACCTGAAAAAATTGCAAATGAAAAAAAATTTAAATATCTGCTTTTCATAAATCTTTTAAATCATATCAGATTTTTTGATAGTATAAAACAATAAAAAATGTTAATTTTGCATACAGAACCTTGTAGTTCCCTTGGCAGGAAGTGACTTGGTGAATCTAAATACGGTGAAGGGAATCGAATAGTTTTACTTATAAAATTTCAAAAATTAATAAAAAATACTTTTTCTAAATTTAAGATGTAGCTTTTTGATAAGTTGATTAGAAAATTTTCTATAGCCATTAAAATTGAAAAAAAAATTTTAATTCAAAAATTTGTAAACAATTTTTTTTGAAGCAATATCAAAAAACTGAATCTTAACTTTGTAGACCTGTTTATTGTGAATCAAACAAAAAAAACTAATCGTCTCTATGTACAATATTAGCTAAGAAATAAAGTTTTTTAGAAATATTGCTTTGAGGGGGGGGGGGGGAGGGAGAGGGGTATGGGTAAATTCCAAAAATTTTAAGGCTCTGAACATCCATTTGAATGTTATAAACATGTTGTGGATACCTTAGAGCTTATTTAACTCATGAAGTATTTTTTATAAATTTCTGAATATTTCATAGGCTAAAACCATTGGACTTCATTAATGTTAAGGAGATGCAACTAATCAATTTTCAAAGTCTTGTTGCATGCATCATTGTAATTATCTTAAAATATGCAACTGTTCTTCTATGCACTTTTTGGGGCAAATGAGTATTTAACGAGTTATAACGGTAAGTTTAGTTTGGGTAGAGTACGTTTGGGTACTTTGTTATTTATTATTTGCCGGCCCCATAGAGCCTGAACCCACTTCTAGGATCTTTTAGTTATCAACACAATAGGAATTATCACCCAAAATTAACAAACTATAGCGGTATGTTTATAATTGTCTTAGATGGCACAAATACGCTCGCTCATTCAAGCATGCCGGAAGGGAGAGTCCATTGTAGCGTAGCCACCCGACGCGCTCGATGAATAACCTGCCACTTCAAACACTAGAGTTGTGGTCAGTAATTTCCGCTACAACTCGTTAAATATTCATTTGCCCCAAAAAGTGTATAGATGAAAAGTTGTTTATTTTGATGTAATTACCATGTTACAGGCAACAAAATTTCAAAAATTGATTAGTGGCATCTCCTTAACATTAATCCTAAATACAGAAGCTGAGAACTAGAGAATTAGAAATAAAGGAAAAAAACATATCATTCAAATATTTTAGAAAAACTTACATCTTTTCCGATGACTGCAATAGACACGGCCATGATGCTGAAACTCAAGCCTAAAATAAAGGCCTAACTAAACAAGCTTTGTGCTCTTTTTACATAAGATTCCAATATGCCAGCCAGTTATCAGAAGAGTTTTAAGCTGAAACCATTAATTATAACAAATTAATACCATCTATCATAGGTTTATAGATGTCAAAAAAATAATGTTCAGCCTAACTATAATATAAAATCCTAGATTAAAAACATTGAATTGCAAAAAAAAATGTATGCAATATTAACTATGTCATGCTAATAGTAGGTTAAGTCCCTTATACCCGTCTTCTCCATTCGGTATCATCACCAGAGAGCTGCGTTCTAGTAAATAAATCGCGAGTAGATTAGAGTATAAAATAGTTTAACCTCCCTAACCGCTACACATAAAGAGTGTATTGAAGAGAAGAAGGAGAAAGGCACCATTTAGTATTGAGATAAGAGAATGAGGAATCTATGCAGAAGGGGCATAGAAACAGTAAAGTTGAGAAAGAAGTTCATGAAATAAGATAAAAGTTGAAGAAACAAGTCAGAGGTACTGAAAAACAGGACAGTAGTGAACCGAAAAAGGTGGTCCTTAACATAACAAAGAACATTTCATTTCAACAAAAAGAAGGCCTACCTAACTTTCAGCTCGAGCCCTCACATTTTTCCCCTGGGAGCGCTAATTCCCATAGATAAAATAGTTGTATCCCCCTGAGGGGATATCGCGAGTGTCGAATCATCAGACGAGGGTCTTTCTCGACTTCTAGTCATGGAGTTAATAGGTAATAGAAAATATTACACATTACATTACACTTATATGCTTTCAAAACACACGTTCAACAAAGCTCAGCTGTAAAATAATAAGAGTGTACAAAAATTAAAAGGCTAAACGAAATCTGACTGCGATAACACCCATTTCTGCCAGAAGAGAACATTTTTCCATGTCAGCTGATCGAAGGGGCGTGTTTACATTGATCACTTCCGCTTAATCCATTTATACGGATAAAAAGTGTTACCATTTAACGATGATATTTTGATTGCACAAAAAGATAACATCATTCCTCCAATTCTACATATAAGCATGATCAATTGTGATTTCTTTTTTTGTGAAAGATATTGACAGAAACTTCTCATCACCCTGAGAAAAACACTACTGGATGTATGCTTTAATTTGGTTTGTAGTGTTCTCCCCCAGGCTACTTTACGCTCTGGGAGATTATGAATAGTCTAGAACTTTGAATGTCAATCCCCGATGCGAGTAACTGAGGTACCAACAAACCCAACAAGGTAAGAAAAGACACATGGAATAAATGCCGTTCTATTAGGAATATCGCTGACAGTGATGGCACACGAGGAAAAAAATTCTTTCTTGCAGTAACGCACCACGAGACGTCTAGGAGGACCATCAGGCGATGTGGAGTTGCAGTACAGATGGTGGTAGACTGATTAGTTAGTGAGAAGACTGGATGAGCTTCTTCTGCACCTCCTTATATAAGGCCTGGTGAGGTGCTAACGCACTGAGCACGCGTCCCCATTGGTTGGTGGTTGAGTGCCACTCAGGCCTATCCAAAAGCCACCTCGAAGCCCGCCGTTGCGTGAGGTGGCGGCTGATCACTCAAACCTTGAGTAGTGGTACACAAGCGAACGGCTTGTTGAGACCACCACAGGCTCCTAATTCCTAAAAAATTCTAAGGGAAAATGAGATTGAATAATATAAAATTGTATATTGGAGGAGTAAATGTCTTAAAATTAGCACTAATGCACTACCCCGGCTGGACAGGCACCAATTTTGGGTATCATAGCCTAATAAAGGCTTATAGTTTGTCTTTTTACCTATAGGAAATAATTCACATGCAATCGTATGTTAAAAAGGATTAAAGAAACATGTCGGGTTTTCTCGCCGTTGGGTGGTTGAGTGTAAATATTAATTTTGAACGGCAAGAACAACTCGATCAATTCTCGAAGCGTAAGGTAAAAATTATGAGAGGGATAATGAAAAGCGGTTATGGACTCAGCTCGTTTTTAGGTGGAGTTTATTGGAAGAGGAAACCAGGAGAACGGGCTTGGATCTTGATCTCGGAGAGCTTGTCTAGGTGGGCAATCCTTGCCGGAGGACCAGGCTGGCGTTGACGAAGGCCGGCACGCGATGGAGTAAGCAGGGTGAGTGAGTTGTATTTGGGAATTTGAGTTTGGCAATTTGAGATGATTGAGCGCAGGTCAGTGAATTAGTTCAGGTAGAACTAATGACTCAACATAAGGTGAGGTTGAGTGTGCAAGTTAAATCCGGCTCATGTGAGCAGAAACAAGTTGGCGCATTAACACCTTAGCACGTTAACGGGAGCAAGTAAAATTACTGCTTATGTGAGAATAGCATTTAGCATGGCACTCAGGAAAACCCAGGGAGATTCAATTTTGTGAGTGTTGCGTGTATGGCGATGATGTAGAGGTCCTGCACAGGAGTCCAAGATGCTGGATGAAACATTCCAGGAGAGACATCAAGACATTCCACCACTGACAATCCAAATTATAATGACAACTCTTCCCACACGGAGAAATCCGAAAAACTCCTACAGGTCTGACTCCGGCTACTTTGGGATTCTCACTTTTGGCAACTCAAACGTGATAGGACAGATTTTTGGTTGACAGATTTTAATCAATAAATAAATTGTTTAATCACTAATGCCTCTGGCTTTAAAAATCTGAGTATTAGGTTTAAGAATTTCCAAGAATAAAGATCGTGATTCCTTACAGAGACTACGGGCAAGTAAACACGAGATTTTACGGAATATCGTAAAAATATCAAGTGACTGCACTTTTGAAAGCAGTAAAAAAAACATAAAAATCCTAAAATTTGAGGATATAAATCCTACTAAAAATTTCTGGTAGATCATTTGCAATAATAAAGGAAGTAAGGAATAATATATATATCCCCAATGATAAAAGGAAAAGGAACCTAAGCATTGATTTCACAGGCAGAAAATACGCGAAGAAAGAAAACGCGAAAGCATGAAGTTCCGTGTGGCGATTTAGCCGGCGGCTATACGCGTCGGCCTCAGCCAGAGCCGCCAGCAATTTGCCCACACTTAAGATAGGCAGATAGTAGTGGGTGTTTGGTCACAAGAAAGCGATGAGTTAAATTAAATTTCATTGAAATGTTTCTCTATTGAAATAAAGGCGTTTACGTAAAAGTTTGCAAGGATATGGAATTAAGAAATGAATTTCCAAAACTTAGCAAGCATAGACATGAATACTTTTCGTAATTTAAACTACTGCCAGTCGGTTTGTAAAAAAAAGAATAAATGCTACTATACACATGCCTATAGTATTTATAACCACAGAGTAGTGACAAGAGACGACGGAGTGAGGTTCCGCCATTACACAAAGACGCTATCGAACGAACGCCGGCAAATCTCGCCGCGTTCATTCCAAACAGGGATCATCGTAGATTAGTAGATTGTCGTAAAGAAAGGAACGAACATGATTATGCTTTGATAATAAAATCATGACACGGAAATGCAATGCACATCGAACATGATTATGCTTTGATAATAATATCATGACCGGCACGCAATATCTTTACGCTAAGTCACGCTGAGAAAAAGACAAACAAAACACTGAATGAGACACATGCTACATCAATATTCCCACGCATAACTACGCAACTTAATAACACTGCACTGTAACTTATTTATACTCACTGACACGACGAAAAGGAACACGATAATTTTCTAACACATTTAAAACTCACGAGAATTTGCTTGTAACACTGCCAAAGTAGGACGCCAAGTAAGTGTGGCTTTGAAAGGAAGGGCGCGCAACTGCGCAGTGTTGCCACCAGAGGGCTTCTCTCTCGAAAAATGTCAAGTGTTATTTTTATTATTTCATGCATTTACACAGAAACTTCAATGATTACGAATTAGAAGTAGAAAATAATTAATAATAAATTAGAGTAATATTTTTAATGCTACTAATTAATTTATTTAAGTATGAATGGCAAATTTATAATTTTTACGCTTATGTAGCGGTATGCTACATTACCCCCCAAGGCGCAGACCGAAAGGTCCACCCGCTGCAATCATCTGTAGCGGGAAGGAGGGCGAACTACACGACCCTGCCGAGTTCGGCAATTGGCAAATGATACTGAGCGGGGAAGTTTCACCAAACGGGTCTGCAAGTTTAGATCGGCAAGAGTCCTAGGAACAGGAGTTACTGCAGCGGGCTCGTCTGGTCTCTCCAGACTTGTCGCTGTGTCAGTAAGAGGGCTAGGATTAGAGTCTACGATAGGCTTAGGGATAGGGTTTGAATGTACAGACACGTAGAAAGGGTTACACTCAAGTTGACTAGGCAACAAGGCAGCCAACTGAGGAAGCTGAGATGGTAGATATGATCGAGTCTCAGTGGAAGGAGAAATCTGCGGAGAGGAGGATGAGTTATGAGTTACACTATGATCAGAAGTGTATGCGACTTTTAATCGATCAATGCTCACAGGGTCGTGTGAGCCGAATCTTTCGAGGATGAAATATTTTTGCTTGCGTTTAAGTACTTTGAATGGGCCATCATAAGGGCGCGTGAGTGTAGGTTTTATAGCATCATTGCGGACATACACATGTGTGCAGTCTTGCAGGGCAGAATCTAGTCTGTCCTGAGTCTGAGGCATTCGTGGAGCCACATACTTGATCTGACGCATGCAATCTTTTAGGCAGGTTACATAAGCGGAACGGTCAGCGGATGAAAATTCAGGCAAAGGTTTTGGGTCAACAATGTCGCCGGGAAGACGAAGCGTCTTCCCGTACAACATTTCAGCCGCTGTGCACTGCTGATCTTGTCTTTGTAAATTTCGGATGCTAAGTAGTACTACTGGAAGTCTATCAGTCCAATCGTGACTGCAATTAAGGCAGCGCAAGGCAGACTTGAGGTCTCTGTGGACTCTCTCAATAAGTCCATTTGACTGCGGATGATACGCTGTAGTGGATGTATTTGCACACCCTAAAGCGGTGCTAAGCTCACACCAGAATTTGGAGGTGAATTGTGATCCCCGGTCATGTGTGACACTTAAGGGAACCCCAAATCTAGAGATCCAGTTAGATAAGAAGGCGCGCGCTACAGTCTCAGTTTGGGTATCAGGTAGAGGGACAGCCTCAACCCAACGCGTGAACCTATCGATGATGGTCAACAAATAAGAATAGCCGCGCGATACGGGCAAGGGACCCACCAAATCTAGGTGTACAGAGTCAACCTTGTGACCTGTGAATGCACAACTCTGCAGCGCCGCACGATTATGTTTCACCACCTTACTACTCTGACACGCATGGCAATTTTGCACAATTTGCTTGACCTCCTTACGCATCGCTGGCCAGACGAAACGATCAGAAATCAAACGCACTGTACGGTTAATACCTGGATGAGAGAGGGAATGAAGGTGGAGGACAGCTACTCTGCGGAGCGTCGCAGGAAGATACAAACGAGAAGGTCGCTCGGCATCGCGGTACACGCCGTCAACCAAGGTTAGTTTTGGGGAGGAAGTGTTAGAAGGTTTGAGAAGGTCCTGAAGTTCAGGATCCTCCTTCTGAGCATTAGCAATGTTGCCGAAGGTGATTTCACCACTGGTTTGGACAGAATTAATTCGGGAGAGACAATCGGCTACGGTATTGTCTAATCCCTTAATGTAACGAATGTCAGTGGTAAACTGACTTATAAACGACAAGTGTCGAGCTTCCCTAGGGGAATGTCTTTCAGAAGGCATTTTGATCGCTGAGGTCAAAGGTTTGTGGTCTGTGTAGATCACAAACTCCCTCGCCTCTAGAGCATAGCGAAAGTGTCTCACAGATAGGTAGATAGCAAGAAGTTCCCTACCGAACGCGCTATAACCACGCTCGGTGGGCGACAGCTTTTTGGAAAAGAAAGCAAGAGGAGAGATATTAGTACCCACTTGTTGTTGCAACACAGCACCTACGGCGGTACTGGATGCGTCAACAACGAGGCTGAAATCAGCATTAGCAATAGGGTAGGATAGTTCAGTCGCGGAAGCTAACTTGTGTTTGATTGTATCAAAAGCTTGGCGCGCTTTTTCTGTCCATTTTATCTCAATAGATTTGCCTTTTCGTTTCGGTTCGAGGAGGTCAGACAAAGGCGCTAAAGTTTGAGCACAGTTGCGAATGAAACGATGGTAGAAGTTAACAGAACCTAGGAACCTTCTTAGTTCCTTCTGGGTCTGTGGAAGAGGAAAGTTTTTGATCACTTCTACTTTGGAAGGCAAAGGTTTTAGACCTAGGCTAGAGATTTCATGACCTAAGTAAATCAGTGATGGCTTTCCGAGCTCACATTTTGCAGGATTTACGAGGAGTCCATTGTCGGACAATCTTTGAAAAACGACCCTAAGATGGTCTTTGTGCAACTCTGGGGTGGTGGACGCCACAAGGATGTCGTCTAGATAGACATAAGCGAAGGTGAGATCAGAGAAAATTTCAGCCATGTGCCTTTGGAACGTCTGAGGAGCGTTCCTCAAGCCGTAAGGCATTTTTAGGAATTCAAAGAGACCAAACGGAGTGATTACCGCGGTCTTAGGAATCGCAGACTCATCCAAGGGAATTTGATGAAAGGCAGACTGCAGGTCTATCTTAGAGAAAATTTGTGCTCCCTCTAAATTTGCACTGAAATCGTGAAGGTAAGGAATAGGATATCGATCAGGTAAAGTAACGGCGTTCAACCTGCGGAAATCCCCGCAAGGTCTGAATTCACCGTTAGCCTTGGGTACTAGCAAAAGAGGGCTAGCCCAAGGGCTTTTGGAGGTGCGGATGATGCCATCCTCGAGCATCCTAGCGAATTCTTTCTTAGCTAACGCCAATCGATCAGGCGGCAGTCGCCTAGCACGGGAGAAAACTGGCGGACCTTGCGTCTCTATGAAGTGCTTTGTGCATGTTTGCATGTTGTTAGAAACTAAGTTAGGGTTTGTTAATGCAGGGAAATTTTTAAGTTCCTGTTCAAACATGCACTCCTCCCTGAAAGCAATCGAGAAGGAATGCAAGACATTAGCTCTAGTTATGCTACAAGCGGGAATTGAGATCTGTGTCTCCTCGTCCCTAATACACCGGTTCTTAAGATCTACAATTATGCCATACTTCTCTAAGAAATCCGCGCCAATGATAGGCTCTTGGACTTCCGCGATTAAGAAGGTGAAGAGGAAAGATCGCCTCAATCCCAGACCGCACTCTAAAATTTTCTCACCGAAACAAGGTATTGGCGTGCCGTTTGCGGCGCGTAATGTCGCCACCATTGGGTTGTTTTTGTCTTTCACCGTGGCTGGGATAATTGATACACTGGATCCAGTGTCGATTAAAAATCGATACTTGGTGACGGGATCGTGAATGGTCAAGAGGCGAGTAGTCTGGGAATGAGGCAACGCAGTACTCGCTACTATGCGTCGCTGATGGCGTTTCCCGACGTCATTTCGGTATAACGAGGACAGTATCTAGAGGCACATTTGCGAGCTTGGTCACCAAATTTCATGTGGTACCAGCACAAGTTGCTACTAGCATCACGAGAGCGCGACCTGAAGCGGTGGTCTTGATTTGACCTATCAAAAGATCTACCCCTATCAAAGCGTTGAGGAGGAGGAGAAGGATAGTTTGAGTGATAGTCATAGGGATAGTCGTAGGCATTTTGGTGGCTTTGGAATCTCCCTGGGCCTTGCTGAATGTGAGCCACACTTTGACTCTGACCTATTTGAAAATTTTGAAGAGCTTGCTTTATTTCAGCGATGTCCTGCTGCAGCTTATCTATTGTGGCTGAGGATTGGCTAGGCGCCGTATTTGACGGGCTAAAAGTTGTAGCTGCTACATTCAGGGAAGCAACTTGTGGTTCTCGCGGCAAATTGATATTTCGGATCACCGTCTCTGCGGCTTCCGCTAATTTTTCTAACGTTTGCTCGGGCCCTGCTAGCGATAGAAATGGGCGCACATTAGGTGACAGCTTGGTCATGAAAACTTCCTTCAGAAATCCCTCAGCTACGGCAACTCCCGTAGCGAGTTTCCGTAGCTCTTTCACTAGCGAAGAGGGAGAGAAAGAAGCAGAGACAGATGGAATTGCTGAGGCATCTACAAGACTTCGGAATTTGTCCGCATCGGACATCTGAAGCCTTGCCAAGATTTTGCCTTTCAAGATTCCGTAAGGATTATGATCTGGAGGGTTTTCTAAGATGTCGTTAGAGTTATTTAGTAGTTTTGTGGGCGCGGCGCTCACAAGAGCATAGAATTTGTCTATCTCCTGATTTATCCTATTATACCTAAATACTGCTTCACACTGCTGGAACCAGGTGTGAGCGTCCTCCGGAATAAAGGAAGGGAGCCTAATGGGATTTGTGGGGGCTCGATCTTCATTCTCTGCGTCAGGCATGCTAGCGATCACTTTTGGGGTGCAATTAATGAGATCAGTGCCTAAGACTTGGGATGAGGTAGCAAGGGTTTGCGTTAATTCTTTACCTACTCACTCATTCAAATTAAGTTGAAACGGAAGGAAGGAAATATGAAATTGGAAACGAGAAAAAATTTTTGCGGTATGCGGCAATTTGCGTAGGCACGAAAATTAAAGCAGGTGAGAAAAATTATTTTTCTACCTACTCAATCAATCAATAGCGTTGAAGAAAACGGAAAGAGGGAGAATGGAAGCGAATATTTTTACGGTAGTCAGAATGCACGTAAGCACGGAAATAGAAAAAAAATATTTTTCCTAAAATTTGAGGATATAAATCCTACTAAAAATTTCTGGTAGATCATTTGCAATAATAAAGGAAGTAAGGAATAATATATATATCCCCAATGATAAAAGGAAAAGGAACCTAAGCATTGATTTCACAGGCAGAAAATACGCGAAGAAAGAAAACGCGAAAGCATGAAGTTCCGTGTGGCGATTTAGCCGGCGGCTATACGCGTCGGCCTCAGCCAGAGCCGCCAGCAATTTGCACACACTTAAGATAGGCAGATAGTAGTGGGTGTTTGGTCACAAGAAAGCGATGAGTTAAATTAAATTTCATTGAAATGTTTCTCTATTGAAATAAAGGCGTTTACGTAAAAGTTTGCAAGGATATGGAATTAAGAAATGAATTTCCAAAACTTAGCAAGCATAGACATGAATACTTTTCGTAATTTAAACTACTGCCAGTCGGTTTGTAAAAAAAGAATAAATGCTACTATACACATGCCTATAGTATTTATAACCACAGAGTAGTGACAAGAGACGACGGAGTGAGGTTCCGCCATTACACAAAGACGCTATCGAACGAACGCTGGCAAATCTCGCCGCGTTCATTCCAAACAGGGATCATCGTAGATTAGTAGATTGTCGTAAAGAAAGGAACGAACATGATTATGCTTTGATAATAAAATCATGACACGGAAATGCAATGCACATCGAACATGATTATGCTTTGATAATAATATCATGACCGGCACGCAATATCTTTACGCTAAGTCACGCTGAGAAAAAGACAAACAAAACACTGAATGAGACACATGCTACATCAATATTCCCACGCATAACTACGCAACTTAATAACACTGCACTGTCACTTATTTATACTCACTGACACGACGAAAAGGAGCACGATAATTTTCTAACACATTTAAAACTCACGAGAATTTGCTTGTAACACTGCCAAAGTAGGACGCCAAGTAAGTGTGGCTTTGAAAGGAAGGGCGCGCAACTGCGCAGTGTTGCCACCAGAGGGCTTCTCTCTCGAAAAATGTCAAGTGTTATTTTTATTATTTCATGCATTTACACAAAAACTTCAATGATTACGAATTAGAAGTAGAAAATAATTAATAATAAATTAGAGTAATATTTTTAATGCTACTAATTAATTTATTTAAGTATGAATGGCAAATTTATAATTTTTACGCTTATGTAGCGGTATGCTACAAACATAAGCAAGGTCGATTTCTCAAGGTTTCAATATATTTATTTTAAGCTCTTAGCAAGAGCTATTCAACTCAATGAACGTAATGAAACTCTTAATATTTAAATTGAACGAGAACTTCAAGGTTTAGGTTTACTGTTGATCTCCGGAAAGTTGTTTTCTATTAAAATTCCCTTCATTTTCTTCGAAGTTAAAAGTTATGAATAGTTAAAAGAGAACCGTTAACGATGTGAACGTTAAAACCTTAGCAGGCACCAGAGACCGCAGTCCAAGAGTTCAAACGAGGTGTGCTAGCGTCGTTGACGGGTGCTAGATTAAAATAAAGTTAGTCGCCACAGCCAGCTTTAATGGAGAAGTTTTGAGTTACGAAGCGAGAAGACTAGGCCATCTACGGTCACGGGTGGCACCACGAGCGGCTGATGTCAGAACGAGCAACAGCAAGACGCAATGAAGGGCCGGACAAATCAGTTGTAACCACTCTTCACCACCTCTGGCCCTTCGCAATACTAAGCTCAACTGCTATGAAAGGGAAAAAAATGGAAAGTAAAGGCCAACCAAAGATGCAACAACTAACTATACAATTTTAGATATTTTACGTAAAATTCTACCTAATCTCATACTGCCAGAAAGATAAATACCTTAATGCAACGCAGAGGATATAGCTCGTACATTGATAACAGGCTAAACGTGCATTGACGTATGAGCTTTGGCTTTTGTGACAGAAAATTAAAAAACGTCAGCTCACGATGTAGAGTTTAAAACCCTCGACCATCAACACGAAGGGCGCGTGTTGTCAGACTAGACATATCAGGCCACTAGGATCACGACTTAGTTCTAACAGTCACCAACCTACGACTTCAGGATAACCTCATTAAAAATTTCTGCCCATGAACAGAATAGTTCGTACCTACGGCAACCAATCACAGTTGTGCGGCAAATCTTAATATCTCATGTTTATTAATTTAAAAAACCTACCGATGAATGTTTGCAATGTTAATTTACCCGGCTTCCCATTGAAAGAGGGTTTCCTATTAAACCAAGCTCTACAAACAGAACAAATTAAACAGTACTATCCGAAACCTATGTCGAGGGACGCCGACGCGCGGAGGGGACTACTGATGTGCTAAGAGCCACACTCGTTGCCAATTCTGAAAGAAACAAAGTTTCTAGGCATCGCCTAAGAAGGCAACAGTTTTGAATACGTTTGAAAGAAAGAAATGATAGCAACAAAAGGTGAGGAGTTAATATGGAAACGAAAACAAAATGAAATAAAATAACCCCTTTAGAATTTAATCCAATCTTTTAATTATACTGGATGACTCATAATTGATTTAGTTTTGAGAGTTCACTGTACGGAGGTGATACGGGGGAGGCAGATGCATGCGATCTCATTTTGTCACATCGACATCTCCATTTCAGTAGCCAACATGGTCTAGATGGAAATTTATCGCTGCTTTGCAATGCGTACGTATTTTGAAAACCCCAATCTAAGATGGTGATGCAAGGAGCTTTTCGTACCTTATGCAACACAATTCGATTCTGTGTTGGACAATTAGAAACAACAAGACAACAAGTTGTACACTAAGGCGAGGCACTATCAGAACATAAAAAGATGTAGAGCGAATGAGAGTAGCGGGAGAGCAGTCGCCACGACGTTCTGCCCGAGGGCATTGTGGTGGTCTCAAGAAGTCATTCACTTGTACACCACCACACAAACTTCGATTAACCATCCGCCATCTCATTCAACGGCGGGCTTTGAGGCGGCTTTTGGATTGGCCTAAGCGGTACTGTAATGGTGCCTGGGTGACGAGGTATAAGTTCGTTGAGATTCTCGTCCCAGCACTTATTGTTTTAACGGAATTATTTGAGATCACATTCGGGAAGGAAAAATTAACGATGGGTTACTCAGCTTCTCAGTTTATTCGGGTGCCAGCAGGATCGTAGAGTGATGGTGTCTTGAGACTGGGGAAGTCATTGTCTTGGCTGAACATCTTTGTGGCTCGGGAAGTAGCTGAACCGGCTGGCTTGATGTGAGTTGTAGGCTGGAAGTGAGTGGTAGGTTGGTAATGTGTTCAGACCTCAATTCACATTAAAGCAAGGGTTCAAATTCAGAAGATGTGAACGGACTCCCTCAAAAGGTGAGTGGACCCCCTTAATGACTGTACCCCCTTCAAGCTGGTTCGGCCTGATGCAAGGGTATTACACCGAGGATTGATCAGATCATAAAAGATCTGTGATTCTCTAGTGGCGAATTGGAGTATCTAGGTATGTGGAGGATGAGCTTAAGGACACCGTCTAGGTAGAAATCAGGTTATGTGTTGATTTTCTGTTTATATATGCATCTTATAGAGAATTTTCTTGCGCTTCCATTGGTACTTTTCTTTTTCGTCTACTCCGAATAGTGCGCCCACCAGAGGGGGGGAAAGCGATGGGGGTGGAGTGACCTTGAACCCTCCCCCCCTCATTATTGGGAGTCAATTGAGCGTTTCTCTGCGGGAATGGCATTATAGCTCGTTAATGGGCTACTCAAAGTGCTTCCATTATTCAAACAAAACATTCTAACGCTGAATAAACTTTTTTTTTATAATTTTTGACAATTTCAGAATTAAGTTGTCCTGCCGTATCCATGATACCGCAGCTTTCATTCATAGCTTGATAACAGCTGCAGTATCATAGCTACAGCTATGGCGAGCACACCAATCCAAAGGGCTTGAAAAGAGCTATAAAACAAAGGAGTTGACTTGACAAAAAACGTATTTTGGTCAAAAAAAAAATGAAAAATTAAAAAAATTAATTGTTTTCATGAATTACACCTATTCTCTTTTGTTGTATATTTTTTCTCAGAGTTACAGAGCTACAGCAATTTAAATTATATCAATCGAAAGAGCTTGAAAAGAGCTACAAACGCTCAAGATTTCATTGTAGAAAACCCTGTAGTTCAAAAGATAAAAAGAAAAACAATTTTTTTTGTGAAAAAACTCGTTTTTATGGAAACTTGATAATTGGTTTCTCAAATGCTACTACTTCCACATTTTTAGAGCTACGAGAATGGTTTATATACCATTCGATAGGGCTCAGCAAGGTGTATCCTGGCGCAATAGCATTTTTCGATAAATTTATTATTTTGAAAATTACACGAGTTGAAAAAAAAAATGAAAAAAAGTTCATTTTTTTTCCCAAAAATCCACAAAAAAAAGTTATCGAAATTCCCTATTGCGAGTGGTTATATAGACATCTAAGCAATCTAAAAACGAAGTACTGGTTCTGTAACTTCAAAATTGTAGAAGTAGTAGGATTTTAAAAAAACCCCTATTTTATCATATTTTTCGAAAATAAAAAAAAATCCAGTGCAGATACGAAAATTTTGTCGAAATAACAAATGATATTTGGATCATTTCACACCTACTGTGAAAATTTCAGAGAAATCCATCTATAAATAACGGACTTTTTTTTTACCTGAACGGTGTCCTTAAGAGAAGAGATTTCCCGGATGGTACTACGGTGAATAAGGCCAGTAAGTCAATAAGGCCAGTAAGTCAGGAATTGTCCCGGCTTAGTTAAAGGAACAAAAGTGTAAAACCGCAGGTAATTAAGGTGAATGGTTAAGGCCCAGGTGTGTGTGTGTGTGTGTGTGTGTTGTGCAGACTTCGGAGATGGATCTGCAATTCAAGGAGCGCTGGATGATTTGTTCCAGGAGATAGGAGAAGCTACAAACACACCCTACCATTATAATGATCAATTCGCACACTGCAGGCACCTGAGGTTTTTCTTTCCTAAAGCCACAGGCTAAGAATTGGTTTTCTTGCAGCTCAAAAAGGTGAGAGGGTGAAATAAAGGTAGGGTTCATTAAAGTAAAAAATGACACTATCACATCATTCCAGTATAATCTAAACAAAACAAGAGAAAATTACTTTACATCGAGGAGCTAATCAGCGATAATCATCACAGAATTTCTCATCATTTAAAAGGAATTCAAATTCGCCACAATGACACTATATATCTATCCTGGCAAACAGAGAGTCTTTACGCGCACTTTAGTAAGCGCGTACCATAATAATATTCACAAAGAAGTCACAGACTATTCTCAGGCACTTCGTCCAAAACAAAGTTCCTGCTTAATTAAGTAAATTATTATTATATAAGAAAGTTTTAGCCTCCCTTAACCACGTCAAAGATGTTCTGAGAGAGGAAAGAGGAAGGCACCATTTAGTATGGAGTTGAGGGAACGTGGAATCTATGCACAAGGTGCACAGAAACAGTAAGCTAGGAAAGAAGTTCATGAAACGAGAAAAAAGTTGAAGAAGAAAGTAGTAGGTGCTGAAAAACAGGACAGCAGTGAACCGAAAAAAGATGGTCCGTAACAAAACAAAAACCTATTTTATTACAACAAAAAAGAAGCCTACCTAACCTTTAGCTCGGGCCCTCACATGGTTCCCCTGGGAGCCTTAATTAAGTTTTTCAAGGAGAACGCTTAAACACACATGAAATCTTACATTATCACACAAGGCACATCACAACTCTTAACTTGAAACAAATATCACGAAATTCACTGTTAACGACTTACGCGAAGAGCTATAACTTATCAACACAACGGCGGGCACAGCAATGGCGTCAACCGACGCTGGCTACTCGATACTGCCATACCGGTTGTCTAAACTCTAAATATGACAGAGCATAAGTTTCGACGGTATTTATGTGAGTGACATAAAACATTAAGATAAGTAATTATAATTAGGAATTTATTAGTAATAAATTACACTAAAATAGTTTATGCACAGAATTATGCAAATTAATACTATGAGATTTTTATGATTCGTAGCTAATGCTACAGCACTCAACCACCAACCAATGAGGACGAGTGCTCAGCGCGTGACCACATGAGCAGGCTGCACCCACGTCAAAGTTGCTCCACTCTGTGTGCGTGTGTTGCAGCGTCCGTGTGCGCGTGTAGGGTGCGTCATGTAGTAGTAGTAACAAAGGTTTTCTAGCGCTTCAGTTATTCAAACTATATCGCACCGGAGGTCACATAATTTAATCAGTATCAGGCTTTATGATTTACCACTTATGATGAACATCAACATTATTTGAACATCAAAAATTATATGATCGTAATTATAATTACAACTCAAGATTATAATCGTCTCCCCATTGAAATTTCGCACATCCTACAGTACATTCGAACACACTGGGCAGCCAAACCCCGTAGGGGGTTTCAGCAGCCCACTCATTATGGCCGGACGCCTTACTCACGCTGAAACCCCCCGAGGTACTAACGTAGCGCGCCCGGCCATGTTGCAGTTTCTTCATCTACAATCTTCCAATACGATGTCACGCTTGGCTACAGTACATTACCGCGTGGCTTCCTGTTAAATCTCAGAAAATAGCTTGCACCTCTCCAGGAACAGCTGCAACGCTGCTACGTTAAAGCCTGAGCGCTCGTTTTCCCTGAGTATTCCAATCAACACATTCTCCGCGCAGCCACGAAGATTTGGGAAACACACACTGCGTATAGCAGAGTATCTTGGACATTCAGCAAGAAAATGTACGACATTAAGGGAAACACGGCACCGTTCGCATTGCGGCTGCGGCTGTCGCTCCATGAGGTGGCCGTGTGCTATGCGAGTATGGCCGATGCGGAGGCGGCAGAGTTTCACCTCCATTCGACGAGCACGGCAGCTAGATGATGACCACTCTCGGACAGTGAGCTTAATGTTTCTCAATTTATTGTCAGTAGTGGCCGTCCAGTTTCGCTGCCACAGATCCTTCACCGCCGCCTTGATGCGAGGATGAAAATCACGGGAAGGGACCATCAAATTTAGTGTTCTCTCACTTGACCCAGCAGCTTGCTTAGCTTCCCGGTCTGCCCTCTCATTGCCGGATATCCTTACATGCGCGGGCAACCAGCATACCTCGACACTCTTCTGTTCATTTACAAACTGTGCCAGTTTTGTGACGATCTCCGCAATAATGGGGTGGGTGCTGTTGTACATTTGAGCAGCATCTATTACACTTTTCGAGTCCACGAAGATGGTGAAAGAGTGATATGCGTGCTCCTCAATCAGCTGTAGCGCTTGCATCACACCATAAAGCTCCGCTGAGAAAATCGAGGTCTCTGGGAGCAGCCTCCTAGCCCTCACCAATTCCCCGTACACAGCGGCGCAGCCCACAACATCTCCTGTCTTTGAGCCGTCTGTATAGATCTTCACAGAGTTTGCATGTTTCTCCAGTATATGCTCCATGAAAATTCCCTTCAGGATGTTAGCCGGCATTGAATCCTTTTTAGGCATTCGACATCCAGGGCAGAAACTTTCCACGGAGACACGCCATGTCGGAGAGCAGTCAAAAAGCACAGGTTGCACTCTCATGGGTCCCAGCTGCATGGCGGCCGTCAGCGCAGGATAGTTAAGTGATGATGGCTATCAATATGGGAAAGGCAGATGTCGCCCGGAAGGAAGCTGATCTAGACGGGCCAGGTACTGTAGGCTCAGTTGCACACGGCGGAGCCAAAGTGGGGGTTCTCCACTCTCCACACACAAACTGGCCGACGGGGAGGTCCGAAAGGCGCCAGTGCAAAGCCTTATGGCCGTGTGGTGCACCGGGTCTAGCGCTGATAACGAAGTTTCCCTTGCATACTGGTATATAGTGCAACCATAGACCAGCTTACTTCTGATCAGGGTTCTGTATAGGCGCAGCAACGTTACACGGTCAGCTCCCCACGCCAGGCCTGATACACATTTCAATAGATTCATTCTTCTATTGCAATCAGACTTCAGCGCGGTCAGGTGAGGTTTCCACGATAATTTGTCGTCAATAGTCAGACCCAGAAATTTGGCACTATGAGCAAAGCTTATCGGTACTCCCCGGAGAAGTAGCTGTGGAGGGTCACGTCGGCACCGTCCCTGAAAGTGCAGGGCTATAGTTTTCCCAGTGGAGAATACGAAGCCATTTTCCGTCGCCCAGTCATTCACACCGTTGACTGCATGCCAACTGTACCCTGCGCGACAGTGCCGGTAAATACGCTGATGAAGAGTAGATCATAAAGTCATCAACGTACAATGACGACGAGACATCGGCTGGCAGTGTGGAGGTGATGTCATTTACGGCCAGAGAGAAGAGAGTGCAGCTCAGCACACTACCCTGGGTAGGCACTCCTGCTGGATTTGCCAAGGCGACAACATGGTTCCCACTTTTACACGAAAACTTCTCTCATGGAGGAACTGCTGGATAAAAAAGGCCAAATTGCCCCGAAGGCCACTCCCATAAGCACGTTGGAGGAGCCCATGTCTCCAAACGGTATCATATGCTTTGTGCAGGTCGAAAAAGACACAAGCTCTGCTTGCGGGCGGCAGTATTCTGGACCAGATGACTCTGCAGTCTCACGACAGCATCCGTTGTCCCCCGAAGCTGTCTGAAGCCGAATTGGGCAGGATTCAAAATTTCTTCCGCTTCCAGCCATCGGACCAGGCGAACGTTTACGATCCTCTCTAACAGCTTGCACACACAACTCGTTAGGGCGATAGGTCGGTAGCTGTCTGTACATGTGGCCGGTTTCTGAGGTTTGGCAAAGGCAAGGATTGTTGCAGTGCGCCAGTCCTTTGGAAATACACGGGTCGTCCAGACCTTATTGAATATATGAAGTAGCTGGCGTAAGGCTGTTGAGTGCATCCTCTTGAGCATCTGATAATGAATCCCATCAGGGCCTGGTGCAGTATTATTGCAAGTTCTTAAGGTGCGGTAGATTTCAAGAAAGGTGATAGGCTTGTTGTACGAGAAGACTGTTTCTGTTTCGAAGTCTGGTTTATGTTGTTCTCTTTTGCATTTTTGTGCTCGGAAAGCAGGTGGGTATTGAGCTTCGCTACTATTATGTGCGAAACTATCAGCCAGCGCCACCGCCACCCGCTGAGGATCCGCCGTGAGTATGCCGTTCACTTCTAAACAAGGCCTGCCACAGCTGTATTTTCCTTTCATCTTGCCCACACGTTGCCAAATTTTGGTCATAGGCGTGTCGGTGTTAAGGCTGCTAACATATTTGCGCCACAAGCTCCGCCTAGCAGCGTCCTTGATCAATTGGGCCTTCGCTCTTGCTCGCTTATATGCAATTACATCCGCCAGCTCGCCGGTACGTCTAGAGCGTCTCAGGGCTTGCCGCCGCTCAAAGTTTGCCACAGCGCAGTCATTATTCCACCAAGGAACACGGTACTTTGGTGTACCACCGCGTGACATCGGGATAGCAGCACTAGCAGCACTCCTGAGGGTACCGGTAAATCGCTCCACCATGTCGTCAACTTTCAGCAGGTCATTTATTTCTTCCATTTGTTGTTAGGGCTTCAAAAGTATCCTAGTTGGCACGCTTCACGCAGTATCGAGGTTCTGCTGGCACTGGAGCAAACTCCCTCACTTCCATAACAATGGGGAAGTGGTCACTGCCATAAGTATCTTCCAGCACGCTCCACAGAATATCGGGGAACATATGTGGAGTGCTGAAACTGAGGTCGATGGCGGAGGTCGTCCCTGTTTGGACGTGAAAATGAGTGGCGGTCCCAGTGTTGAGCAAACAGAAATTGGATCTCGTAATGAATTGGTTGATGAGCCTACCACGCTGGTCGCTTTGGGCGTTGCCCCAAGCCACGTGCTTCGCATTGAGGTCGCCTACCACAAAAACGGGTCCAGGCAATTGAGTACTGATATTCTCAAAATCCGGCAACGAGAAAGGTTCAGCTGGGGAGATGTACATGTTACAGATGGTGGTCATTTTCTTGTTGAACCAAAAACGGATGGCCATTACCTGGATCTGGGTGTTCATCGGCACTTTGGAATAACCCAAGTTCTTCCTTAAAAGAACAGCTAGTCCAGATCCAGGGACAGGATTTGGTACGTGAGAGAAAGTTTCTATATTATAGTTAGCAAGTGGGGTCGGAGTTATGTCTCCTAGCATGGTCTCTTGGAGACATATGCACAGTGGTTGTTGTTGTTGTTGTTGTTGTATGATGGTAAGCAGGTCACCGTAATTCCTACGGTCTCCCCTACAATTCCATTGTAAAACACTCTGTGTCATGTTCCCTTCCCTGGGGGTTGCTCTTTAGGATCAGGCGGTCTTTGGTGTAATGGTGACTTAGTCGATGCTAGTCTCTCACCCCACGCGTGCAAGGGCACTGTCGGGAGAGGTTTTGGAAGAACCTTCGATGGTAAAGACCACACTCTTGTAAAGTCAGGCGCAGTCTCCTCTGGCATTCTTCCAACGCGATCCAACGAACGCACACGCTGTGCCACCGAGGGTTCTGGCTTTCTCACACTTCTGCGGCTCTCGTGAATAGCCCTTACATCTTGGGGAGGTGGCATCTCAGATTGTTTGTTCGTGCTATAGGGGATCGCAGGCTCCTCGTCAGTTGGACGGGCCACCTCTATCGATGTTTCGTCTGTGCCATGGGTCAAGCCGGCATTCGCCTGGGCTTCCGTGCACATATCACCACGACGTTTTCCTGACTCAGCTTGGCGCCTCTTACTATCAGATGCTCCCCAAAATGGACCCCTGCTACCACCATTGAGAAAACAGGCCCGGTATCCTACAAGTGCCAACTGAAGGGGGGAGAGGTCGTTCGTCGACACCAGGACCAAGTTATTACCTGCTCGAACACCATCCCTGAACCCTTGGAACAACCTACGGAGGAAACCATCGTGTTTCCACAACCTGCTCAAAATTCATACCCACCACCTCCGACCCATGAACCTGACTCCGAAACACCTGATTACCCGATTCCCACCCAGGAGGCTAGGATGCACGAGCCTCCAAGCGCTAGCATCTCGCGCAGGTCTACCCGAGCTCGGAAGCCTGTGGTGAGAATGGACCTTTAGGATTGACTATATTGAATAAGGGGACTGGGGATACAGGGGGGGTTTCTAATTAAGGAGGGAGGGGTGTAATATAGCGAGTAGTGTAAGTTCTAGTTAGAGAGACCAATAGTTGGCAACGCTCGAGACAGCAACACTCGCGGCCAGTCTGCAAGTGGCCTCAGGTTCAACAACAAGTAAATGTTGACTGAGTGTGTGTATATAGTACCTACTGTGGTTGGTATCTAACTTCTTAATTTCTAAACTAATGTACTAATTCTATGCTACCCTATTCTATATATTCCTTTCTATCTCCGCTCTGCTCTCGCTAACCACATTCTGGTATCTGAGTATCTAGTTATGTTGTAAGGTATCCAAGAGGTGAGTAAACTATTTTACCTAACTTGATGTCTATTACTATGTTGTGTCTAAGTCTATGTGAAACCTATACTGTGCTATAGTGTAGGTTGTGATATTGGCGACGAGGTGTTAATGGAACTACTGGGAATGACTAGTGAGGAAACATAAAATTTGCCCAATAATTTTTTATTGTTGTTGTGCTGCTCACTGGTGTTGCTAGACTGGCTAGACTAGTGAAGAATCTCAGAATTGAGCAAGTGATTGTACTATTTGTGCTGTGAAAATTTTTTTTTACAGTGTGTTTGACTTACTAAAAAATTCAATATGCCATTGATAGGTTCAGTAGGAGAATTTAATCCTGTAGAGGAGGAATTTGGAGACTATGAAACTAGATTACACTGCTATTTTTTAATAAACAAAATAGAGGAAAATAAAAAAGCCCCCACCCTAATTTCACTAGTGGGTCCTAAAATTGCTAGGCTCATTAGAGACCTCGTGTCTCCTAAAAAAGTACTTGATGCTACTTATGACGAGATTGTGGAAGCGTTGAGACGGCATTTTAAGCCAACAAGAAATCAAATCTTTGAGAGGTTCAGGTTTCATAAGCGGAACCAGAGACAAGGGGAAAGCATTGCAGATTTTGTGGCTAGCTTGAAAGCACTTTCGAATACCTGTAATTTCAAACAGGAAGTGCTAGAAGAGACCCTGCTGGATCGTTTCATTTTGGGTGTGTCCAGCAATGAAATTCAAAATTGCTTGTTAAATGAGGCTGGCCTGACATGGCAAAAGGCCATGGATCTAGCTACTGCTAAAGAAACCACACTGAGAGAAACAGTGGGGTTGAGGCAACCAAATTCAATTCTAAATGTAGGCCAGAGCAGAGTTAAGCAAACTGCTATTAAGCCTCAGGGCAAAACTCAGACTCAAGCTAACCCCAAATCAGCATGCAGCGGCTGTGGTAATCTGCACTGGCGTAGAGATTGCCCCTATAAAGACAGTGTTTGTCATGGTTGTGGCCAAAAAGGCCATCTTAAGAAATGTTGTTTTAAATTGACAATTAAGAAATCTGATAAAGGCAACAAAAATAATTTTGTGCATGCTATGCATGAAAAAAGGGGGAGGGAAAACCACCCTAACCCTAATGGAACTAGCAATGGAACCAGTGCAGACTACCCAGCCCCCAAGCCAGAATGTTATGGGGACATTTTTGCTTTAGCCGAGGAAATGAAACCCCCAATCAAAATAAAATTGTTACTAAATGGTGTGCCATTAGAGATGGAGGTAGATACAGGTGCTGCCAGGTCTATCCTTTCAATGGCCACCTACTCTAAAATTCCAGCTAAGTCAAGACCCGAGCTGAGACCTTCTGATGTGAAGCTTAGGACTTATGGGGGAGCTGAGCTGGTAGTTTGTGGGGAGATTAGGGCTAACATCCAGCGTGAATCTAGTGGTATGGTTCCTCAGCTAGCAACTTTTGTGGTTGTAGACAGGGAGGGGCCAGCCTTGCTGGGTAGGGACCTGATTGATTTCCTTGGGCTAACTATAGTTTCAAATAATGTCAACAAAGTGATCACTTGCCCTGAAGAGTTAGCAAATAAATTCCCCGACCTTTTTCAACAAGGTCTAGGTTGCTTTAAGGGAAGAAAATTCAAAATAGAAGTGGATCCAGCCGTACCACCAAAGTTCTGTAAGGCCAGGAATGTGCCTTACACACTTAGACCTAAGGTGGAGGCTGAACTTGATAGACTGGTGCAGGAAGGTATTCTCACCCCTGTACAGTATTCAAGATGGGCGGCGGCGATCGTCCCTGTGCTCAAGGCTGATCAAAGCATCCGAATATGTGGGGATTACAAGCTCACAGTCAACAGAGCCACTAGGCTTGATACCTACCCCATACCAAGAGTGGAGGATCTATTTAGCGGGTTAGCAGGAGGAGTTATATACTCCAAGCTAGATATGTCTCAGGCATACGCTCAACTACCCTTAGATGAAGACTCCAAGGAACTCACGGTAATAAACACCCACAGAGGTTTATTTGCCTACAACCGTCTCAGCTTTGGAATTGCGTCCGCACCTGGAATCTTTCAGCGTGCCATGGAAGGACTATTGCAGGGCCTCCCAGGAGTGTTCTGCTACCTGGATGACGTCCTGGTGAGTGCCACTAATGAGCAAGAGCACAACAAGCGTCTCTATCAAGTCCTATCTAAACTTCAGGAGGCAGGGCTAAAGCTGAAAATAGATAAATGCCAAATTGGAGTGCCACAGGTATCCTACCTTGGATACCAAATTGACAAGGATGGATTGCACCCCACTGCCGAGAAGGTAGCAGCAATCCAGAAGGCACCAGCTCCTACTAATGTAACTCAACTGAGAGCCTACCTTGGGCTGCTAAATTTCTACAGGAAATTTCTAAAATCATCTGCAACTATGCTGGAGCCCCTAAATACCTTACTGAGGGATAAAACCCCTTGGAAATGGGATGCAAGTCAGGAGAGAGCCTTCCAGAAATCTAAACAAGCCCTCCTGGACTCTCAGACTCTAGTCCACTTTGACCCTCAGAAACCCATAGTGGTAGTGGCGGACAGTAGTGCGTATGGTGTGGGAGCGGTGCTGTGTCACCTTATTGATGGGATTGAACGCCCCGCCTATTTTGCCTCCCGAACTCTAACAGCAACAGAACGCAACTACTCTCAAACTGAGAAAGAAGCCCTAGCTATGGTGTTCGCACTTCGAAAATTTCATTGCTACCTGTGGGGACAGGATTTCACGGTGGTTACGGACCACAAACCTTTGTTAGGACTATTTGATCCGGGTAGAAGCATTCCTCCGATGGCATCCGGGCGCATCCAAAGGTGGGCTTTACTACTGCAGTCCTACAAGTTCACCTTGCGTCACCGGTCTGGCGTGCTGTTGGGTACGGCTGATGCTCTCAGTCGTCTACCCTTGACAACTCCCGAGGAAGCCACACCTATTCCTGCGGAATGGACGTCCTTAGTAAACTTCCTCGAGTCAGCTCCAGTCACCAGCACCCACATCCGCGACAGCACCCTAAGGGACCCAGTACTTTCAAAGGTATACAAATACTGCCAAGTAGGCTGGCCTTCGATGGTAATTGGTGACCCTGATCTCGCTCCGTATACTAGGAGGCGAGACGAATTGTCCACACAAAATGGCTGTGTGCTCTGGGGAGCAAGAATAATTGTACCCCAAGCTCTCAGACAAGCTATTGTGGATGAACTTCACTCTGGTCATGCTGGATCATCCAGGATGAAGGAGTTAGCTCGCAGCTACGTGTGGTGGCCCCTTCTGGATAAAGACCTAGAAGAAACAACTAAGTCATGCAGCGAGTGCCTGAGCACTCGAGCCGCACCGACGAAAGCTGAACTCCATCCGTGGGAATGGCCTGCGAAGCCTTGGCATCGCATACACATTGACTACGCGGGCCCAATGGATGGAAAATACTACCTAGTGATCGTGGATGCACACTCTAAGTGGGTTGAAATTTTTCCCACATCTACTACAACCTCTAGCGAAACGATCTTGTGCCTGAAACACACTTTTGCGACATTTGGATTCCCAGTAACAATTGTTTCAGACAACGCAACGTGTTTCACATCGGTTGAATTCCAAGAATTTGTGAAGGCATGTGGTATGCGACATATTACAAGCGCACCATACCACCCTTCAACTAATGGACTGGCAGAGCGCATGGTACAAACTTTCAAGAAGAATATACGGAAGTCAACGGAACCCCTACGCCTAGCACTAGACAGGTTCCTGTTCAACTATCGGCTAACACCTCACACGACAACGGGTGTTACGCCTGCCGAACTGATGAGGCAGGAAAGTTCGCTCTCGTCTTGATCTGCTTTGGCCGTCAGAAGCAATCGCGTCCAAAGTTGCTCAACGCCAGGACGCTCAGAAAAGATACCACCCAGGGTCTCGCGCGGTTGACATTCCGCTGGAGTCACCTGTGATGGTCCGTCAATACACGCCGGGTTCCCCAAAATGGACCCCTGCTACCACCATTGAGAAAACAGGCCCGGTATCCTACAAGTGCCAACTGAAGGGGGGAGAGGTCGTTCGTCGACACCAGGACCAAGTTATTACCTGCTCGAACACCATCCCTGAACCCTTGGAACAACCTACGGAGGAAACCATCGTGTTTCCACAACCTGCTCAAAATTCATACCCACCACCTCCGACCCATGAACCTGACTCCGAAACACCTGATTACCCGATTCCCACCCAGGAGGCTAGGATGCACGAGCCTCCAAGCGCTAGCATCTCGCGCAGGTCTACCCGAGCTCGGAAGCCTGTGGTGAGAATGGACCTTTAGGATTGACTATATTGAATAAGGGGACTGGGGATACAGGGGGGGTTTCTAATTAAGGAGGGAGGGGTGTAATATAGCGAGTAGTGTAAGTTCTAGTTAGAGAGACCAATAGTTGGCAACGCTCGAGACAGCAACACTCGCGGCCAGTCTGCAAGTGGCCTCAGGTTCAACAACAAGTAAATGTTGACTGAGTGTGTGTATATAGTACCTACTGTGGTTGGTATCTAACTTCTTAATTTCTAAACTAATGTACTAATTCTATGCTACCCTATTCTATATATTCCTTTCTATCTCCGCTCTGCTCTCGCTAACCACATTCTGGTATCTGAGTATCTAGTTATGTTGTAAGGTATCCAAGAGGTGAGTAAACTATTTTACCTAACTTGATGTCTATTACTATGTTGTGTCTAAGTCTATGTGAAACCTATACTGTGCTATAGTGTAGGTTGTGATAGGGAGGTGGCATCTCAGATTGTTTGTTCGTGCTATAGGGGATCGCAGGCTCCTCGTCAGTTGGACGGGCCACCTCTATCGATGTTTCGTCTGTGCCATGGGTCAAGCCGGCATTCGCCTGGGCTTCCGTGCACATATCACCACGACGTTTTCCTGACTCAGCTTGGCGCCTCTTACTATCAGATGCTACAGTTTCCGTAGTCCTAGCCACCTTTGTCATAGCACCACCAACGGGTGGTGATCTCACACTCGGTATGCGTTTCCGCGATACCGAGGAGACTGCCGAACTCAGACACACAGGGACTGGGAGGTCTGCGAGAGCAAAACGTGGCACATCAGGAAGATCGCTCCGCTCAGGTCTATCAGCAGGTCGGGGTCCAGCAGCGGGAGTACGGCGTGCAACACGCGCGGCATCAGCACCTTCGGTGGGGTCCCGACCAGCAACACTGGGGGCTCCTGTCACTGCCGGGTGCACTGGCACAACAAAGCTGGGTCTCCTTGGTGGGGCCCGCACTGCCGTGGCATAAGACGTCTCTGATCTGACGTATCTGCCACTTACAACACGCTTAGCTTCCCCGTAACTCATTCTCTGCGATGTTTGCGCGGCCAATACCTCTGCTTCCATTTTATAGTAAAAACATTCTTTGGAGCCAGCAGGGTGTGGTTTATCGCAGTTGGCACATCTCGGGGGCTTATCACAGGGCAGTTCGTGCTGATCCTCGGCACAATTTGGGCATGCTCCTCTTAAGGATCGACAGGTCTTAGCACCATGCCTATATTGTTGACACTTATAGCAGCATCGTGGCCTTGGGACGTATTGTCGCCCGTTGCACCTCGTCCATCCTATATTCACATGTGGCGGCAGAGAGCATCGATCAAACGTAAGGATGTAGACAGAAGTGGGCACCAGGGCACCATTAACGTTTTTCTTGGTTCGGTACAGCGCCTTCACTTCGTACTGCCGCAATTCCTCCAGGAGGCGCTCATCAGCGTAACCAGGATGATTGGCGAAGTAGATCGTTCCTTTGCTCTCATTGAGGCTTCCATGTGGGGTCACTTGTTAACCTAACCTTCCACACCCACGCCAGCCAGATAGCGAATACTCAGTATGTTGCGGCTCTGCTCAGAGTTACGGACCTCCACCAAGAGGCAACCACCGCAAGTCTCTGTGATCTTGGCGGGTCTACCTCCCAGCCCACGACACAAGTCACGGTTTGCCATGATCACATCAATGTGAGTCAGAGGTGAGCCGTCAGTAGCTTTAATATTGAAGAACCTTTTGTACTCGGTGGGCAAATTTGGCTCTACCAGGTCGAAGGGCGCGGCCTCCTCAAGAAGATGCAATCTTCTGCCTCGACGTCGCCCACGACCTGGCCTGTTTGGAGGACGTTCAGGTGCGTAAGGTTCAAGAGTTATAGCATTGTTTTGTCCGCGCTCTATTTCCTCGCCCACAGGTTGGTGCGGCGGTGGTTGCAGAGGCGGCTCTTGAGAGGAAGAGGCAGGTTCAATGTCCTTGCTAGGTATCCGGGTCGTCAACGGGGGGTGAGCAGCCAGAGTTGTATCGATGGAAGCAAGCACATTGTCTTAGGTCTCTCTTGTCAAGGAGGGTCTCCCCTCCCCTATCCACGCTGGCTCAGGCTGGAAAAGAGACCCCCGAGCAGTCAGTAGCCATTTGATATATCATCTATATTTGAGGCGGGCACAAACTGACCAATAGGGGGTGAATACCCCCTCCCACCGTCAACCCCGACCCGTGGCAGCCCCTTGTTTGCTCGGGATAACGGGGGCTTTATCACCCGTAACTGCCAGGGTCCCGTTTTATATACATGGGGGGCCTTCCCATGGCCCCCCATTTTGTCTGGCTGCTCCGAGTGAGTCTGTCTGCCACGGTTGAACCCACCAGGACCGAGGTCCTGACAGCATAGCCTTACTCCTCCTCACAACACACAAACCCTCCCACCACAATAAGGTAAGGGGGCGTTGGGAGGGGGGTGCGTCATGTGCACTGGGCCAGAGTTGAACTCATTGCCAGAAGTCGTTGTATCGTCTAACTATGTGTTACCAGATGTCGCAATGCAGTTGGTTATGCACTTGCAAAATAGTAAGCAGAAAAAGTAATTTATCAGTCGATATATATAGAAATATGACAAATGGCAAAATTCATCAATGTTTCACAGCGAGCAATAATGTTTCAAAAAAGTTTTCTTTCATATGTTGCTTAGATGCATTTGTTTTAGAAGTTTAAGTGGCCTTGTTTGCATAAACCATTGTATCCAGCTATTGGAGATATAAAATTATTGCCATAGAAAGTTTCCTGGACTGCTACCACAGCCGGTTTATATGTATCTATTAAGTGAATTAGATCTTCTTTGGATGAGGTCATTCCCTGGAGATTCCATTGTAAAAAGATTTCGGTTCCTTCTTCAGCTCTCATCGCCATTTCACTCCGTGATTTCCACGTTTTCTTTAATCATTCTCACCTGCTCGGCCTTTTCTAGGAGATCTCCGTCCACGGTTCTCTCCCGATGTGTCGAGCGATTTAAAGTGTGGTTTGGTCTTTCCCAGTGAATTAGATTGTCTCAGCTCTTCCTCATACATGTCTCTATCAGCGTCTGTACTACTTTTCTCTTGTTTGTGTTTATTCCCGGAGTTTTTATGCTCATCTTTGCTTCGGTTTTCTTTTTCTTCCCCTGGGGTGGTCGACTTTAGATGAAGGTCGACTGTGGTTGTGTATATTCTTCCGGTGGTGGGACTTTCGCAGACTACTTCCGTCCTACCGCTCGTTCTTTCACGAACAGCCTGCCTTCCACTTCCTCTGCCCACCACATTGTCTCCAGGATCTTCTGCTTTTTGTTTAGGGCTTGTTATTTCTGCTTCCTCGTCTCCTGAGCGCTGTCGCTTTTTAGTGTTGACTGTACCAGTCGCATCTCCAATGGTACCTTTAGCTACAACCCTTGAGTAATTCATTGTAAAATGCGGATTTCTTTGTTTGAACAACAATTTAGCTTGTCCTTTGGAGACTCTTTCTCTGCTTTGTATGATCATTATTTCCTCTTCCTCCTTCCTTCTCTGACAAGCTTTATCGCCCGCCATATGTCCGTCCCCACAGTGGTAGCAGGTAGTTACTTCAGAGCTACAGCGGTCCATTGCGTGTCCTGGCTCAGTGCATCTTGAGCAGGTTTCTTCTCCTTGGCAGTATTTTACCCCATGGCCATATTCGAGACATTTTTTGCACATTATTGGTTTTGGTTTGATTTCATAAGCTTTTGTTTTTGCTTGTTCTCCAAGTATATCGAGGTATTCCGGTATTGGTGACTGTCTGAAGGAGATGAGTAAGGGTTTCGCGTGTACGTTGCTGGGTCTTATCCACCTTGCTTCAACAGCATCTTGTATTCCACATTTTTCCAATAGCCCTCGTTTGAACTGCTCGAAGTTGTTCATATTGTATTCGTAGATGTAAATTAGACCTTTATTGATACCAAACTTGAGGTTCTCTTCCACAGTAACTGGCAGTTCGTTCAATTCTTTAAGTTGCTTCATTTTCTGGCTTTGTTCAGCATTATTTACTTCCACGGTGAACACCGTTTTACTGCTTGACCTTATGGATTTCGGTTTGCTCCCGAGGTGGTTTGCAATGCATTTTTCTAGATGCCACGGAGACATTTTTCGCCTGTCGAACTCGTTCATTTTACAGTTGAAATGTGTGATATATTTGCTGGCTGGTCCCACTGATCCAGTTTCCGTTGTACCTTCATTGATTTGCTTGGCCCTCAGCAAAGTTACCTTCTCTCTTTGTATTATCTGCAACACGTTCCGTGCTCGCGATAGCCGTGTGCTATAGGTTCCGCCGCCGTGCGGCCGGGACCCGGGTTCGAAACTCGGCGCTGGCAGTGGCGATTTTCTCTGTTGGGTATAGGAGAAAAATTCCAAGCACAATACCCCACTCTACCCAGGTGTCTGAAATGGGTACCGGTCTTGACCGGGGGAAAGCGTCATGGCGTCCTGGCGTTAGTTATAAGGCATTTGAAAATCCAATGTACAAGGTGATATGTATCAGGCTTGATTGGGAATAAAGCATCCGTAGATGCCTTCATTATTATTATCTCCTCAAACTCTCTCTTGCACAGGTTACTTCCTGCTGCGTGTGAGCCTCCACAGTGGTGGCATTTCTCTTCGTTAGACTCGCAGTTGTGGATGGAGTGGCCGATGCTTGCACATCTCCTGCATATGGTTACGCTGCTGCGGCATCTCTTCGCTGTGTGTCCATACATTTGGCAGTTATGGCACATCATGGGTTTGTTTTGGAATGGGTACACTCTGGTATCTTGTCTTTCTCCTGGAATATATATATATATATTGTATGGTACATATTGCTGTCTGAATGATATAAGGAAAGCTTGCGTTTCAGGATTTCGAGATTTGATAAAAGTTGCTGGGGTTACATCTTCCACATTGTATTCCTCCTGAAGTCCGGTCTTGAAGCAGGGATGGAAAAAACCCTGGGTTTTTTAAAAAAACCCAACCCACGTGGGTTTTTTTGGGTTAAATTGGTTTTTTTTGGGTTTTATTGTTTTTTTTTTGGCTTTATTGGGTTTTTTTCAATACCTTTTTTTGTTTAAAAGAGTTATTCACATAGGTCCAGTTGCCTCTCTTCCAGATTTATATACACTTATTGAGTAAATATTGTTATTTGATTACTTTATTTCCAACATTATATTACATCATTATATGAATTATTACATTCTATGAACAATATATGAATCAAGTTTGTCCATCACAATTACCACTTACCAATTACCATATGCATAGGGGCATAGCTGTGCAGTCTGTAAAGATATAAGATGTGCAAAGAGAATCGCTATGCTTGTCAATTCATAGCAAGTTGTTTTAGCAGAAGACAGACACAAGTCATGTGAGAGGGAAGCACCATGCAGATCATAAGTAACCACCACAAGCAACTTGAAGCAAGACAGCTGCACATCACTCAACAGTCATGCTGTTAACAACTTAACATGTGTATTGTGTGAGCTGGAGGGCTTAGCAGTGCAAGCCAAGTCAGTCAACCACACTGTTACATGTTACAACATGTAGTGACATGCCAAAAATTTTTCTTTAAATTTGTCAAAAAAATCACTTTTTGCAGTACAGGATAGCAACAAATACTCAAACGATTAGAAATAAATGCTCTAACAGATTCCATCGTCAAATTTGTTCCAGTGCAGCTTGAATGCTCACCATAGGCCAGTCGTTTATTTACTTTCTTACCCCATGATGGCTGCGGTCGTGTCTTGCCCCATCTGACTATAATTGTTAGACTTGTTTCCGGCAAAGCTCTCAAAGGAGACAGATATTGAAGAGTGGTTGGCTGAGTACAATCTGGAGTTGATCGGTACGATTTATTTGTATAAATTGAAGGACTCCAACATCTTCCCAAAACACATGTTCATCATGAATATCACTAAGACAACGACTCCTCATTGATGGTGGGATATTCAAAACATGAAACAGCAGAAAATGCAGATTCTTGAAAAAACACTGGCAGAGTGTTTCTGCAAGTTTATAAGCAATCTTCATTCTTGCTTTGCAAGTTCAGGATTCGTTGAGAGAATTTTCTAAACATTTGGAATTGTGTGGAATAAATTGAGAAATAGATTAGGATCGGAACGCGCACAGAAATTGGTCTCATTATATCGCCACCTCACAAATGATCATGATGTGGAGGACAACGATAAAATGGCAGTGGATGTAGAAAGAGAAATAAAGTAGTACTGTAGTAGCGGTCTAGTATAAAAGCAGGGTTGGCACATAAAAAACCCACCCAAAAAAGCTAAAAAAAAAAAACACATTAAAAACCCACTAAATAGTGTTTTTTTGGCATTTTTGGGTTTTATTGGTGCTATTTGCATTTCACTTGTTTTCAAGCTTATAGAATCAAAATGAGCTAAATATTTTTATTGTCAAAAATTTGTACAAGGCATTTGCATGACAACGACAATAAATATTGAAAAAAACACTATAAAAATAAAATAAGAAAAACCCTAATCACAAAAAAAACTCGAGGGGCTAGTATATTTCCATGAGTTCCATTTCCAAAGTAAAAAACAAAAACTTAGAAACAAATGCAGCTTGACTATTTGAGAGTAAAGAGACTTCTGAATTCTTCCTCTATTTTCTAGACTAGACCGCTAATACAGTACTACTTTATTTCTCTTTCTACATCCACTGCCATTTTATCATTGTCATCCACACCATGATCATTTGTGAGGTGGCGATATAATGAGACCAATTTCTGTGCGCGTTCCGATCCTAATCTATTTCTCAATTTATTCCACACAATTCCAAATGTTTAGAAAATTCTCTCAACGAATCCTGAACTTGCAAAGCAAGAATGAAGATTGCTTATAAACTTGCAGAAGCCCTCTGCCAGTGTTTTTTTAAGAATCTGCATTTTCTGCTGTTTCATGTCTTGAATATCCCACCATCAACGAGGAGTCGTTGTCTTAGTGATATTCATGTTGAACATGTGTTTTGGGAAGATGTTGGAGTCCTTCAATTTATACAAATAAATCGCACCGATCAACTCCAGGTTGTACTCAGCCAACCACTCTTCAATATCTGTCTCCTTTGAGAGCTTTGCCGGAAACAAGTCTAACAATTATAGTCAGACGGGGCAAGACACGACCGCAGCCATCATGGGGTAAAAAAGTAAATAAACGATTGGCCTATAGTGAGCATTCAAGCTGCACTGGAACAAATTTGACCATGGAATCTGTTAAAGCATTTATTTCTAATCGTTTTAGTGTTAGTTGCTATCCTGAACTGCAAAAAGTAATTTTTTTGACAAATTTTTGTACATGTTGTAACATGTAACAGTGTGGTTGACACTAGCGTGCCAAATTCCGACCACGCGCGCGAACACACACTTGAACTCACTCTTTCTCCCTAAAAACAGGGTAAAAAAGGGGTAATTGTATAAAGATGGCTATAACTTTTGAAAGAATCCGTCTATCGATTCCAAATTACTCTCAAATGAAAGAGTGATAGTTTCTCTCGTTCAACACAAGCCCACGACCCTAACGGTTCTCTGAAAACTACAGAAATTATTCGATAAGCTTACCCGACTCGCGCGCCGTCAAAATTAATTGCGTTTACCGACTCGTAACTTTTGAAAGAATCCACTCATCGACTTCAAATTACTCTTAAATGAAAGAGCGAAACATTCTCTACCTCCCATATTGAACACAACACCACGACCCTAACGGTTCTCTCATAAATACAGAAATTATTCGATAAGCTTACCCGACTCGCGCGCCGTCAAAATTAATTGCGTTTACCGACTCGTAACTTTTGAAAGAATACACTCATCGACTTCTAATTACTCTTAAATGAAAGAGCGAAACATTCTCTACCTCCCATATCGAACACAAGACCACGACCCTAACGGTTCTCTCATAAATACAGAAATTATTCGATAAGCTTACCCGACTCGCGCGCCGTCAAAATTAATTGCGTTTACCGACTCGTAACTTTTGAAAGAATACACTCATCGACTTCTAATTACTCTTAAATGAAAGAGCGAAACATTCTCTACCTCCCATATCGAACACAAGACCACGACCATAACGGTTCTCTCATAAATACAGAAATTATTCGATAAGCTTTCCCGACTCGCGCGCCGTCAAAATTAATTGCGTTTACCGACTCGTAACTTTTGAAAGAATCCACTCATCGACTTCTAATTACTCTTAAATGAAAGAGCGAAACATTCTCTACCTCCCATATCGAACACAAGACCACGACCCTAACGGTTCTCTCATAAATACAGAAATTATTCGATAAGCTTACCCGACTCGCGCGCCGTCAAAATTAATTGCGTTTACCGACTCGTAACTTTTGAAAGAATCCACTCATCGACTTCAAATTACTCTTAAATGAAAGAGCGAAACATTCTCTACCTCCCATATCGAACACAAGACCACGACCCTAACGGTTCTCTCATAAATACAGAAATTATTCGATAAGCTTTCCCGATTCACGCGCCGTCAAAAAACTTAGGTTGACCGACTCGTAGTTCGCGCGTTGTCAAAACATCCTATCCTAACATACGAAATAACAATATCCGCAAATTTACTTACAATGAACAGACCTTTTCATGGCAAAAGAAGGCATGGGAAATCAATAACAATTATAATTAACCTCAGTGTCATATCATTTCTTACATCAATATTTTCGGAGAATAAAAGCTTAAGTTTTTCCTGTTGTGTCAAGGTATATTTTGATCCCTATTGAAGCCTTTTTTAGGGAATATTTCCGCTACAATTTTTGTGTTATGTTTATGTTTATTCTTAATGTATCTGTATCTTAATGTATCTGTTTCGATGCCTCAACGCGTTCTTTCAGGATGTATGCTCAGGTTTTTTTGGTTACTTTTTTCAAAATTTATTTCAGCGCAACAGGCGTTTACGATGCGTCTAGTTCAATATTGACGGGTTTATCACATTTTTTACTTGAAATTCATAGCTTTAAGTAAAAAAATTGGGCGTTGAATTTTGTTTTTCAAAGAATTACATTGATGGATGGGTAAAATATAAAAGTTATGAACATTTCAAGAATACGTTCTTAAAAGTCAGAACCATGCTTCTCCGCCATGAAATATTCAAAAATTTTAGCTAGTCCACATTTTACCTAGTCCAAAATTTTTGCTAGTCCAATACTTCATTGTTTACTTTACCGGCAGGCCGCAGCCGAGACGGTTCCAATTTGATGTGTTTTCGGTCTTGATATTTGATCGAATTTTACGACGAGCTCCAATATAAGCACTGAATACTTTTTATTTTTTCGTTCCAATCAGCTTTTCTACAAGCGACAAGGCAATTACCTTTTCTTATATTTTATGTGCCGCTTAATAATCCTGATTTATTTATCCATGTTTCGTTAAATTATAGCAAATAAGAACCGCACATTTTTACGGCTTACTAGCCCCAGATATAACACTGCCGAATTAATTTATATTTTTTGATTGAATTTGTTTCAAATACTAGTTTCAGCACTTTAATTCCTTATTAAATCATTCTTACATCCCAATTCATCGTATCAGCATTTTAGAGATAAAGATTTTTCAGTTTCAATTTTTCATTCGTATTGGTAAGTTACGTTGAACTTTTCAGCTTTAAGAAACAACGGATGGGTTACAGAATTCAGTTTTCGCATGTGAAACTGTAAAACTTATATTGGAAAAAAAAATTTTCTTTTTTAATTCATATTTAAAGTGAGACTCTTTAATCTGACAGCTAGACGCCGTGGACAGCTAGACGCCGGGATTATTTTGCGCACACTGCATACTTCTGCTGACGAAGCCCTTAAATGTTTTTGAGGCCCAGAGGTTTGCGATCGCAATGTTTTGAGATCTCTCCTGCAGTTGCGCTTGGGAGATGGGATGTCTTGCTCCGTGCATATTGCGTCAGTTTTATGTGAAGAGTTCTCGTGCTAGGTTCTCCATTCCTTTAGTCACAGCAGGCAGACGATCATTAAAAATTTAACTAATCAAAGATCAAAACTAACTAAGACAATCAAAAAGTGCACGTTTCAAGATTGTGAATTCTTTCTTCTTTCAAAATGGACGGTGTAGTCGAGCTCATGAAAACGTTTACGAGCAAGAGTGTGAGAAGCAGAAATGCCCTTTATATACTATTATCTAAAAAATTAGGAAGTAGAAGACCAGAAAGAGACAGAAATCGCTTCAGAACACTCGAATCCTCGAATGCAGCTTTCAACTACCAAGTTGCAAGAATAGTTCAGGTAAATTTATAAACTTAAATTAGTTTGTGCGAGTCCGACTCCGATGTATATATAAAATACATATTTATATGAGGGAAAAATTCTTATCTGAGAAGGATTTCCTAAATTGCTACAATCTTAGTCACTTTTTCTTCCTGAGAAATTTGATGCATCTTTACGAAACATGTTATTTTTGTTTGTTTATGTTTAGTGCTTGCAAGAAGAAAAGCCCTCTTGCAAGAGGGTGCTTTGTTCCAATAGATTTTTTTTTTCTCAGCTACTAGTTGAAGCAACTAGGTCTACAGTTTAAGGCTTCACTATGTTGTGTTCACTCTTTAGGTGATGTAACAAACCACTGGTAGACCAGCCTTTTCAAAGTAAACTCTTGCCGCACTGTATACACTTCGCACTTTCTCCAGTTGCATCTTTAACATAGTATCGCCCCACATAGGCTTTACTTTCTACAACATCGTCTGTTGCCATTGTATCTATTACAGTATATTTTTTATTACATGCAAAACCAAACCCCTAAATATATTCTGATGAAAGAGTTGAACTATATTATGAGCTAGTCTAGACTACACTGTGTAGCGATGGAAATTGCAATAATATTAAAACACTAAAGTCCTATCTGTACCATTTACAAGTTGATTTACTCCAAGTGAATTTTGATTTGCTCCTCGTGGAAATAGAATTGCGCCAAGTGAAATCTGATTTGCTCTTTGTCAATTTGCTATCGATTTAAATCATTTTTAGTTTGTGATAGTTACAATACCCAAATTACGTAATATTTTTTTCAGCTTGTGCATTTAAAATATATAAAATACTATACATTACCCTAACCACAGGGTTGAACCTTGGTCTGAACCTTTCTTGGTTGCCAAACCTGTGCTCTTATGGTTAATTAATCTTAATTGGTAAATATTTAAATTTTATTTAATGTTAATTAATAATTAATTACCTTTCCATCAATTTTGCAAAAATCCTAATTCATTGATTACTTCTTTAATTATTTACCCTATTATTAAAAGGCAAATCAGCAAAGAAACCCTATAAGCAATTACCCAAGGGTTATTTCCTACCGACGATCATCCGGTAGATGACACCCTATCAAATAAACCATTATTATTATTATCCTCATTAAACATGTTTAGGTCGCAATCCCTAGCGGAATTGGACAATAAATTGATAGAAAGCGTTTGAAAATAACAAAAATAACAAATATACATTTTTCTGATAACTCGTGTACAAATGCACTTTTATGAAGAAGTACAGTAATGTAATGGAAAAAATAATACTGCTGAAACGTCATAACTAAACATCACAAAATGAAGTGTAAAGCATATATTACAACGTTTGCACAATTTTTGATAATTATTTCCTCATTAACATATTTCCGTTCTTTTTATTATTATTGTTATTATTATTTTATATAAGAAAGTTTTGGCCTCCCTTAACCCCGACAAAGATGTTCTAAGAAAGGAAAGAGGAAGGCACCATTTAGTATGGAGTTGAGGGAACGCGGAATCTATAGAAAAGGTGCACGGAAACAGTAAGCTACGTGGCCTGATACTCACTTATGGTCGCTTTTCTTTTACTTTCAAGTTGAAGTGCGACACAAGCAAAGGACCTCCCACCGGAGGTGTTCGTCTCAATGAATACTTCCACGCTGAAAACGCTTCAGCATCTACGGCGAAGTGCGCTAAGGTGAGTTCTAATTTGTTTCCATTCTCTAAAGTGATTTGATGAAGCGATGGTTTCTTCTTTGTGCTGAGCGAAAAGGATTTTAGACAGAAGATAATACAGAAATCCGACTCACATATGCTGAATTCAATGTATCCACTTTTCAGATACCTATTTGTAATCTTTCATGTTGCTGTCGCTCGGCTAACATCGTCAGTTGTTGTAGCTACTCACCTCTCATTTGTTGTCTCAACATTTGCTCTTTCTACTTTTTCTCTTAATAATATGTTCAACCATTGAATGTTGATTTCATTTGTATTCTCATTTTTACCTTTATTTTTTTGTGTCAGTTCAGTTGTGTCAGTGTCTATACTTATTACCTAATACTATCATTGATATCTAGTCAGTATGGGTTCGTATACATACAAAATGTCTCAATAAAATGTACGTGCACTTCAAATGATGAGAAAACTTTATTTACATACATAGAGTGACATAAATGGACTTCGAATACAGAAGACAAATGTAATTGAAGAATCATGTTCGCAAATATTTAAGTTTATGACCGTTTATGCCCAGACAACGCTGATAACGCGCACCAAAGGATTTGCAAACGACGCGAAAAATGGAGAAAAGGATGAATCATCGGAAAAAGATGAATCATCGCCGGATTCTCAAAAAAGATCAGAGGCCAATTACGAAGTGAAATCTGAAGATGAAAACTTAGAAGAAGACGCATTAAATAAATCTACGGAGAAAGAATTTGTTATTGAAACAATTTTTGTCAAGATCGAAGACATTTAGCTTGGCTCCTGATCAAATGCTCATGATGCATTGTCCCGCGACCGGTCTGAAGAAGGTGTAGCACATGTACAGCACATTTGTTCTTTAAATGGCGCACCAAGTACCGACGTCAAAGAGTATCTGCAGAATCTTTATACAGGCATAAAGACAATAAGGAAACTGATTATTGAATGTGTAACAGTACAACATCAAATGGACGCATCCAGTTGCGGACCATTCTGTTTAGCGTTCGTTACGTCCGTGGTAAATGGTCATGATCCCAGCCTTATAACCTATGTCAAAGAGAAAATGAGAAGACACATCATCTTCTGCCTCGAGCAAAATGTTGTCATGGAATTTCCATCGTCAAAGAGAAAAGAAAACTTCACTGATGAAGAAGGAAAGCTGGTCGGACTCTACGGAGAAAGAATTTTCAAGATCGAAGAGATTCAGCTTGACTCCTGATGAAATGGCTCCTTACAACTTTCGTTTTAAGTGTTCATTCATTTAATTTTACGTTTTTTCGAAGTTTTCTTTCCTTTTAGTTATTTTGTCTGAAAAATTTCTTACGATTACAGTGAGCTCGACTGTAATTTTCGATTTAGTAGATGGTAGGTTGTTTTCATGTTGTTATTATATGTACATATTATTTTCTCTTATATATAATTTTCAATAAGTATATGTAGATTAGTATGCGTGTGTACGTATGTAGGTATATGTATATCTACATAAATAGACATACATGTTTCTATTTCATTTCTTTACGTGAAAACCATCCGCTTAATTAATTTAATTGCACTAGCGAAAAAATTATAAAAGAGATCTATCACTTCCCCAGGGGCGTTTTTGTGAATAGGAAAAAATTGAGAAATCAATTTAGTGAAATAAAGCCCAATTCCAAGAGCCTATGAATAGTAGTAAAATTTTCTTTCTGTCCGTATGTTGAACAAGCTATGAATTTTGATGTTGAGTATATGTTTGTTTGTCTACGCATTTCTACAGAAATTTCGTAGATAACTGCTAATCATGAGTGATATCCCGCATACACTGTATCTCCATTTTACCCCATGTACCCATGTCCGCATGATGTTGGAGAAAATATGAAATATGTTCTTTTGTTCTTGTTCCTTGAAAAATTGAGTTTTCTGAAAACTAATTTTCCGAAATTAAAAAGCATTTCATTTCTACGTTTTTCGAAGTCTTTCAGCATATTATTTACTTTTTCCTCAGGTTATTTCTGACGATTACACAAAGCTTGACTGTCATTTTAGATGTAGCAGGAGCAAGATTGTTTTTCATGTTTATTAGTATTTTCATTTTTCTTGCATTCATTTTCAATAATTATATATACATGAATATGTGTGTGTAGGTGTGTGCATGTGTGTGTTCATGTGTGCGCACGCAAATATGAATGTCTATGTATCTGTGTGCACATGTACACGTTCGGATGTGTTTCTTTGACGTTCATAACTCACCGAATGCAATGAGTTCGATGTGGAAGGTTTTGAAGCCTCCGGCCCGGCAGAAATGTTCCAATAATCGAGTTCTGTAGAATAATTTTGTATATGTTATGAATAATTTTGTATATGTATGAATAATTTTTGTTTATGAATAAAGGCTTCTTTATAGCCCAAATTATAGCCTCACTATAGCGGCAGACTGATTTTTGGCAGTTTTCCATTATAGTGGGGTTGTAATGAAAGGCATTATCACTCACCATCGAAGACGGGAGCACTAAATAAGACCAATGGAGCTACTCAAGCCTTGGCATTTAGGATTCAACTACAGAAGAAAAAATGGGTCGTGGTCGTCGTCTTCGCTGTACGCTATCTCAAGAAAAGTTCGATGTGGAAGGTTTTGAAGCCTCCGGCCCGGCAGAAATGTTCCAATAATCGAGTTCTGTAGAATAATTTTGTATATGTTATGAATAATTTTGTATATGAATGAATAATTTTCGTTTATGAATAAAGGCTTCTTCATAGCCCAAATTATAGCCTCACTATAGCGGCAGACTGATTTTTGGCAGTTTTCCATTATAGTGGGGTTGTAATGAAAGGCATAATCACTCACCATCGAAGACGGGAGCACTAAATAAGACCAATGGAGCTACTCAAGCCTTGGCATTTAGGATTCAACTACATAAGAAAAAATGGGTCGTGGTCGTCGTCTTCGCTGTACGCTATCTCGAGAAAGCTGAGAAGGTAAGCTAAAATAAATGTAAAGGATGTATTCAGTTTATGTGTAAAGAGTCCAGACCTTCAAACGATCATGTGCATGTTGAATTCATCCTAATTATGTTGTAATTCTCACAATATCTTCCCCCAATGACAGAGTCAAGTTGACAGTATTAGGCATCGAACTTATTCAGAAATTAACATGATTGCAAGTACAGAAAAAATGAGACTTACAGATACTAATATTACCCCGTTTGAGAGTTATTTGAAGTCGATGAGTGGATTCTTTCAAAAGTTACGAGTCGGTAAACGCAATTAATTTTGACGGCGCGCGAGTCGGGTAAGCTTATCGAATAATTTCTGTATTTATGAGAGAACCGTTATGGTCGTGGTCTTGTGTTCGATATGGGAGGTAGAGAATGTTTCGCTCTTTCATTTAAGAGTAATTAGAAGTCGATGAGTGTATTCTTTCAAAAGTTACGAGTCGGTAAACGCAATTAATTTTGACGGCGCGCGAGTCGGGTAAGCTTATCGAATAATTTCTGTATTTATGAGAGAACCGTTAGGGTCGTGGTCTTTTGTTCGATATGGGAGGTAGAGAATGTTTCGCTCTTTCATTTAAGAGTAATTTGAAGTCGATGAGTGGATTCTTTCAAAAGTTACGAGTCGGTAAACGCAATTAATTTTGACGGCGCGCGAGTCGGGTAAGCTTATCGAATAATTTCTGTATTTATGAGAGAACCGTTAGGGTCGTGGTCTTGTGTTCAATATGGGAGGTAGAGAATGTTTCGCTCTTTCATTTAAGAGTAATTAGAAGTCGATGGGTGTATTCTTTCAAAAGTTACGAGTCGGTAAACGCAATTAATTTTGACGGCGCGCGAGTCGGGTAAGCTTATCGAATAATTTCTGTATTTATGAGAGAACCGTTAGGGTCGTGGTCTTGTGTTCGATATGGGAGGTAGAGAATGTTTCGCTCTTTCATTTAAGAGTAATTTGAAGTCGATGAGTGGATTCTTTCAAAAGTTACGAGTCGGTAAACGCAATTAATTTTGACGGCGCGCGAGTCGGGTAAGGTTATCGAATAATTTCTGCATTTTTCAGAGAACCGTTAAGGTCGTGGTCTTGTGTTCGATATGGGAGGGAGAGAATGTTTCGCTCTTTCATTTAAGAGTAATTTGAAGTCGATGAGTGGATTCTTTCAAAAGTTACGAGTCGGTAAACGCAATTAATTTTGACGGCGCGCGAGTCGGGTAAGCTTATCGAATAATTTCTGTATTTATGAGAGAACCGTTAGGGTCGTGGTCTTGTGTTCGATATGGGAGGCAGAGAATGTTTCGCTCTTTCATTTAAGAGTAATTAGAAGTCGATGAGTGTATTCTTTCAAAAGTTACGAGTCGGTAAACGCAATTAATTTTGACGGCGCGCGAGTCGGGTAAGCTTATCGAATAATTTCTGTATTTATGAGAGAACCGTTAGGGTCGTGGTCTTGTGTTCGATATGGGAGGTAGAGAATGTTTCGCTCTTTCATTTAAGAGTAATTAGAAGTCGATGAGTGGATTCTTTCAAAAGTTACGAGTCGGTAAACGCAATTAATTTTGACGGCACGCGAGTCGGGTAAGCTTATCGAATAATTTCTGTATTTATGAGAGAACCGTTAGGGTCGTGGTCTTGCGTTCGATATGGGAGGTAGAGAATGTTTCGCTCTTTCATTTAAGAGTAATTAGAAGTCGATGAGTGTATTCTTTCAAAAGTTACGAGTCGGTAAACGCAATTAATTTTGACGGCGCGCGAGTCGGGTAAGCTTATCGAATAATTTCTGTATTTATGAGAGAACCGTTAGGGTCGTGGTCTTGTGTTCGATATGGGAGGTAGAGAATGTTTCGCTCTTTCATTTAAAATTAATTTGAAGTCGATGAGTGGATTCTTTCAAAAGTTACGAGTCGGTAAACGCAATTAATTTTGACGGCGCGCGAGTCGGGTAAGGTTATCGAATAATTTCTGCATTTTTCAGAGAACCGTTATGGTCGTGGTCTTGTGTTCGATATGGGAGGGAGAGAATGTTTCGCTCTTTCATTTGAGAGTAATTTGAAGTCGATGAGTGTATTCTTTCAAAAGTTACGAGTCGGTAAACGCAATTAATTTTGACGGCGCGCGAGTCGGGTAAGCTTATCGAATAATTTCTGTAGTTTTTAGAGAACCGTTAGGGTCGTGGGCTTGTGTTCGATATGGGAGGTAGAGAATGTTTCGCTCTTTCATTTAAGAGTAATTTGAAGTCGATGAGTGGATTCTTTCAAAAGTTACGAGTCGGTAAACGCAATTAATTTTGACGGCGCGCGAGTCGGGTAAGCTTATCGAATAATTTCTGTATTTATGAGAGAACGGTTAGGGTCGTGGTCTTGTGTTCGATATGGGAGGTAGAGAATGTTTCGCTCTTTCATTTAAGAGTAATTAGAAGTCGATGAGTGGATTCTTTCAAAAGTTACGAGTCGGTAAACGCAATTAATTTTGACGGCACGCGAGTCGGGTAAGCTTATCGAATAATTTCTGTATTTATGAAAGAACCGTTAGGGTCGTGGTCTTGTGTTCGATATGGGAGGCAGAGAATGTTTCGCTCTTTCATTTAAGAGTAATTAGAAGTCGATGAGTGTATTCTTTCAAAAGTTACGAGTCGGTAAACGCAATTAATTTTGACGGCGCGCGAGTCGGGTAAGCTTATAAAATAATTTCTGTATTTATGAGAGAACCGTTAGGGTCGTGGTCTTGTGTTCGATATGGGAGGTAGAGAATGTTTCGCTCTTTCATTTAAGAGTAATTAGAAGTCGATGAGTGGATTCTTTCAAAAGTTACGAGTCGGTAAACGCAATTAATTTTGACGGCACGCGAGTCGGGTAAGCTTATCGAATAATTTCTGTATTTATGAGAGAACCGTTAGGGTCGTGGTCTTGTGTTCGATATGGGAGGTAGAGAATGTTTTGCTCTTTCATTTAAGAGTAATTAGAAGTCGATGAGTGTATTCTTTCAAAAGTTACGAGTCGGTAAACGCAATTAATTTTGACGGCGCGCGAGTCGGGTAAGCTTATCGAATAATTTCTGTATTTATGAGAGAACCGTTAGGGTCGTGGTCTTGTGTTCGATATGGGAGGTAGAGAATGTTTCGCTCTTTCATTTAAGAGTAATTTGAAGTCGATGAGTGGATTCTTTCAAAAGTTACGAGTCGGTAAACGCAATTAATTTTGACGGCGCGCGAGTCGGGTAAGGTTATCGAATAATTTCTGCATTTTTCAGAGAACCGTTAGGGTCGTGGTCTTGTGTTCGATATGGGAGGGAGAGAATGTTTCGCTCTTTCATTTGAGAGTAATTTGAAGTCGATGAGTGTATTCTTTCAAAAGTTACGAGTCGGTAAACGCAATTAATTTTGACGGCGCGCGAGTCGGGTAAGCTTATCGAATAATTTCTGTAGTTTTCAGAGAACCGTTAGGGTCGTGGTCTTGTGTTCGATATGGGAGGTAGAGAATGTTTCGCTCTTTCATTTAAGAGTAATTAGAAGTCGATGAGTGGATTCTTTCAAAAGTTACGAGTCGGTAAACGCAATTAATTTTGACGGCACGCGAGTCGGGTAAGCTTATCGAATAATTTCTGTATTTATGAGAGAACCGTTAGGGTCGTGGTCTTGTGTTCGATATGGGAGGTAGAGAATGTTTCGCTCTTTCATTTAAGAGTAATTAGAAGTCGATGAGTGTATTCTTTCAAAAGTTACGAGTCGGTAAACGCAATTAATTTTGACGGCGCGCGAGTCGGGTAAGCTTATCGAATAATTTCTGTATTTATGAGAGAACCGTTAGGGTCGTGGTCTTGTATTCGATATGGGAGGTAGAGAATGTTTCGCTCTTTCATTTAAGAGTAATTAGAAGTCGATGAGTGTATTTTTTCAAAAGTTACGAGTCGGTAAACGCAATTAATTTTGACGGCGCGCGAGTCGGGTAAGCTTATCGAATAATTTCTGTATTTATGAGAGAACCGTTAGGGTCGTGGTCTTGTGTTCGATATGGGAGGTAGAGAATGTTTCGCTCTTTCATTTAAGAGTAATTTGAAGTCGATGAGTGGATTCTTTCAAAAGTTACGAGTCGGTAAACGCAATTAATTTTGACGGCGCGCGAGTCGGGTAAGGTTATCGAATAATTTCTGCATTTTTCAGAGAACCGTTAGGGTCGTGGTCTTGTGTTCGATATGGGAGGGAGAGAATGTTTCGCTCTTTCATTTGAGAGTAATTTGAAGTCGATGAGTGTATTCTTTCAAAAGTTACGAGTCGGTAAACGCAATTAATTTTGACGGCGCGCGAGTCGGGTAAGCTTATCGAATAATTTCTGTAGTTTTCAGAGAACCGTTAGGGTCGTGGGCTTGTGTTGAACGAGAGAAACTATCACTCTTTCATTTGAGAGTAATTTGGAATCGATAGACGGATTCTTTCAAAAGTTATAGCCATCTTTATACAATTACCCCTTTTTTACCCTGTTTTTAGGGAGAAAGAGTGAGTTCAAGTGTGTGTTTGCGCGCGTGGTCGGAATTTGGCACGCTAGTGTGGTTGACTGACTTGGCTTGCACTGCTAAGCCCTCCAGCTCACACAATACACATGTTAAGTTGTTAACAGCATGACTGTTGAGTGATGTGCAGCTGTCTTGCTTCAAGTTGCTTGTGGTGGTTACTTATGATCTGCATGGTGCTTCCCTCTCACATGACTTGCGTCTGCCTTCTGCTAAAACAACTTACTATGAATTGACAAGCATAGCGATTCTCTTTGCACATCTTATATCTTTACAGACTGCACAGCTATGTCCCTATGCATATGGTAATTGGTAAGTGGTAATTGTGATGGACAAACTTAATTCATATATTGTTCATAGAATGTAATAATTCATATAATGATGTAATATGATGTTGGAAATAAAGTAATCAAATAATATTTACTCAATAAGTGTATATATATATATCTGGAAAAGAGGCAACTAGAGCCATGTGAATAACTCTTTTAAACAAAAAAAGGTATTACCAAAAATCAATAATGCCCCAAAAAAAAACTACAAAACCCAAGAAACCCAATTTAATCCAAAAAACCCGCGTGGGTTGAGTGTTTTTAAAAAACCTAGGGTTTTTTCCATCCCTGTCTAGAAGACAGAGGAAGAATTCAGAAGTCTCTTTACTCTCAAATAGTCAAACTGCATTTGTTTCTTAGTTTTTGTTTTTACCTTGGAAATGGAACTCATAGAAATATACTAGCCCCTCGAGTTTTTTTTTGTGATTAGGGTTTTTCTTATTTTATTTTTATAGTGGTATTTTTTTTCAATATTTATTGTCATAGCCATGCAAATGCCTTGAACAAATTTTTGACAATATAAATATTTAGCTCATTTTGATTCTATAAGCTTGAAAACAAGTGAAATTCAAATAGCACCAATAAAACCCAAAAAACCCACTATTTAGTGGGTTTTTTAATGTGGGTTTTTTTGGGTGGGTTATTTATGTGCCAACCCTGTACTTGAAGTCTTCAAGATCAGTGATGTCAAATTCGTTGATGTATATCAGTCCCACCGAGTGGTTGAAACGATTATCCTCTTCGGTCCGGCACGGCACATCTTCAACACTGTTGAGCTCCACCGTCTTCCCCGCCTGACGCTCGCTCCGCACTTCCACCACCATCACTTTCCTGCTCACACTGAAGAGTCTTTTGGGTTTCTCTCCTGTTAGAGTCATGATTTTTTCCATGATTGCAAAGGGATTCACAGTCTTCTTCTTCTCTGCTTCGAAGTTTATAGCGAAGTACCTCGGGAAGTACTGTTCTTCAGGAAGTTGGAAAGGGACGTATTTTATCTTCTTCTTCTGGTAGGTTCCTCCGATAACTGACGTTCTCAGAGGTCCCTCCACTGACGTTTCCATTGGTTGTGTAGGTTCCATCTTTCAAGTTTTACAGAAAAAGAGGGAGGTCCTTGCTAGGCAAGGCCCCACAAACAGAATTTACGTATTAACACCCTATGTTACAATTAAGATTTCTTAATACTACTCCAAAAATAAGGAAAAGGACCCTGATGGTAAAGGGCACCGCCCGCGTTGGTTCTAGCCAGAAAACTAGTGCAATGGAAAAATTTATAAGCAATATAATCAGTTACCATGTAAATTGTACACTAACGCAGCTGGCTATACTAACGGTATCACCTCGGGAAGGTGCGGGTCGGCTAGGTACAGACAAATTATGAAGGTACCATACAATCAAATCCTTGTCTATTTTGTTTTAATGTTTCCTTTATCACAATTATAATCAGTTCAATTAGATACCAGTAAAACGTGGTAAAGGGAACAGTGAAAATTCCGCTATAGCTTCGGGACCCCGCTAACGTTCCAATGCAGTTCGTGTCAGATAGCAACCTAGCGAACACAACAGAGTTAACCAAACCGTGGAGGGTAGGATTTTTGCAATTGACGGAAGGAAGATTTCGAAGCGAGAATTTACGACTCTTTTCGCTCTTCCGAATTTACAAAACGTTTGGAGCAGTGAGCTCTATGGCAAATAAGGTTAAAAAATCCACGAGAAGATAGCTTACTACTAACCAGTTCTCAAAGAACTAAACGTATTTTTGAACGTTAATACACTCTTAAGTCATGCCTTATTCCGACAGGTTGCAAATAATCTAAACGATTTAATAATTTGCTAGCTTTCCTGTAATTATCTCGATATTGCTGTCGGCAATGAGTCCTTAATATCATTAGGCAAAAACAATGATGGGCACGGCCACGTCCAAAATTCCTAATTCCCTCGCTAGCTCATATTTGAAGGCAGAATTCACTCGACCCAAGTTTATGAACAGTCATCTTCGAACTCCATTTATGGTGACCTCAGCAAAGCGGGTAGCTTCTGACTTCGGTGCGAGGTAACTTAGATGCATACGTGGGGCGGGAGCCGAACGCTTCAGAGGAAATGACGCATATATTTCAAACTAGTACAATATAACTGGCTTTAACTAAATTTTCCTTACTTCTCTTTGAAGGGGCAGCTTTTGAAAGTATAAAAAGCGTGTCAAACACACAGTGTTGCGACAGCTGCTATTCCTCTCCTTCTGCCCTTTACTAACCGCAAGCCGCCTAAAAATGTTCAAATTTATATTGCGCTTCACCAAGCAGAAGCCTGTTCTACCTAGTTATGTTGCTTTCCACCAACCGTACGCTAGCCTAATTATCTCACCTGTCGCCAACGGCAGGTTTCCTGTACCTACTTACGTAGCTATCTATCAACTGCTTTTCAGGTCTTCGAGTTATTGCTGGCAAGTAAACCGCTAATGAGAAGCGTTTTGACGAATCCTTTCCACTGGACTGACCTCGCAATGACTAAAATGAACATCAAAAGGAAATTAAAATACATCATCCACGCGGCCGCAGCCAATATTTAATCGAAGAGACCGAAGCCCATATCGTCATCAGATTCTTCCTCGGGCTCCTCCTTCTTCTCTTCCTTCTTGGCAGGCGCATCTGGAACAAAGGAGGACTTAATTTCGAGCAACAAACGTGAGTTGAAACTTGAAAATAGCAATGGCCAAAGAAGAAAGCGTTAATAATTGAGAAGAGCACTGTGAGTAAATTGAGGATAAGAAGCGTAGGAGACCACGACGCTACCTGGCTGGGTCTCGGATACAACACAACGGGTACCGACGGTACAACCATTTACCCTTAACTAACGAAATTTCTTCACTCGTATTCCCAATATCACAACCACTGGTTATTACCTGCCATCAGGTTATTACCAACGGCAGAATGGGGACGAAACTGCCGTGAGGCAGAAAGCTTCAAAAATTACATTACGCTCAAGTTCGGCACGAAATAAATTGCTTAGCGTTTTTAGTGAGTGCCATATATGGCACGAAGGGCAGTTAAGGGTTTATACTTCCCAGACAAGCTGTTCGTTACGTATAGGAGAGCGAAACAGTGAACACTTTAGGTCTTGCTCCCACCAAAATGGGAACAAAGTTTCCACTGCTCTTGCTAAAGAATACCCTCCATGTAAGCCCTATGGTAGCATTTAACCTTTTTTCAAGGTCTGCATTTTGTACTCATATTACCGGTATCACAGCCACAATAATTAAACTAGCACTGGCATCACAACGAGGAAGTGACTGCCACTCAACAATGAACTTCAAAGAACACATTAAGGCATAAATTTCACAGTGAATATAATATAGTATATTACAGCTGTTAATGAAATTGGATTTTGAAACCCACATGAGAGTACCGGGTTAAGCCCTTAGATATCATTTGCGCTCAATAGCTTCATTCAAGAGATAATTAATTATAAGAAAGTTTTAGCCTCCCTTTACCAAAACACTAAAATGTTCGAAGAGATGCAGCATGGAGGCACCATTTAGAATGGAGTAAGTGAATGCAGAATCTATGCACAAGGTGCATTAAAAACAGTAAGCCAAGAAAAAGGTTTATGAAACAAGATTAAAATTTAAAAAAAAGTAGTAGGCGCTGAAAAACAAGACAGCATTAAACCAAAAAAAGATCGTCTGCAACATAACAAAAATCGTATTCTATTTCAACAAAAAGAAGGTCTACCTAACCTTAGGCTTGGGACCTCACATAATCACCCTGAAGGTGCTAATTCCCACAGCTCCAATAGTTGTATCCCCCTGAGAGGATTCAAAAGTGAAACGGAAGGTGTGGCTGGAGCGCAAAGTAGCTTCACTCCGATGCAACGTGAACATCATCAGAAATTCACTACTGTGCTTCAATCACAAATTTGATTACAAATTAGTTCAAGCCTCCCAAACTGCAATAAGGATTGTTCCCGGGAGTGAAAGTCGAACAGCTTCATATTGTTTGTATGGCATTGTGGGTACAAGGCCTTGGACAAAGTGAGTTCTATGTGCATTAGAAGAGAAAACGTTGAAAAAGTTCATTAAACAAGATATAAGGTAGAGAAAATCATAGGTGCTGAAAAAAGTACATCATTGAAGCTAAAATGAGTAAAAAAATGAAGTTAATCTCAAAAAAGAAAATCTACGACCCCTTCATAATCTAATTTTAGAGGTTACCCCTAGGATGCTTCTCTTTTATTACTGTTATTATTACTATTAATATATCATATGACCACCTACCAAGAACGAAGGCAATCTCAAGGGAGTGAAAAGAAGAGCATTTAGTATCAACTGTAGAGAAAATAGGGAATCAGAGCACAAGATATCTTCTCTCCCAGTAAATTTATCACATAAAAACATTGAGTTACCAAAGAAAAGAAAGAAAAATAAGACAGTTGAGAAGAAGTTGAGTGCAAACTGAATCATTATGCCAGAGTGCAACTAAATCACTATGAGTGACAGACACTCAAGTAGGCAGGACCATGTTGCAAGAATAGCTCTATCAATGCAGGGACTGCCTCGTGATGTGTGCCATGGTCTCTAATCAAATCCTTCATAAAAGAGCCTTTGTGTGCCACATTAATTGAAACTTTGGCTCCACAGCTCGAGATAATGAGTAGAAATGTAGCTTTGACCTAGGATAAAGCTCCTCACATAAGGACACAAGGTAGACCAACCATTAAGGTGGCTGCACACCAAAAGACAAAGCGAGAGTGAAAGATGTCAGGGTGGAGATGCCATTCATATTTTGTCCCATTGCCTTAAAACATGTTATCTGTAACTGCGCTATGGATCTTTTGAGTTCGTAAGGCACAGTACAGCATAAACTTCGGATATAAGAAGTTTCGTCTATGCTGGAAGAATTGAGCAGCGCACCGCCCTTGTCGGCATCTCGCCGCGCACTGCCAGAGGCTTCTCGCTGCAGCTCTCAAGCATGAAACCATCTTTGAGTCGCTTTCTCGCTTCAGCCAATCTTCAGTCTTTCTTGCTTGCTTTCAGTGTGTGCACTCCCATAGGAAAACATGTTAATCAATTCAAGCTTGCTTGCTTTCTTGTTCTCAATCATTTGGTGTGCAGACACCCTTAGAGTAGAATTTACCTCATCACATTTGGTCCAAGAAAAGAGAAATGGTGTACTAGATCATGAAATGCAACACTTGAAGACACTCACCAGCAGCTGCCTCACTGGTAGCAGCACCTGCACCACCTCCAGCAGCTGGTGCCACTCCACCACCACTGGGCATGGATGCCAACAAGTTCATGCCTGTACACAAGAGCACATTTTTAATTCACATCATTATTCTTATTATTACTGTCAATTTTATAATTCTCATCTACATTTCTTTACAGATGAGCAATTTGGGACATCCTATATAGCAAGAATTTTCTTTAGAATGACCAATACCCACCCATCCCCTGCTTATTTTGCAATTTAGAATAGGCTATTCCAAAATACAAGGAAAAAAATAATTACATAGGCTATATGTGCGAAAAGGTATAAGCTTATAACTTTTTCAATTGCAGCATATAAAAAAATAGATTCAGGATGAACTAGAATCAGATGGGCCAAGTTAGTTAGGTTAGGATTGGGTTCATAAAAATTAAACAATGATTAATACAGTTTGGAAAGCTTGAACAAACAATGAAAATTATTATTATTATTATCAATAGTAGTTTGTAACTCAACAACCCTACACAAAGCTATCTGAAGAGAGATACAAGAAGAGCCTTTTTAGTTCTCATTGCATGAGGAAGACAAGTTTTATTTTAAATCCATCTCTTAGTAGTATCTCGCTTCTCAAGAGTACAATGCACTGGCAAAAAGTATCTAAGCATTAGCAAAGACAGAACAGTATAGAATTGAGATTTAATTATTTCAACCCTATCATGACCAAATTTTTGGGATCTTCAACAATATATCATAACAATTTCTCATATTATTTTACATGAAATGCAGTACATGTGAACTTTTCATCAGAGCATGCAGAAAATAAGAATGAAGCAAATTATTTCCTAATGTCTTCCAAAAATGATGGTATGACATAGGGTTAAGCATGTGTACCTCCGAAACAAAGGTACTCAAAAGTGAGGAAGGTGAATGGTGCTTTTCCTACAGAGGTAAATCATGCATAAATTACATACATGTATGGTGTGTTCCTACACTTGACTCCCTGTATATAGAACCAGAGAAGGGAAAATAACATTCATATAATGGAATAAAAGTTGAAGGATGTGGTAGGTGCTGAAAAACCAGTCAGCTAAGAAAAAAGTTCCACTACAAAAAATCCAATTAAAAAAAAGGAAGGCTCATCTAACTTCAAGTGTGTAACCAAAATTTGGGTAAATGTTAAACGCTTTCCGTCACAAATGAGTATCTAACGAATTATAGCGGTAGGCTTAGTTTCATCTTTGATGACGAATGCGCTCAAATAAACCTACTCATACTCAAGTTACTTATTGATTTTCAAATTTTTATTGCTTAAATCATGGTAATAACATCAAAATAAACTATTCTTCTATACACTTTTTTCCACAAATGAATATATTATGAGGTATAGAGGTAGGTTTGGTTTTGTCTTTGATAACGAGCGCGGTGGAAGCAAGACTCCATTGCAGTGTTGCCATCGATGAATTACTTCCCGCTTCAAACACTTGAGTAGCGGTAACTAATTCACCGCTGTGACTCGTAAAATACCGATTTAAAACGGAAAGTGCATAGAAGAAAACTTGTTTATTTCGATCTAAATAACTATGTATAGGCACCAAAAATTCAAAAATTGATTACTAGCAAACACTTTACATTTACCAAAATTTATCTCAGGAAGAAATAATTTAGACATATTACAGCTTACTTCTCTAAAGAATGAGAATAAAGAATTAAACAAAAAAAGTAGAGCACAACATTGACAGCATGGCTAGCAGTCCTCCACAGAAGGGAAGTAAAGAATTGAGGATCAGCCTACTCACCTAATAAATAAATCTAAACCCACTACTGTCTCCTGCGGTGTGTGCCAATTCTGTGGTGGGTAGCCTGTGCAGCAACTAAGAAGTGCTACATCCCAGGGTATATCAACAACTGCATACACAGAATTCTTCCCCACTTGAACCAGACTATAGGTTAGGTATCCTACATAGCCCTGAGGTGCACATGTCCCCCACGATACATTGAAGAACAATCCCTTGAAGCACAACTTCATACAGGGAGTTAAACTTAACCTGTAAGAAAAACCAGTGCAGCCCTGCAAATATCCAAAAATTGCTTACCATCTCTCATGACATTATCAATATTTACACCAGTAAATCTTTTCATGAGGACTTCAAGGTCTTTGTCATTGGCTTCAACACCAACACTGCCAAGGATGCTCTTGATTGAGTCAGCAGAAGGAGAGGCTCCATCAGCATTGAGGGCTGACAGCAGGTAAGCGGCCAAGTGACGCATTTTTAATCTAATTTCTCTACTAAGCAATGCTCAAACTCTGAAAAAAAAAAAAGTTCAATTAAATATTATGGACATTTTATACTGTATTACCTTCAACATATTTGAGCACAGATGCTGTACAATAAAGTAAACAAAGTCCCTAGTTTTCCACAGTAGGGCCTATCTACAATGTTTTGATGAAATTGTCTGTCATGGTTATAAATGTATCTCACACTTAATCATATATTGAATTTGAGGTGGCCTATATTCTATAAGAAGAAAATATCAGTAATGCAAATTATTCTATTTTACCTATCAAAGATGATACAGAAAGTTAGGGTAAGTCTGAAGGATATGAGAGTTATTGATTTTCCACTTTTTGGTGCCTGAACCTGATTAATTGAATCAAAATAAACAAGTTTTCTTCTATGCACTTTCCATCTCAAATGAGTATTTTACGATTTATAGCGGTAGGTTTAGTTTCGTCTCTAATGACGAATGCGCTCAAATGAACAGCTACTCATCAATTTTCAAATTTTAGTTTCTTGAATCATGGTAATAACATTGAAATAAACAAGTTCTCTTCTATACACTTTTTCCGTCAAATGAGTATTTAACGAGGTATAGCGGTAGGTTTGGTTTCGTCTTTGATGACGATCGCGCTGGAAGAAAGTGCGCATTACAGTTTTGCTGTCCGACGTGCTCCTTGAATTTCTTGCCGCTTCTAACACTGGATTTGCGGTAAGTCATTTACCGCTATAACTAATAAAATACTAAATTGAGATAGAGAGTGCATAGAAGAAAACTTGTTTATTATGATCTAATTAACTATGCTTAGGCATAGAAATTTACAATATGGACAACTGTCATATCCTTCAGATTAACCAATGTTAGTTATAGCCCTGGCATTATAACCAAGGAGATTATCACACATTATTATCAAATTGATGATCTACAACCACTATTGTAGACGAAACATCTACAACAATGGTAAAATATTGTACATCTTTGTGGCTACAAACGTTTTGATGATAAGCCCTAGTGTGAACCAAAAAGTTGCAGGAAATATATAGGGTCAATGTGAAGTTTAATGCAATCATGGAAAATAAGAATTCCAATCTTAGGAACCACTAAAGGAACCCATTTAAGAACGTTTTACACAAATGACATTCTGCTTGCTGATGCATTATTTTCCAATTATTGAACTTTGAACTTGGCCTGTGCGCCCATAGGAAAAGAGCGCGCGAAACGGAATTTAATTAATAACGGAAGCTATTAGAAACGTTAAGAGGTTGGGTCGTGAAGGAGAGGCACAGTTCTTCTAGTGAAAATTATAAATAAAGCTTCTAACCCACCTATTACGGTGACGACCGCAATCTTGTTGACATCGGCTCCAAGATGGGGGCGCCCATGGTGGTCGCCATCTTAGAGCCGATGTAAACACGATCGCCGTCGTCATCCTAACGGGTGGGTTAGAAAATTTAATTATAATTTTCGCTAGAAGAACTGTGCCTCCCCCTCACGACCCAACCTCTTTACGTTTGTAATAGAGGTTAGCTTCCATTTTCATTGCAAAAACAATGACTTTTTTGCGCAAACAAGGCCATTCAGGAGCGCCGTTCGTATAACTTCAAACTTAAATAACTCGAAAACTAAGCATTTCCGGGTACGTTGTCATTCTTGTAAAACGTCTTAAAATTAATTATATTACCCATCTATACCAACGAAATTATGAAATTCGTTGACAACATTATATTCAATATTGACCACTTTTTTTGTCAAATGAGTATTTAACGAGGTATAGTTAGTTAGCGGTTGGTTTGGTTTTGTCTTTGATGACCATCGCGCTGGAAGCGAGTGTGCATTGCAGTGTTGCTGTCCGACGTGCTCCTTGAATTACTTGCCGCTTCAAACACTAACTAGAGTTGCGGTAAGTCATTAACCGCTAAAACTAATAAAATACTCATTTGAGAGGGAAAGTGCATAACTTAGAAGAAAACTTGTTTATTTCGATCTAATTAACTATGCTTAGGCATCGAAATTTACAAAATTGATAACTGACATATCCTTCAGATTAACCCAATAAACAACAAAACTAAACAATTTCTCCATTTATTGCCTGCTTTTCTCCTGCATTAACCAACACGTTATGCAACTTTCAGTAGAACAGTACAGCATTAAGAGATTATTACTGAACTAATTCTCGCCACTTCAAACACAAACATGCATGTTCAAATTTGAGGTAATGATTATTCTTATAGCACTTAAATAGTCCAGTGATTTAAACAGTTGAACCATAACAAAAAATTACAAAATGATTACTTTCAATTAACTAGTTTCCTCCGAGTTTACGGTAAGGAATTGTATCACATTCCGTAGTTTCGCGCACTTAGCCCACCTAAATCTAGAAAACTACTACAAATACAGACTCATTTCCCCAATACACTAAAGTTAATCAAGTATGGAATAATTACACATAACTCAATTATTGTATGAAACGCATATTTTCAGCTTTATATTCACAAAAACTCAAAACGAAGCGCTTGTTATTCACTCTCACCTTTTCTGAACACTATTCAATGTTGCCACAAACTTTGCCCTAACATGAACGGCATGAGAGCATCATCCGACTAACTTATTTCAATTATTTTCAAAGTAGAATAGAAATTGCCAAAATATTGTACAAAATAAATTGCGCATTCTTTTACTTATTTTTATGTTAAAAAAAGTACATTGGATACTCATTTGCCTTTTCTAAACTTTCAAAAGTTTTTGGATATATATGAAACAGGTGATCCCTAAATCAAGTAATCTTACTTTAACTCTCGACTTGAAATTTGTTGAACAACATAAAAACCAAATAGAACTCGGTACAGCAAACTATCAACTTGATGCGCGTATAATCTTCAAGTTGTAGTGTTCAAATAAGTTTCAGTTTCTCATCGTAGCGAGGGAGTCGGTGCGGGAGAAGCTAACGTTGTAGCGTACGTCGTCTTTGTTTGCTATTAAATTCAGAAGGTAAAGGTCTGTTGAAGACACTGAAGATCCCAAACTGGGGCAGAATAATAATAATAATATAATTAATGAAGGCATCTACGGATGCTTTATTTCCAATTTCAAGCCTGATACATATCACCTTGTACATTGGATTTTCAAATGCCTTATAACAAACGCCAGGACGCCATTACGCTTTCCCCCGGTCAAGACCGGTACTCATTTAAGACACCTGGGTAGAGTGGGGTATTGTGCTTGGAATTTTCCCCCCATACCCAACAGAGAAAATCGCCACCAGTGCCGGGACTTGAACCAGGGTCTGCCTGTACGGAGGCAAGTTCGATGGTCGCACGGCTACGACGAGCATCGAGAATGAGTTTTTTTTCCGTAAATTTTCGCAGGGTCGAATGCAGGTCTTTTTCTGTTGTGCAAGTTTGCTGGCCAACGCCTCCGTCACAGAAAAAATGTTTATAGAAAAAAAAAAAATGTTTATTTCCAAATTGTCACATGAGATACATGCCAACATATTGGCTTTTAAAAGTTTCTTAAATATAGGGCATCCTAAAACAAATGTTCCATACGAGGAGTACTAATTGACAAACCAAGAAGAAACGAAGTCTAGTATCTTCAAGACCAAATATGAATATCCAAAATAAGATATTTAAAATAATGAAATTCAATATTTTTTGTTTATATTAACTGTAGTTCCACAGGTAATAATTTTGAATCCGTCTACTTTATTGAACATCGTCGTTATAATGCTGTTGGTCGGTCAGCTTAGTAAACCATCCTCTTTTAAGACGGTTCTCACAAACTGTGAACGAACTAAGCGAGACAGGAAGCTTCTGTACCTAAGGCGTTTGTTTATGTTCTATTTCACCATTTATTTGGTTGCACTTTAGCTAGGGCTGTTAATAGGGAGCAAATATGGGTTGTAATTTGATAAAGAATGAACGGGAAAAATTATTTTATTATTTATCTCTCTGCATTCAATATAAACGGTATCCCAAACGTTGGCTCCAATTGAAGAGGCAGTTTGGTTACCATTACTTCAAAAACAGAGAGCGTGGTGCTGCTTATGTGGTACCTCAATACAAGGCGGGCAAGAAACTAGTAAATATCACAAAAAAAACTAATCAAATTTAAACTAGGAATATGATTTGAATAGCTTTAGAGAATATCATTAGGGATAGACTAAAAAAACATCAATAAGGCCGCACGAATAAAAAAACTAGAAACCTTTTACAACATCAATGATTCGCATTCGAAAATGTAGTACTTCTTGAAAATTGTGAGCAATGCTGAATAACAACAAAAATTTACGGTGGAAATAATTCAGAACAAATCCTTCTGGTCACAACCCAATAAATTGTAAAATATGTCCCATTGTTTCATATCTGTAAGCAAGAGTCAAATGATTTAATGAAAAAATGGTGAGTTACTTCCCAACGTTCTCAAGGTCTGAGCTCCGATCTTCAAGTCCACTTTCGATAAACACATCCACGCTGAAAGAAATTTTCCTCCTGTGCTCATCATAGCCATGTGGCTTTAGGACCTGCCTCCGTGCGAGCAAACGAGGGTTCGAGTTCCGGCGCTGGGGGCGATTTTCTCTGTTGGGTATAGGGGAGAAATTCCAAGCACAGTACCTTACTCTACCAAGGTGTCTGAAATGGGCACCGGTCTAGACCGGGGAAAGCATCATGGCGTCCTGGTGTTAGTCATAAGACATTTGAAAATCCAATGCACAAGGTGAGGTGTATCAGGCTTGAAATTGGAAATAAAGCATCCGTAGATGCCGTCGTTTGTTTCCTGTGTAATGCAGACTTTAAGTTACATAAACCTCCCTGATGCCTTATGCGCAAGTCACGCAGACGAAAGAGCTTGATTAGTTGTCCCTTTGTGGATCTTTAGGTGCAAAGAAAGAAAGAAAGACAGAAAGAAAAGAAAAACAATTCATTTCCAATTAAGTTCAAACATGAAATGTTGTAACATTGGTTTTTAGAATACCCAAACATAAACATCCTTAATTGATAACACATTGGTATCGTAATACCCATGTAAACTGTTCAGACAAAATATGAGTGACAGAAAAGCACAACAAAACAATGTTTACTCGGTCACGTATAAAGGAACGCTGAGAAGCACATGGCTCGTTGGCACACTCAAATCCACGAGTGTGCTGTGCACTCCCTAATTTTCCCAGCGTATGACTTCCCTACAAGGCAGGGCTGGGAAACAGTCCTTTTCTCTCATTGGGGACTTCCGAGTGCGTGAATCGATTGATCATAGAGTATGAAACCAGAATCTCGAGTCTAGCACATGATTCTTAAATGTCCTTATCTAGTTTGCGTGTGATTCCCGAATAAGGGTTCCCCAATCGACAGAGACGTGATGTCGAACTCGTAAGTTCCGAGGCTGGATTTCCAGCAGCAGGCAAACACCGGCAGCCTTTTAAAGAAATTATAGACACGGAGCAGGCAAACGTGATACTCCTTCACTAACCCAAGATGGAGATGCGTTACTTTTGTGTATAAGGATTTAATGAAAAATCACCAAGGCTGTCGACTATGATATTATTACCATAAACTGACGCGCGACAAGGACACAGTGACCAAAACGAACTGACGCTCAACAATTACGCAATCGAACTTATGCAGACAATAAAAAACAACGTCTGAATAACGAGAACATGTCCAACATGTCCTTGGTAAACACATGCAACAGAATAAACGTAAACTTGTTGTAGTTCTACACCCTGAAGAGTATACCTGATTGCTGCGCTGGTTGCTCAGTGTGTAGGGATGTAGTTTTATTTATATTAGTGTTGTTTGTAGTCGCTTTTAAACCGAGGTCGCCAGCTAGTAGCAAATGTGGACCCCTTTGCTTTCACAAAGCAATTAAAAGAAAATAGCATGTAGGGATGTAGTGTCTACTCTCGTAAGATACGAAGGCTACATTCTTATTTTGAAAGAAAACACAAATTTATGAATCTCGCAGCCAAGATGGCATACGATGCCAAATTAAAGAAAAATGATCATTTAACCCTTCTCTGGGGGAAACTTGACAGGACTACGATGTAAGAAAGACTTCTTATTCATAGATGTGATTAGTGTCTTCTTGCTTTCATTTTCAGGGACACGGCAATGTTGTAGCATAGTTACTCATGAAAGTATGAGAAATGAAGTTTTATCAAACTACAATTGGTCTGACGGTAAGCTAGTGACTTGCAGCATTTTTCTCTTCATTTGCTATTTGGGCTCAAACCAGCATTACTCCCATCACCCGTACGTGCTCCCATTGATAAGTAACCACACCATCACCCGTACGTACTCTCATTTATAAGCAACCACACCATCACCCGTACGTACTCTCATTTATAAGCAACCACACCATCACCCGTACGTACTCTCATTGATAGACAACCACACCATCACCCGTACGTACTCTCATTGATAGACAACCACACCATCACCCGTACGTGCTCCCATTGATAAGTAACCACACCATCACCCGTACGTACTCTCATTTATAAGCAACCACACCATCACCCGTACGTACTCTCATTTATAAGCAACCACACCATCACCCGTACGTACTCTCATTGATAGACAACCACACCATCACCCGTACGTACTCTCATTGATAGACAACCACACCATCACCCGTACGTACTCTCATTGATAGACAACCACACCATCACCCGTACGTACTCTCATTGATAGACAACCACACCATCACCCGTACGTACTCTCATTGATAGACAACCACACCATCACCCGTACGTACTCTCATTTATAAGCAACCACACCATCACCCGTACGTACTCTCATTGATAGACAACCACACCATCACCCGTACGTACTCTCATTGATAGACAACCACACCATCACCCGTACGTACTCTCATTGATAGACAACCACACCATCACCCGTACGTACTCTCATTTATAAGCAACCACACCATCACCCGTACGTACTCTCATTGATAGACAACCACACCATCACCCGTACGTGCTCCCATTGATAAGTAACCACACCATCACCCGTACGTACTCTCATTGATAGACAACCACACCATCACCCGTACGTACTCTCATTTATAAGCAACCACACCATCACCCGTACGTACTCTCATTGATAGACAACCACACCATCACCCGTACGTACTCTCATTGATAGACAACCACACCATAATCCCTAAGTGGTCATTAAGACTCGTAAGCTATTTGGCTGCAATACTAGAGAAGAAAAGCAGTGAACTACACTCTTGTGCGTATTATTTACATTCCATACTTGAGTCCATCAATAATTATTATCCTAATAAATATAATCACAAAGGAAAGAATTATTTTATATATTTACACAACTAGAGAAGTATGCACTGAGATGATTTGTGTCTTTTTATTCTATGAAGATTTGTGTTTTGTTGTTCTTTAATGATTTGTGTTTTGTTGTTCTGTAATGATTTGTGTTTTGTTGTTCTGCAATGATTTGTGTTTTGTTGTTCTGCAATGATTTGTGTTTTGTTGTCCAGTAATAATTTGTGTTTTGTTGTTCTGTAATGATTTGTGTTTTGTTGTTCTGTAATGATTTGTGTGTTGTTGTTCTGTAATGATTTGTGTGTTGTTGTTCTGTAATGATTTGTGTTTTGTTGTCCTGTAATGATTTGTGTTTTGTTGTCCTGTAATGATTTGTGTTTTGTTGTCCCGTAATGATTTGTGTTTTGTTGTCTTGCAATGATTTGTGTTTTGTTGTCTTGCAATGATTTGTGTTTTGTTGTCTTGCAATGATTTGTGTTTTGTTGTCCTGCAATGATTGTGTTTTGTTGTCCTGCAATGATTTGTGTTTTGTTGTCCTGCAATGATTTTTGTTTTGTTGTTCTGTAATGATTTGTATCTTATTGTTCTGGGACTCCACCAGTACTGTGTGTGTGGGTAGACGATGACAGCATTTGATAACATAATAAATAGACTACTTCCAAGAAGGAAACCGACGGACTGGACTGCCAGCAAGCCCTGGTGCCCCCGCAAGATTAGGAATGGGCTGTCAGCAAGTCCTGGTGCCACAGCCAGACTAAGACTGGGCTGCCAGCAAGTCCTGGTAACCCGCCAGATGAGGACTAGGCAACCAGCAAGTCCTGGCGCCAGCCTAGGACTAGGCTGTCAGCAAATCCTGGTGCCAGACTAGTACAGGACTGCCATTAAGTCCTGGCGCCAGCCTAGGACAGGACTGCCAGCAAGTCCTGGTACACAGTCAGACTAGGACAGGACTGCCAGCATGTCCTGGCACCAGACTAGGACTGGGCTGCAAGCAGGTCCTCATGCCTATACATGGTACGAAGCACAATGTAGTCTCTGAGCAGGACGTAGACGGCCCCAAAATGGGCGGCGAGGAGAAGCGAGGTGCCGAGCACCTGTTGCCACTGGTACAGCGACGTGAGGTACGCGAAGTAGGCGCTGCAGCACAGGCAGCTCAGCAGCAGCACGTTGCGCGCCGTCGTGCCCGCCTTCTGGAACACAGCCTGAGGAGGGGGCAATGGGGGGTCAGGATGCGATGGTTCACTTCTCGGGGCCTCTGATGTCATAGGCACAACAAGCAAAGCCAAGAGACTATATTATTGAGACTATGGAACGAGTTGCCCTCCCTGCCAAACCGACTAACACCGCCCAACGATCGTTGTCTCTTAACATTATAAAACAGCAGCCTAAACACTTGTCTTTACCTTCTTGGCAAAATTCACAACACTTCTCACATGCACTGGCTTTGACAAAAGTTTCTTTTTCATCGAGCGAGAACGGAATCCCTCGTTTTTGAGAACTGATCAAATTTTATACTTGCATTGAATGTTAACTTGTTTAAAATTGGATGGAATACAAGTTTTGACAAACTTGTTTTGGGCCTACAGCAATTTTAATAAGTTGCACTCTAACATAGAGGCGGGCGTGCGAATAGTGGTCAGCACTGCGCTCTCACATAGAGGGGTCGTGCGAATAGTGGCCAGCACTGCACTCTCACATAGAGGGGTCGTGCGAATAGTAGCCAGTACTGCACACTTACATAGAGGTGTGCACCAGCCGAGTTGCCAGCACAGCACACTCGCATGGAGGCGTGCACTAGCAGAGTAGCCAGCACTGCACACTTACATAGAGGTGTGCACCAGCCGAGTTGCCAGCACAGCACACTCACATTATGTGAGTGTGCTGTGCACTCGAAGGTTACTGACAACGCCTCGCTCAACGCGGACCAAACGGAACGAAAATTTTCAACAGTATAATTTTCTTTTCACGAAAATCCTAAAATTTCATGACTTTCAATGACCATTTTTAAAATTCCACTACTTTCGAGGCCTTGAATTTTATTTTCGAAATTCAACTACTTTCCATGCTTCTCCATGCCTGTACGCACCCTGCACATAGAGGCGTGCACTAGCAGAGTAGCCAGCACAGCACACTCACATAGAGGCATGCACTAGCAGAGTAGCCAGCACAGTACACTTACATAGAGGCGTGCACTAGCAGAGAAGCAAGCACTGCACACTTACATAGAGGTGTGCACCAGCCGAGTTGCCTGCACTGCACACTCACATGGAGGCGTGCACTAGCAGAGAAGCCAGCACTGCACATTTACACAGAGGTGTGCACCAGCCGAGTAGCCAGCACAGCACACTTACATAGAGGCGTACACTAGCAGAGTAGCCAGCACTGCACACTTACATAGAGGCGTGCACCAGCCGAGTTGCCAGCACAGCACACTCACATAGAGGCGGGCGTGCGCAGAGTTGCCAGGCTCGGCGCAGGTGTAGGGTGCCTCAGCCCGGTAGAGGTCCCTGCCGTAACGCACCACCGCACCGCTGCGGTACACGGCGCTGCTCTGCCACGGCGCGGCACTGCTACTGCTGCTGCTGCTCAGGCGGCGCCAGCACCCGAGGTGTTGTACCGAGCGGTGCACGATGTCACAGAACCTGCGTGAGGGCGGGGTTGTTGTGGGGGCCGTGTTACACAATATAAAAAAACACAATATTCAAGATCTTACAAACTTGCAGGGTAGTATCATCACAAGATCAGGTACCACACACACCACCACACCTGGCAGGGAAGCAGTAGATCAGGTACCACACGCCACACGTCAGCACCACAAAGAGCGTGTGGGCAGCGAGCCACGTAGCGTCGTAGTGCAGGCTGTTCTGTAACATAATTACTGCAGTTAAAATCATCATCATCATCATCATCATAATTGTTAGTCTGTGTAAAACTGGCGCGTGCGTGCTGATCATGCCGGTGATTGTAGTTAGTGCCGGCTCAACCTAATGTGGGCGGCGCGTAGTTCGCCACGCTCTCAGTTGGCTACGAGCGGTGTTCAGGTGAGCACAAGGACCGCTACAGTGCAATTAACAAATGGTAGCAGAGCGTAATGTCTACCGTTGGTAAATCGTTCAGTAAATGTCCGCCAGTGTTTGAAGAGGAAAGCGATTATGATTCTTGGAAAAAAGACATTGAACTATGGAAAGTGTTCACGGATTTGCCGGCGAATAAGTGTGGCATCGCAGTTCATCTCTCTTTGACGGGAAGAGCACGTGCAGCGTCATCAGAACTTAGTGTCAGCGAATTGAAGAGTGATGACGGTCTGGACAAACTGCTATTGAAGTTAGATAGAGTGTTTCTACAAGATCCTAATTGGAAAGTGTTCAATACGTACCTTGCGTTCGAAAATTACAGTCGCCCTGCGGAATGTTCTGTGGACGAATACTTGTCTGAGTTTGATAACCGCCATTACAAGTTAAAGGAGGTTGGTGTTAGTTTACCAGATGCGGTAGTGGCGTGCAGACTCTTGAAAAGCTGTAATCTTTCAGACATTCATTTTCAACTGGCACTGTCAACTACAACGGAGATGACGTTTGAAAATATGCGCAAAACTTTGAAAAGATTGTTTACTGAGAACGGTAATTTGGTGATGAACAATTCTGACTTGGCGGTGAAAATTGAACCTGCAGACGCCATGTACGCTTATGGTGCATCTGGTAGGGGAAGATGGAGAAGGGGAAACTTCAACAGCCGCAGAACCACCTTCAATGCTGGAAGCAAGGATTCACGTTTGAATCCAACTAACAATGATGGATCAGTATCGATGTGTGCGGTGTGTGGATCTAAAATGCACTGGGCTAGAAAATGTCCACATGCTCATGAAAGACAATCTAGTCTATTTGGAGAAACAACCTCCGAAATTGAAGAAGAGGAGGCGGCGAACATCACATTAATCACTGGTGAAGTTCTTGATCCAAAAATGGATTTGCTTCTGGGCGAGGCTTTAGGTCACGTGCTGCTAGATTCGGGATGTTCAAAAACTGTGTGTGGTGACCTCTGGTTGAAAGAGTTTTTATTAACTCTGAATGATGCAGAGAAGCAAAAAGTTTCGTTCCATCCCTCGAATGCAACTTACAGGTTTGGGGATGGACAGAAAACAAAAGCACTGGAAAGTGTTGTGTTTCCGTGCGTTATGGCCGGAAAGAACATCAACATTAGATCTGATGTGATAGACAGCAGCATCCCGCTTCTGCTCAGCCGTCCTTCTATGAAAAAGGCTGGAATGGTAATCAACCTGCCTGCCGATTCAGTGGAAGTCTTTGGTCAGAGAGTAAAACTCAGGACTACAACAATGGGTCACTACACTATCCCTATATATGGACAACTAACGACAACTCGAGTGGAACACGCTTTAGTGAACACTACTTCTAATGCTAAACCGGATGAGGTTGCTCTGAAACTTCACCGGCAGTTTGCACATCCCACCTCTGAGAAATTACTTTCTCTGCTCAAGGAAGCGGGGCGCAACAACTCAGAACTAGAGGCAGCGATCAAGAGAATTAGCGAGTCCTGCGATACGTGCCGACGCTACAAGAAACCAAAGCCCCGTCCGGTGGTGGCATTACCGATGGCCAAATCATTCAATGATTTAGTTGCCATGGATCTCAAAGTGTGGTCTCATGGACAATATTTTCTGGTTTTGGTAGATCACGCCACCAGGTTTTGCAGCGCAGCTTACATAACGAATAAACAACCGCAAACAATTGTAAAATCCTTGTTTACAAGTTGGATTATGACGTTTGGGGCACCGAAGCAGTTTCTGTCAGATAATGGCTGTGAATTTAACAACGAATTGGTGCGGTCAATGGGAGAGGGTTTTGGTATAAAAATTTTGTGCACTGCTGCTGAAAGCCCTTGGAGCAACTCTATCTGTGAGAGGTTGAACAGTGTTCTTACAACCAGTATTAAAAAGATAGTGGAGGACTGCACGTGTGACCTTGATATTGCTTTGGGTTGGGCTGTATCTGCTCGAAATGCACTGCAGAACTGCCATGGATTTTCTCCCAACCAACTCGTATTTGGACGGAACCCTGTGATTCCCACAATTTGCAGCAATTCGTTGCCTGCACTGGAAATGAAAACCCCATCGCAAATGATTGCGGACAATCTTAATGCAATGCACAACGCAAGAGTCGAATTTGTGAAAAATGAATCCAGTGAACGAATAAGTCGGGCGCTTTTGCGGCAAACTCGCAACTCCGATGTAAATGACCTCGTGAACGGTGACTGTGTATACTACAAACGGAAGGACGACGATCGATGGCGTGGACCTGGGGTGGTGATTGGTAAAGATGGGAAGCAAGTGCTGGTGAAGCACGGTGGAACTTATGTACGTGTGCACACATGTAGGTTGCAGCATGCTAATTCAAGTGATGACCTACATGGTAGTGAGACAGCATTAAAGAGCGACCGGCCGTCTGCAGCGGTAGTTTCCCAGGAGGCAGCTGTTGTTGAGGACGATTCGGATGTGGAAACTGTGGAGTCGTCTGGTAATCAAGACCGGCCTCCATCAGCCCTTGCAGGACCGCCCAATGAGACACCCTTAATCACTCCTAGCAGGATAAATCAGAATAATCCGAAGACCGGGCAAAGGATTGAAGTTTATCCTAAAGATGGTGAGAAGTTCACAGCAACTGTACACAGCAGGGCCGGTAAAGCTGGTGGTTTATATGGTGCGTGTTACAATATTATTAGAAATAATGGCGAGATGGAATGGATTGATTTAGCCAGACAAACTGAAAAATGGAGACTGATTCCTGATGAAGAGCAGGTCCTTTTGTGCGACAGTGATGTGAAGGGAATGGAAGCAAAGATTGCAGAGATCGAAAATTGGAAACAAAATGACGTCTATGAAATAGTCGACGATATCGGCCAGAAAACAATGTCGGTTCGGTGGGTAATCACTGAAAAGGTTAAAAATGGAGAAACTGTAGTTAAAGCTCGCCTTGTAGTTAGAGGCTTCGAGGAAGATATGCACGAGCAGCGAACAGACTCTCCTACCTGCGCAAAGGACTCCCTTCGACTCGCTATGACTGCAATAGCTGCCCATGGATGGCAGTGTCAATCTATTGACATTAGAGCTGCTTACCTGCAAGGCAATGCAATCACTAGAGATGTCTTCATTAAACCACCCATAGAGTTCTACGATGGTTCTTTGTGGAAGCTGAAGAAGACCGTCTATGGCCTCTGTGACGCCGCACGCGCTTGGTATTTCCGCGTCAGGGATGTCTTGTTGTCGATGGGTATGATTATGTGTTCGGTTGACCAGGCATTGTTTTATTGGCACGATGAAGGACGATTGGCTGGTGTCATTTGCGTCCATGTCGACGATTTTTTCTGGGCTGGTAGCGATTTGTTTCAAAGAAGTGTCATTGCCCAACTGAAAAAAGAATTTTTGATTGGTTCCCATGCTGATGGAGCATTTAAATTTGTTGGTGTGAATGTTTCTGGGACTGGAGATTTAATCGAAGTAGACCAACTGAGCTATATTGACACGTTAAGGGAAGTTAAAATAAAATCTTGTTACACCAATCGTTCTGATCCGCTTGATAAGTTGGATAAAGACGAATTTCGCGGTGTGGTTGGTCAATTGAATTGGGTAGCAACACAGACTCGCCCAGATATAGCGTTTGAAGTATGCCTACTCAGTTCGGTTTTGGACATTGCAACACTGGAAGATGCTTTGAGGGCCAACAAGGTCATTCGGTTGCTCAAGTTGCGGGAGGTGATAGTTAGGTTCCCAAGAGTTCGCAGTATTAGTGAATGTTCCATAGAATGCCACAGTGATGCCGCTTTCGGGAATCTGGTGGATGGGGGTTCGCAGGGAGGCTATGTGATATTTGTAGTTGACGGTGATAACAGGTGTCCTATTGCGTGGCAGTCGCGACGTATTAGGCGTGTGGTAAAGTCCACGCTCGCAGCAGAGACTCTACTGTTTCTTGAACATGTTGTTGACCAGCACGCTGCGTCAGTGAAGATCTACACCGATGGCTCAAAGTCTGGCAACGCTGTAGGGTGCTCCGCTGTCTCGGGTGAGATGGTAAGAGCTGGAAGACTTCTCCCGGAGACCTCTGTGTTCACTGCTGAACTGTATGGTGTCGTGCAGGCTCTGCAACTCATAGAGGAACATCCAAATTACCACTTCACTATTTTCACGGACTCAAAGAGCATCATAGATGCTATTCAAAGCTATGCAAGCAGCCACCCCGTTATTGGTGAGATTTACGACGTGTTGATGCGACTTGTACGCGTCTCAAAACAGGTCAGGTTTTGTTGGGTGCCTGGGCACGTGGGTGTCTCGGGAAATGAGAGAGCGGACACTGAAGCAAAATTAGCGGCCGCCGCTGAGGGAGACACTTTGAATGCATCTGTGCCCTGCCGTGACTACTACCCTATAATTAAGGCAGCAGTAAGAGGATTATGGCAACAGCGGTGGGCTGCCGAGAATAACAATAAGCTCTGGAAGATTAAAAACACTGTGCGTGAATGGACCTCGTCCAGCTGCCGTAGCCGCCGGATGGAGGTGGCTTTATGCCGTCTGCGGATTGGTCATACGAGACTTACGCACATCTACCTCATGGAGCGGCTCCCCCAACCGCTCTGTGAGCGATGCAGGGTTCCTTTGACCGTTGAACACTTCCTTGTCGTGTGCCCGTTGCATGCAGGTGTCCGGCGCGCGTGCTTTCCACGTCTGCGCGGTAATGATCCGGATGCAATGATGCGCAGCATTCTGGCGGAACCTGAGCGTGCCCCTTTCCATACTGATGCACTGAGAGCGTTTATTGAATCGTGCAATATACTTTCAAAAATTTAAATTTTGTGATGAAAAATAAATTTCAAGCCTTGCTATCTTAATGATAAACTGTAATACGGCCGAGCGCGCCCACGTGATGCCCAACGGGGGTTTCAGCGTGGGTACGGCGCTCGGCCGTAAAATGGGTGGGCAGCTGAAACCCCCTGGGGCTCGGCTGCCCAATGAATGCATATGTAACCTGATTTTCTGTTTTTTCGGAATAATTCCGGGGACTTAATACCTTGATTTAATTACTGAACTGATGGAGCAGTTGCGTTTGTAGCAACTGAATTTAATTTGAGCTTATCATGACTGACTTTTTGTTGTGTTTGTGGCTGCAACGTCTAACCTGTTTGCGTATTCTTAAATATGTTACATGGAGCTCCGTGATGGCGATTAGTGGTTATTTTTGTACCACAACGGTGATGTAACCGATAGGTCGATAATTGTGACGCGAGACCTTCGGCGCGATATAGTAGGACCTACTGAAGCGCTAGCAAATTCATGGTACTACTACTGAAACTGAACTGAACCTACTGGATGCTGCGGAGGCGGGAGTTTATTATGCCAAACTCCTTTGTGAATGCATTAATGTTCCCTGTTCCGCTGTCCAGGTGAGGTGTTGTGTGGATAATCGGTCGCTTGTAGAATCATTGCATTCTACTAAAACAGTGGCAGAAAAGTGCTTGAGAATTAACTTGGCTGTTCTCAAGGATATGTTATCTCGTGGTGATGTAGCTGAGGTGTCGTGGGTTCGTACGAGTCGCATGTTGGCCAACTGTCTCACCAAGCGCGGTGCGTCCAGTGACGCACTTCTGGCTGCTGTCACCGGCAGTACGGGGCACCCTGAATGATGCACAGATTCGTGCCCTTTATGTGAATAGTCTTTTGTTCCTTCGTTTTGTGTTATAAATGGACGTTTTGGTTGGAAATCTTTTTGTGGGGTTTGTTTTGTGTTCTCTTATTTTGTAGATTAAGTTCCTTTTAAATATTTAGAGGGAGAATTGTTAGTCTGTGTAAAACTGGCGCGTGCGTGCTGATCATGCCGGTGATTGTAGTTAGTGCCGGCTCAACCTAATGTGGGCGGCGCGTAGTTCGCCACGCTCTCAGTTGGCTACGAGCGGTGTTCAGGTGAGCACAAGGACCGCTACAGTGCAATTAACAATAATATTTAGTAGTCAGTTGAAGACTCTCTAGCCACAACAAATTACTGCAGTTGACATCATCATTACGAGTATATTTGGTAGTCACTTGGAGACTCCCTAGCCACAACAAAAGGGATCTTAAGAGAGCTCTCAGAGGGAATCATTTGGCATAGGCTGCAGAAAACGTGGAATCTATGCACAAAGTTTATTTCCCACACCCCTGCGCCTAGAAACCGCAAGAAGGGAAGAGAGAGAATAAAAAGATAAAGGAAAGATAACAAAGAGAGCGTGAAAACTGGGAAAAGCAAAGTGGGCAAGAGAGATAAAAATCCCTCAGGTCTCTCTATAGCTGCGGTAGCCCACAGTATTCTATTGGGGGCAGCCAGCCTCCAGAGCATTAGATGTACAAATACCCTCTAACCCCACTCTCCACCCCCACTCCATGCCCCAACTCTCACTCGATACCATCCTCCCTCCATACCCTCAACTCTAACCCCATTCCCCAACTCTCACCCCATACCTCTCTTTCTCTCCACATAAATATTCAGACTGGCTTCATTTCAATGATTTTTATCTAAACTATTACACCCTGCTTCTGACCTGGTAACTTACAGGCACACAGCAGCAGAGTATGAGAGTTATGACTTACAGGCACAAAGAAGCAGGGTATAAGAGTGGTGTAGTAGACGTTGACCAAGGTCTGGTAGATGACCTGTGTGAGGCGCTTGTAGCAGTGTGATGACAGCATGTCCGCCTCTTGCCGCACGCCCTCACTGCTCGACAGGCACGAGTGCTGCAGCAGCCACCTGGTCATTGCTGTGTAATGAAACAATTCATCACAACATACTCGCCATTAAAATATTTTATTCATGGACTGGTGCACTAGTGAACCTCATATCACAGATAAGGTCATTGATTGTCCTTATGAGCATCACAGAAAGGCGTACCAACCACCCATTCAACCAAGTAACAACTCTTAATTATTATTTACCACCGTACACGACCCGTAAAAAATGACGGGATTCGATATTGTCTTTAGACAAACTTCCAGATGTGGTTGACAAAAAACGGGGCTGCATGGAATCATCTCCTAAGCTCTAATAAACAAGAAACTACAAGAACAACAACAACAACCATCAAAACGGACCCATCAATTTAACGTGTTCAATAAGATTTCCAATGTAATAACATAAAAGAAATTACGCACAACATACAGTGCTGGCAAAAAAAAATCCGATCACTCTCCATAAAACCGGTATTATTTTTAGATTTTAGGAAGCTGTAAAATATGTTCTAATACAGATAGAGACTTGCGGTAAATTGTTTTGTGCAAAGAAATCACGTAGCTTGCTCAGGCAGATCTGCGCCAGTTGACTACAACCACTGGTTGAGTGAGGTTGTGTCGTCGTTTTTCGCCGTATACTGTGTTTTCACAAATCTGACTATTTTTATTGAAAGTGTTGTATTTTAAGAAATCCTATAATGGCTGCAAAGAAAAAACTTGGAAATGAGCAGATAGGTGCTATTATTGCATTATATAAGGTTGGGAAATCACAAAGACAAATGGCAAAACAGTTAGAAATATCTCAAAGTACCGTGAATTTATGGATTTCGCGCCATAACAGCAGTGATGGTTCTTTTATGCCAGTCCGAAAAATAGGTAGTGGGAGACCTTGAAAGACTAATTTACGTACTGAAAAAATAATAAAATGTGCTGTGTTAATAAAACCACAAATAACAGCAAAAAAAATAAAGTCTGAGCATTATAGTTTGCTGTGTCTGAGCGCACAATACGACAGCGGCTGCAAAAAGAGCTCGGGATGCCATCGCGCCATGCTGCCAAGAAACCTTTCCTGAATGCCAAAATGCGCAAGAAAAGAGTTGTGTTTGTAAACAGCACATGAATTGAACTGTTGATGATTGGATAACAGTTCTCTTTAGTGACGAGTCCTCTTTTTTAACATTTAGAAGCTGTCCAAGAATGGTGCGCCGCCCGCTTGGTTCAGATAGGATGATTCTAACTTCACTATTAAGACAATGAAACACCCTCCAAGTGTCATGGTTTGGGGGTGTTTTAGCAATTTTGGTTGGGGGAGTTTATATTTTCTTCCTCAGAACACAACCATGAATGGTCAACAATATTTAGCCATGCTAAAGGAAAAAATTCAACTGACAATGCCTTTACATGAGCCACCAACTTTATGTACGATGGGGCTCCTTACCACAAGGCAAATATCGTTACTAAATGGCTCAATGATAATAACATTTGTGTTCTAGATTGGCCTGATAATAGTCCAGATCTCAATCCTATAGAGAATCTGTGGCTCATTATAAAAAATAAAGCCGAATGTCATGACACTGGTTCGCTTCCCAAGCTCACAGAAGCCGTCAAAAAAGTTTGGTGCACTGAAACATCACAAGAAATATGCCAAAATTTGATCAAATCCATGCCAGAACGTCTCAAAAAAAGTCATCAAGAACAAAGGGCATATGACAAAATACTAGTATACGGTATTGATGTACATAGATGATGTTTATATATTGATTTTGTAATAAGTAAAACAAAATTGCCATGGTGATCGAATTTTTTTGCCAGCACTGTATATATGTTCATTCATAAATTCATGGAGACGCCTGGCGTTTTATTATGTAGTATTTATTATTAGTAAAAAAAATTTGAAAAAATTTGCTATACAGTATATCTTTTTTCTCGCGGTAAGTTGCATTTTTTTGAACATTAAATTCAATTTTCAATGCATTATATTTTTTGGCTTATAAACCATGGTAGAAGAAAAAGGTAGGGTCAAACCAGTCTTTTTTTTGTCCCGTGTTGCAACAGACCAATGTGAGCGCTGCTATTGGTTCTTGTTATGTCAGTATTACGACACGTTTGACATGAAAAGACTGGCCTGACCCTACCTTGTTTCTTCTACCGTGTCTGCTGCTGAGGGAGTAAGCAAGGTGCGGTGACGTACCCGACCTGGAGCTAGAGACAGAAGTGGTGCACCAGTCACCGCCGGTCCTGCTTCTGCCCCCCTCATCCCTTGGGGGGCAGTGGGCTGAGGGGACCACCTCCCGCGGGGGGCAGTGCGTCGGGGGGATCACCTCCAGGAACGATGTCAGCTCCAGATCAAAGATGAAAAAATAAAGCACCAGCCTGTGAACAATAGCACCAATATATGCTTTGTGCACGCAGCTGTTATACCTTACAGCCATTGATTGATAATAAGAAAGCTTTAGCCTCTCTTACAAAGCTTTAGCATCCCTTAAAGAAAGCTTTAGCCTCCTTCATGTTCAGAGAGAGGAAGGATGAAGGCAACAATTAGTATGAAACTAAGAGAACGTGGAATCTATGCACAAAGGGTGTTCCCGCAAAGGACCCGAGCATATAGAAACGGTAAGATAAAGAAGAAAATCATGAAAAAAGATCAAAGTTGAAGAAGAAATTCAGGGGTGCTGAAAAACAGGACAGCAGTAAACCAAAAAAAAAGATGGTCCTTAGTTAACAAAACAAAAATCATTTCATTTCAACAAAAAGAATGCTCACCTAACTCTAAGCTCAGGACCTCACATTTTTACTCTGGCAGCGCTAATTCCCATAGATACAATAGTTGTATCCCCCTGAGGGGACCTCACAGTCACACTTAACTAGGTACTCCTGAGCCTCCAGTACACTCCATCTTGGACCGATCTTTGGCACTCTTTTCAGCACTGGCTGCTGGCTGTGCCCTCCACACACCTACACTTCACCTCGTCTGACATGCCCTCCATACTCCTACATTGAGTCCATGCCATGCATTAAACAATTGCATTTGTAGCTGTTAAATTATCTCATTTTTGCAAAAAGAAAAACTCATTGCTTCCAATACAACTTCAAAAACAGGCAGCAGGCAAGCACGCGCATCCTTCTCCTCCTCGACCCAACACACACTTCTTGAGTTGCTCAAGTGGGCTTCTGGACTTTCATTACAATGCCTCACAATGATGACGCCCAGACACGGCCACATGACTCGCTAGTACACTCAAGACGGAAGTGTTCATGTGCAGCAGCACCTGACAGCAGGGTGACCAGCACCGAGGGGCACATGACAGCAGCGTTACTAGCACCGAGGGGCACATGACAGCAGCGTTACTAGCACCGAGGGCCACATGACAGCAGCATTGCTAGCACCGAGGGGCACATGACAGCAGCATTACTAGCACCAAGAGGTACACGACAGCAGGGTTACCAGCACTGACGGGTAAGCAAGGGCGACCACTTTGATGTAGGTGAGGCTGTCACCGATGGTGGAGAGGCAGTAGACAAGCACGGCACCGAGCAGCATCACTATCGCCACCCTGTTGGGACCAAGGAAATAAATACCCTTCAAATTTATTTTTTACAGAAAATTTCCACGATGTGCTTGTGACCGAGGCATTTTTATGTTGACCACCTTACTGAAAGCGCCAAGCTAAGAAGTAGTCTGGCCGCAGCGGCAGCAAAGTTTGGGCTGAGAGTCGGTCAGTCAGGAGTCTTAGAGAGAGCGAGGCAGGGTGCAGACCTGTTTTCTTGTGTGCCGCGCAGGCTAATGCGTGGATTGTTGCCCCTATATGCTCTACTCGTACGCCGTGTTTCTGAGCAACACGTGCGGTTGTCAGGTTTGACAGTGTCGTCAGCACTTGCGCCTGCGGGCTGCCTCGGTAGCTTTACTTGTGCTGTAAGCTCGTGTGTTTACGCTACCTGAGTCGAGGACTTTCCTAGTCTCAAGTCGTCTAACTTTAAAGTGCGGTCTTTGCCAGTTTTTCATCTTGTAAACAATCTTTTTAAAACTGTTTGTCAATAAACATGAACTTTTAAATCGCATTGCAAATGCTAGTTAATAAAGTGCAATTCCTTCGGTTAATTTAACCACGTTTTTAATAAATTATCAAACTACCGGAACTGTTATTAATATTGGCCTTTCAACTGCATGGAAAAGCGGTAATTTCCGTGGAAAAGGAAAGAATAAAGACTTGGAAATAATTTATTGAACATCACAGTCCATTGTGTATCGCCTGTCGGCAAATTTATAGTGGTCAGGAATCCTGAAGTCGTAGTTTATCGGCCACAAACTTGGTGTCAGAAGTATGGGATTGTCGAACTATTTGGACTGTGATTCGTTGTTTCCTGTGTTTCTCCTAAGTGCAGTGCAGTGATCTGTGGCAGAAAATTTAGTGTTCGTAAATCGTGTTTCAACTTCAGTGAACTATTAATTTGTTACTCAAAGTGAAAATTTTTCAACTGAACTCCAAGATTTCAAGATGCCTAGTTCAGGAGCTGCTGGTTCTTCAGCGTCGGACCGCAGTGGAAGTGGCGGTGAGCGTAATTCATCGGATATGGGATTTGTGATGGGTCGTTTGGCGGATGCGATTTCTAATATGCATTCAGCGAGAAAGGAGGCGTGTTCAGCCACCTCCTCCACCTTTCGATCCTTCTTCTCAATCGTGTGACATCAGGGAATTTTTCAGGATTTTCGAAGTGTATGCGTTGCATACGTACGGTCCTGAGGAGACTAACAGTGATGCGTGGCTCATTTCCTTGCGTGCGTTGCTTATGGGTAGTGCTCAGTCTGCGTTGAGTGCCATGGGTGCAAGCCGATTAGGTTATCAGAATGTGAAGAAGAACTTGATCTCTTTGTTCACTCCTCGAGATGCTTTCGACACCGCAAGAATCTCAGCCTTCATGTCTTCACAACGAGTTCCAGGAGAGTCGTTTCTCATCTACGCCATGAGACTAACAGGTCTTGCAGCATCAGCGTTCGGATCCATTCCTGAAAGAGACAAAATGATTATGAGTAAGTTATTAGAATCACTACCTATCGATATTAAAGCTCAAGTTAGTATGCAAATGTCAAACCGTGAAAATCCTTCCCTTGATACTATGGTGCAAATCATTTCTGCTTTAGAGCCGTTTTCTGTGAAGTCTATGCCTGTGCAAGCAATTGCTATTCAACAGAGTTCTGATGAGTTTGTTTCCGCGTCGAGTAAAAATTCAGTTAAATATCCTAGCTTGAGAGAATTTGTTACTGTGCCTCAAACTAAAAAGTGTTTTTCTTGTAATGACCCCGGGCATTTTGCGAGAAATTGTCCAAAGAGAAGGCAGTGTTACTCAGATCGTGTTCCCAGAACTAGAGATAGTGATGTAACGTGTCAATTCTGTAACGGTAAAGGGCATGTTCTGGCTCAGTGTAGACAGTTTAAGCGGGAATTTGGTGCTTGTAGTTGGTGTGGCGAGACGGATCATAAGTCTTTTAACTGTAAAGGTAAACCAGCGTTAAACCAAAGTTCTTCGATTGCGAGTCAGGAACCAATTGTGGACAGCTCTGATCCGGCAAATGTAAATCTTTTGATGAGAACTAAACTTTCAGCTGAAAATAAGTGCTATCATGGAGCAGGAAATGACAATATTGGTGGAGATGCGTTGTCTCGAGTTGTGGAATTTCCTATTAGCAGTGAGGATGTGGACAAGAACTATTGCGTCTCTTTGCACGGGCACAAGGTAAAATTAGTTCCTGGTGGCCCAGATTCACTTTTTCAAGCGCTTTCGCTAGGACTGTGTGACAGTTTAGATGAACATGTTACTATTCGCGAAGAGACTGTGGACTTTATTTTAAAGAACCCTCGTGCATTAGGACTTTCTTGTGACAAGAGTACGATCAGGAAGCTGAAAATTATGCGACAAAGTGGTGTTCTACCAGAGTGGTTTTTGTTGGATGCATTCGTGAAAAGATTTAAAGTGAATGTGAGTGTTCATGAAGACGGCATCGGTGTTGTTAAATTTGAAAGTTCTCCCAGTGATCCTACCATTCATTTACAAAGTTTACGTGGTGTGCACTTCAATTTACTTCTTCCAGACGGAGAGACTATCAATGAAATATTAATTCAGCATATAGACACTATTATCAAATCAAATGATGACTTACCTTTGCATGAAGTTCAGCCTTCCCAGGTGCTGTACCAGCTTGAGGACGACGGGACAGCAGAGGCTGCAGTGACACCGTCTGCGCGAATTTCTTGCAAAAGGAAACCTCAGGATTCTGCAAATTCTAAACAAGCTCCTGTTTCGACAAATAAAAAGGAGGTAATTATTGATCAAACATCTCTGCACATTTCTACAGAAGAACTTCAGAAACTACAAGAAGCGGATCCTCTCATTTCGTTGCTCATAAAATTGTTAAAGCAACAAACTTCAGAACCTGAAATTAAGAAAAGATTATCAACATTTAAAAACGGACGAACTTTTCTAAAATACTTCGACACGTTGGTGGTGAACGAAGATGTGCTGTATGGAGGCCTTCATCGCGTGCCGGTGATCCCCGCTCGAAATCTTCCCAGCATGGTTAGAGAGTTCCATAAAAAATCAGGACACATTGGTCGCGATAAAACGGTAGCGGCAATGTTACGACACTTCTTCAGTCCGAGACTCCCACCAATCGTTGCTTACGTTATCAGAGAGTGTAACATCTGTCAAAGGTTCAAGGGTAAAGCAAAAGGTGGAGCGCCTCAATATCGACGTATGCCGAGAGCTCCGTATGAAGAATACGCTGTGGATCTCTTGGAACTTCCTCCAGGGCGAGGCAATGCGAAGTACTTGTTGGTTGGCATCGATCTCTACACGAAGTTTGCCAATGCAGTCGTGATCAGAAACAAGAAGTCAGCGACAGTTGCCAGAGCTTTGGAAAACTCCGTTTTTAGCACCCTGGTGAAGCTTCCAGAGACGGTAATCTCGGACAACGGTCCCGAGTTCCGAGGGCGGCCCTTCATTACGATGTTGAGAAGGCACGGAGTTAAACACTTTAGAACAGTGCCGTATTCTCCGCAGTGCAACGGTGCTGTAGAAAGGCTTAACGCAACCCTTAAGAATTTGCTAGCTACAGCGTGTGAAGAGAACAAGACGCCATGGACAGATCAACTTACAAGAGTTTTAATTATATATAATAATACGCTTCATTCCGAGACTGGTCATGCTCCAGCGGACTTTTTCAACGAGATTGCAAATAAACTACCTATTCCTTTGTCGCAGCCTTATTGGCGTTTTCCTCATAAAAATTTTAAACCATATGAAATCGGTGAAAAAGTTGCGAAGAAACGACCTCATTTACCTTCAAGTAATAAATTCTCACCAAAGTTCGACGGTCCATTTATAATTGAAAAGGTGGACAAAAATGGCGTAACTTATAAAATAAAGAAGCTCGATGGTTTTAATTCACAAACGGCTCATTTTAATCAACTTAAACCTTGGTACGGCGAAGAAGACGACGGCACAGTTTTTGGTGCAGACACTCGACATGAGCAGCAGATACGAGACAGACGCAACAGACGACAGCTCCAAAAGACGAGCGAGATGGTGGCACAAACCCCGGTTTTACCGGATGAGCGAAGTTCATTCCCAGACTTCACGATGATAGGCGGTGTGGGCTTGTCTCTGTCGAAGTTGGCTGACAAGATTTGCGAAGCAACAGAGGAGCAGCAACGAGCGACTCAGGCTGTCGCAGCTTCACCAACAGACGAAGAATTGAGTCAGACGGACGAGCAACAGAGCTTGGAATGGGAGAACTTAAGCGATGAAACTACCGAAGTTCCAGCCATGGATGTTTCAAGACTCGATTGCGAGAAAGTAGCTCCAGCTCCAGCCCAGTTGAAGCCTCGACGTGACTCTGAGAAAAATAGTCAGTGCTCATCGCAGCATTGGACGAGATTTTCGGCAAGAAAAGCAGCGGAAGCGTTAGTCGGAGCACTTGCTTTGAACTGCGCGAGGCAAGAATTTCCTTGTTTCGGTGCCGACTCTGCGTTCAAGTTCGATATGAAGAAGACGTATCGTGGGTCGACGGGCGACTTCCAGCTTCCAGAAGATATTCGCGACTTCGAGCGAGTTTCTATCTCAGATGGGCCGGACCTTTCCGACCATATTCGTTGCGAGATGAATTCAGAGTCTTCTCGATTCGATTCAGATAGCGATTGTTGAATAGTTTCTAAATTTTAACTCGTTGATTGAATAAATTATCCTTCCTGTGTTGAATAAAGCATAATAAAAATAGTATTAGCATAATAAAATTTTGCATAATAAGACTGTTTTAGATCAAAGTATATTTTGTTACCTATCTATACTATTGTCTTGTGTTTTAAATATGTTACGTTGTAAGGTTACATACCTCCCGCCTTAAATTTGTTGTTAGATGGCGTTGGGGGGTGTGACCGAGGCATTTTTATGTTGACCACCTTACTGAAAGCGCCAAGCTAAGAAGTAGTCTGGCCGCAGCGGCAGCAAAGTTTGGGCTGAGAGTCGGTCAGTCAGGAGTCTTAGAGAGAGCGAGGCAGGGTGCAGACCTGTTTTCTTGTGTGCCGCGCAGGCTAATGCGTGGATTGTTGCCCCTATATGCTCTACTCGTACGCCGTGTTTCTGAGCAACACGTGCGGTTGTCAGGTTTGACAGTGTCGTCAGCACTTGCGCCTGCGGGCTGCCTCGGTAGCTTTACTTGTGCTGTAAGCTCGTGTGTTTACGCTACCTGAGTCGAGGACTTTCCTAGTCTCAAGTCGTCTAACTTTAAAGTGCGGTCTTTGCCAGTTTTTCATCTTGTAAACAATCTTTTTAAAACTGTTTGTCAATAAACATGAACTTTTAAATCGCATTGCAAATGCTAGTTAATAAAGTGCAATTCCTTCGGTTAATTTAACCACGTTTTTAATAAATTATCAAACTACCGGAACTGTTATTAATATTGGCCTTTCAACTGCATGGAAAAGCGGTAATTTCCGTGGAAAAGGAAAGAATAAAGACTTGGAAATAATTTATTGAACATCACAGTCCATTGTGTATCGCCTGTCGGCAAATTTATAGTGGTCAGGAATCCTGAAGTCGTAGTTTATCGGCCACATGCTCAAATGCTGTAAATAGACAAGCAACTCAGACTAACACCTCCGCAGGAAGAATTGAACGTAAAATAAGGCCTGAGTTAAGGAGCGCATATTGTAGGAGAATGAGTTAAGGAGCGCGGATTGTAGGAGATTGAAGGAGCGTGAATTGTAGGAGACTAAGTGAACCCTTCAATGCCCACAATTTTATGCTCATATTACCGTTATCACAACCACTATCACTAAACCGACACTGGCATTAGGTAGTGACTGTTATCAAGATGTGGAAGGAACTGCCACTCGGCAGCGAAGTTCAAAGGACACATTAGTGAACAAATTGAATAAGAAATACAATATATTATTATTATTTTTGAAAGAGGACCGTACAGTCCACTTGGGCATTAAAGGGCTAAGGAGCGTGGATTGTAGGAGACTAAGTTAAGGAGCTTGGATTGTAGGAGATTGAAAGAGCGTGGATTGTAGGAGACCGAGTTAAGGAGCGTAGATTGTAAGACTGGGTTGAGGAGTGTGGATTGTAGGAGACTGAGTTAAGGAGTGTGGATTGTAGGAGACTGAGTTAAGGAGCACGGATTGTAGGAGACTGAGTCAAGGAGCACGGATTGTAGGAGACTGAGTCAAGGAGCACGGATTGTAGGAGACTGAGTCAAGGAGCACGGATTGTAGGAGACTGAGTTAAGGAGCACGGATTGTAGGAGATTGAAGGAGCGTGGATTGTAGGAGACTGAGTTAAGGAGCGTGGATTGTAAGACTGAGTTGAGGAGTGTGGATTGTAAGACTGAGTTGAGGAGTGTGGATTGTAGGAGACTGAGTTAAGGAGTGTGGATTGTGGGAGACTGAGTTAAGAACTGTGGATTGTAGGAGACCGAGTTAAGGAGCAAGGATTGTAGGAGACTGAGTTAAGGAGCACGGATTCTAGGAGATTGAAGGAGCGTGGATTGTAGGAGACTGAGTTAAGGAGCGTGGATTGTAAGACTGAGTTGAGGGGTGTGGATTGTAAGACTGAGTTGAGGAGTGTGGATTGTAGGAGACTGAGTTAAGAAGTGTGGATTGTTGGAGACTGAGTTAAGAAGTGTGGATTGTTGGAGACTGAGTTAAGGAGCGTGGATTGTAGCAGACTGAGTTAAGGAGTGTGGAGATGGAGGATACCGAGTCAAGGAGCATAGAGAAGGAGGAGACTGAGTTAAGGACCTTGAATATGGAGGAACGATACACAGCGGGAAGACATGTGAGAATGTTACATTAATTACCTGGCATATGATGTAGATTTGAGACCTGGAGAGGGAACTTGACCTTAGACAATAACATAACGCATGTTGCAAACATAAATATGTGAAACTTGAGTTATTTAAATTGTAATCTTAAGCCAAAAGGGAGAAAGACGTTTAAAAAAGATATTTTACAAAAATAAGGCAAAATTAGGAGACCCTCCCCACACCTGGCAATGGGCAGAACACTCCTGCAGAAGTGGTGCTGCAGGCAGGCCGTCAGCACCACACGCACCACGCACCACAGCAGCCGCCGGCTTACGCTCACCACAATGAAGATGACCACACGAGGCTCTATCAGGTACAGGTTCTGGGGGAGTGTAGATTTGAGGTATTGATAAAGAGGAAGGTTTCAAATATGAATTCTGCAGAATGCACACAAGATACAGGTTTTAAAAACATATGAAGCCATTGGTAGTTTTACATACATGAATGACAAATTGAGTATTGATGTATATGGCCCCCAAAACTACTACCAGGTATTGTGCCCCATCGCTATCAATACCACCTTGTCTTGTGCCCCCATCACTATCAGTAGCAGCACATGCTGGGCCCCCATCACTATCAATACCACTTTGTCTTGTGCTCCCATTACTATCAGTACCACCTTGTCTTGTGCCCCCATCACTGGCAGTACCACCTTGTCTTGTGCCCCCATCACTGTCAGTACCACCTTGTCTTGTGCCCCCATCACTGTCATTACCACCTTGTCTTGTGCCCCCATCACTATCAATACTAATTTGTCTTGTGCCCCATTACTATCAATACTACTTTGTCTTGTGCCCCATTGCTATCAGTACCACCATGTGCTGGGCCCTCATCACTATCAGTACCACCACGTCTTGTACCCTCATCACTATCAGTACCACCTTGTCTTGTGCCCCCATCACTATCAATACCACCTTGTCTTGTGCCCCCATCACTATCAATACTACTTTGTCTTGTGCCCCATCACTATCAGTACCACCACATGCTGGGCCCTCATCTCTATCAGCACCACCTTGCAGTTGCATAATAAATTTACATAACATAATGTGATGAGCAGACCGTGACAAACGTTTAGCCCACTAAACTAAGAGTGAAAGAACTGCTACAATGGCAGATGCTAGCCATTTGCACAAAGAATGGCCTTGTATACACAGCACATGGCAAAGCAACCATCAGCTTAGCAAGGCCTCACTTCTGCTAACTATGCAAAGGCAGAGCTGAATTTGGGCTAGAAATCACATCAACAGAAGAAAATAAGTAATTACAGGTTTCAAAGTCCCCAAAAGAAAATTTATTTGCAATAAGTAGTTAGTGACTTCCAGCATCCCATGTGGGAGGAAACTTAAAAGCTATAGAAAATGGATTAGTAAGAAAAGTCTCATGTACCACAACATATCTGGTGTGGGAGTGAGGCAGCCAGAAGACGGTGCGGTAGATGTTGAGGTACTGAGTGGCCAGCACCAGTAAGCTCAGCAGGCACATCAGGCTCTCAAATGCAAACACAGACAACCTCGGGATGTCAGGTAGGGGCATGTGGCGTATAGAAGTGGTCTGCGATCCCTCTTCGTAACATCTGAAAAAAGTCAGTTTCAATGTTTGTGTTTGTTTCAAAAGCCCATTTTTAGGATGCAAATATTGCAATACTTTGAGAGAATTTAGTTAAAAAACAGTCTTTAATAACTGGAAATTAACCATGTTTGTGAAATGACAAGAAATTTATCTGATGAAATGAAGGAAAAAAATTTCTTGAAATAAATACTCTCAAACACTCATAAAGAGGTAAAATTATGAAAAGAAAGTAACTGGTGGTGAAAAACAGTACAGCGAAGAACCAAAACAAGGTTGTCCTTAAAAATATTCAATCTCAACAAAAAGGCTTTCAAAACTTTCACCTCAGAATCTTATAGTATAAATAGTTGTATCAGTATGAGCAGCTAGTGAAGAGTTGAGAAGCTGATTTAACGTATTTTACTCGTTTTAAAACTGCAAAGCCAATTTTATGAGTTGAATTTAAGGTCATACTAACATTAGAACAATACACAAAACAAACAAACAACAGCATCTACGGATGATTTATTTTCAATTCCAGTCTGATACATATCACCTTGTACATTGGATTTTCAAATGCCTTATAACTAACACCAGGACGCCATGATGCTTTCCCCCGGTCAAGACTGGTACCCATTTCAGACACCTGGGTAGAGTGGGGTATTGTGCTTGGAATTATTCCCCCACACTCAACAGAGAAAATGGCCCCAGGATTCAAACCCTCATTGCCCGCACAGAGGCAGGTCCTGAAACCACACGGCTATAAAGACACACAGAGGGACTGTTTCATGAATGGTGAAGGTTTGCTGTAATGAATGTTACTTTCAAAAGGCCTGTGCATCCCATGCACCTTAAATAGAACACATTTTGGCAGGAAGATGCTGCACTGATATTGTCATGATCTACACAAATGAGCTAAATACAAAATGAATAACTTTACCTCAATGCCTTACATGGTTTATTGGAACCAAAATCTACATAACTGTATAGCAAAAAGTGGTTATTTAATTACAAAATTGAAGATAAAAAACATTGAAAATATCAAAAAGTCCCAACCAAACCTAGGTCAGTTGGTGAGTTATTTAACAAAACCAAGAGATATGCCTGCCATTCTACTGTTGAATGATCAATGTACAGATTTATTTCACCTATTTTATAAGTGTATCACGATTGTCACAACATTTTCTGAATTTTAAACTGAAAATGAGATGGTCATATAGACATATTTTATGCAAGATCACTATGACAATGTTTTCTGGATTTTAAATAAAAAATGAGATGACCATATAGACAAATACTACCATAAGAAAATTGTATTTTTGATTGAGGTATCAAATTTATTTGCACTTACTTTTTATTCTCTTGTTCAGTAGCATGTCGAGCAGTAGCTGCAGCTGCAGCAGAAGCAGCCGTTGCCCTCAGGTATGCATTTCGCCGTCCACCAGGCATTTTGTTGTCTGCATTCATGAAGAAAAAGTGGAATTATTATTAGCCAATGGCCAATTTAGCAAATACATTGAACTTTTTCACACTGTTTATATATGTATATATCATATATCTATAGAATTTGTGTTAAAAATGATTCATGAGTATTTGGTAGAGACAACCCTGAAAATTTGAACAGGATTTACATCAGCACAAATGATTCTGTTGACCTAAATTTGAAGTTGAACTATTAGCATACCAAATTAGAATATCCAAATTGAAACACAAAAGAATTTTTAAAGAAAGAGACAAAAAAAATCTTGAATTGAACCAGTAACATAATTAACTAAATTTAACTAGCTCATAAGTTAATTCTTTACCTTGAATGTAGTATCTTTGTTTTTTAATTACACAGGTCTAACATATTGAAGACTTTACAATTTCATATAATAATAACATCTTCCACAAATGGCTTCAGTGACTGAGGCAGAAATTTCTTAGAAGATGAATAGTCTTGTTTTTTTCTCAATTTTTCAGGCCTCTTAGTCTGTGCTGCACTTGTATCTTGGGTCCCTACACCTGTGAACAGAACAAAAAGACTGATCTTGGTAAATTAAAAATTTATTCATCTAGTGTTTAGCTTGAGAGAATATCTTGATAAGTGATATGGATGATAATTTGTCAAGATATGCATAACCACATGCTACACAAACTAAAACCTGATACATCACAGTAACAAGACTGAATGGGAACAATGATCTAAATGGGATAGAGGTATCCTGAAGCATTAGAATTTAACAAAAGAAAAAGGAACAATGATCTAAATGGGATAGAGGTATCCTGAAGCATTAGAATTTAACAAAAGAAATAGGAACAATGATCTAAATGGGATAGAGGTATCCTGAAGCATTAGAATTTAACAAAAGAAAAAGGAACAATGATCTTAATGGGATAGAGGTATCCTGAAGCATTAGAATTTAACAAAAGAAAAAGGAACAATGATCTAAATGGGATAGAGGTATCCTGAAGCATTAGAATTTAACAAAAGAAAAAGGAACAATGATCTAAATGGGATAGAGGTATCCTGAAGCATTAGAATTTAACAAAAGAAAAAGGAACAATGATCTAAATGGGATAGAGGTATCCTGAAGCATTAGAATTTAACAAAAGAAATGGGAACAATGATCTAAATGGGATAGAGGTATCCCGAAGCATTAGAATTTAAGAAAAGAAATAGGAACAATGATCTAAATGGGATAGAGGTATCCTGAAGCATTAGAATTTAACAAAAGAAAAAGGAACAATGATCTTAATGGGATAGAGGTATCCTGAAGCATTAGAATTTAACAAAAGAAATAGGAACAATGATCTAAATGGGATAGAGGTATCCTGAAGCATTAGAATTTAACAAAAGAAAAAGGAACAATGATCTAAATGGGATAGAGGTATCCTGAAGCATTAGAATTTAACAAAAGAAATAGGAACAATGATCTAAATGGGATAGAGGTATCCTGAAGCATTAGAATTTAACAAAAGAAATGGGAACAATGATCTAAATGGGATAGAGGTATCCCGAAGCATTAGAATTTAAGAAAAGAAATAGGAACAATGATCTAAATGGGATAGAGGTATCCTGAAGCATTAGAATTTAACAAAAGAAAAAGGAACAATGATCTTAATGGGATAGAGGTATCCTGAAGCATTAGAATTTAACAAAAGAAAAAGGAACAATGATCTAAATGGGATAGAGGTATCCTGAAGCATTAGAATTTAACAAAAGAAAAAGGACTATAACATTACTTGACAATCAAATGATTCCAACATGCATTACCTACAGTTCTAATAAAATGAACTTGTGCATGCCAATTATTCTGTTTCTTGTTATTAATTTGTTCAATAAAATATTTCTTCCTCATACAGAAATTTTTATTACACTTGATCAAAGTTATAGAGATTAAATATTTTTCAGCTGTGAGCAGTTAAAAAAAGCAGTTAAAAAAAGCAGTTCCTGCAGTTAAAAAAATATAAAATTGAAAGCAAAGCATTTAGAGTTAGTTGTTAGTGGCAACAAGTCTCCTACTTTCCTAACAGCTATAAGAAATTTTTAAAATTAATTCAAAATTTTCAATTGAATTTTTAGACCAAAATTTCTACTTCCTAGAAGATTCCATGCTAATGAAACAATATCAAGGCCAAAAATCTTCACGTGATCATTGGTAATCTGAGAGTTGGAATTTAGGCTCTCAGAGTACTCAAAATAACTTATACCAACTTAATTTTTTTAGCTAATAAGTTATATAACCATGGAGTAAATTTTCCATTTTTTGACTTGTGTTTCAAAATATAATGCTACAATTTACAAGATGGCAACAGTTTTTATTCAGCCCAAAAAACATAAATTCTAGACAATGTAAATAGCCAAGCTGGAGATATTTGAGCTGCCAATATTTTAATTATTTGTGAATGTTGCACAATATTTTCTAATTTTTAAATTGGTTGAAATGTTGATAACAATTCAAGCAGCCCCACAAACATCACATTATTTTTAGGTTCTTTTTGGTATAATTTTAATCTTCAGAAGGGTAAAAATAGACTAGATTTTTCAAGCAATACCTGCTAGTAAAAAAAAAAGTATATATTGTGACCTGGAAAACTAAAATATACCAGAAAAACAAGCTATTGAAGATTCAAGCTCAATTATTAATTATATAATTATTCAATTACATATCATTAATAAAATACAGTATGTTTTTTCATAGAAGTTATAACACAATGCAAGGAATTGGAATTAAGTGCAAAGTTCAACCTGGAGCACAACCAATCCCAGATAGACCAAAGGCTTACTCCTAAGACAAGTGTTGTTTTTCTCTGAAGGATTAGTGAGGCTTTAAGGATAACTTCAAGTCTTGACAACTCACGAGTGGCAATACTTCTTCTTGTTTTGAGGTTACAGGACTTGAACTTGAACTTGAGGGCCAACAGCGTCGGGGCCTTCGTAACGGCCTACAATTCCCTCCACAATTTTCACACAGAGAGTTCAGAACCTGGTATCAGACTTGTCCACTAAACTGCTCAGGACCAACCAATCCATGTCACAAGCTGCCATTGGACAGCATCACTGGGATAACCAGTGGGTCAAGACACCATCCCCATGCATATTGAGTCACTACTGCCCACTGTACCTGACTGGCTCATTCCAGTCACTGTCTCTTACTCCAGGCATGCACAAGAAACATTTTCATAGCTTCAATGATACCCAAATTACACTCCTGATCCAATCCAGCAAGACAGCTTGTACCTCATCTTCAGCATATCTGGCATACCACTCATTCTCTCCATACTGCTCAAATGCCATATTCATGAAACTTTCTCTCCTTTGCTCATACTTACTACATTCCAGCAAAAAAAACGCTCAATTGTTTCCTCCACTCCACTATTACACTGCCAACATAACCTGTTATTATTCTCATTCCATCTCCATGTACGTTTGTTCACACTCAATGACTTGCATCTCACAGCAAACAAGAGTTGACTTCCAAAACTACCATCATAGAACATCTCAAACTTAGGTGCTTCCTTTTTCATATACCAGTTAAGTGTAGGCTTCCGCATCATGCTAAGCTTCCACTCATTCAATCCATACTCTTTTGTTTGCCTCTCAATCTCTTTCTTCCACCTCTTGCAGTCCCACTCAGGCCCTACACCTCCAACAGTTATTAAACTCCAGTCATCCACAGGTCTCCCAATTCTAACATGAATAATTTTTTGCATACTAAGTTTCCTTGCATGCCCCCAACATACTTTCTCCCAATAGCTTACACTCAGATTCCATTCAAAAATTTGCTTTACCCACCTGCTATTCCGCATTCTTTCAATTCTCATCTTATAATTCAGCACAGCTTTTATCATTCTTTCTGAAAATAGGCTCCACCCTAAGTCACCTCTAATGGCTTCTGTAACTGTCCATTTTGGAGCACCCAATGCTACACGTCCTACCTTATTTTGTATCACATCCAGCTTTTCAAGATCACTTCCATTCCAAGCAAGAGCACTCATACCATACATGACACTAGGTACAGCAACATATTTCCACATTCCTCTCACACATTCGTATTTGTTTGCTCTGTATCTGGCCACACTACCTAACCCTCCACTCCACTGCATTGCTTTTGCCACTTTCTCACCTTTAGTTCTAGTACATCCATCTTCACTTATCATACAACCTAGATATTTGTATTCTTTTGTTCTACCTATTCTGATTTCTCCAATATTCCACAGTCTGTCTCTATCAGTCTCATCACTATTTATAACCATGACCTTACTTTTATTGGCACCAAAGTTCATCTTGAAATCTGTACTATATCTGTTCACAATGTCAAGCATCCTTTGTAGTTCATGACCACATTCACTAACCACAACCACATCATCAGCATACAACAAACAGCTCAGTCTCTCATTACCAACTTTCAGTCCAAAGCCACTCCCTCTCAGTCGAACTGCTAATTTTTCTGTGTACAATCCAAACAACAGGGGGGACAGAGTACAGCCCTGTCTCACTCCTCTAACACTCCTCACTTGCCCTGTTTCCAAATTTCCTAACCTGTAGATAGCACTTGTGTTCTCATACAGACTCTGTACAATGTTCACTATTTTTCTGCTAAAACCAACTTTTCTCAAAATTTCAAACAGCCTAACCCGATCCACTCTGTCATACGCCTTTTCAATATCCAGGAATGCTAAATATACCTTCTTATCATCCTTCTTCATTTGCTCAATTATTTCACTCACTACAAACAGATTATCCTCCCCACGTCTATCTTGCCTAAAACCATTCTGTTCTTCTCCCAGGACTCCTAATTCCTCAACTAAATTTTTCATTCTCTCATTCAAAATACCACAAAAGACCTTACATACAGTGTCGCCCAGTGCAATTGGTCTGTAATTTTTTAGTTCTTTCATACTCTTATGTCCACCCTTGTGCAACAGAACTACATTACACTTGTTCCAGTCATCCGGTACTCTTTCACTCTTTCATATCTCATCAAATAAACATTTCAACATACTGACTACACTCTCCTCCACATTTATAGAACTCATATGGGATCTTATCAGGGCCACATGCCTCTCCATTTTTCACTTTCTTCAGAAAACTTACAACCTCTTCACAAGTGATTTTGTCTTCCATTTGCAGTTCACGCTCATCTATCAGAAAATTTACGGGTTCATCATCTGTAACCTGCTCATTCATTCCACCAATGTCCTCCTAGTATTCTTCAACTGCTTTCACCATTTGCATCCTATCTTGCACACTGCAACCATTGACTACTGATTTATCAACTTGAACTTCACTATCTCTATCATTACCTTGTATAAACCTATACCAATCTTTTATTCCATCTGGACCTTTCTTTCTTAGATTTTCAACTTGGTGTGTCTCCTCTTGAACTCTAGCCTCATTAATCATTCTCCTTACTTTCCTCTGCTGGTCCTTGTACTCACTCCATGCACTCTGCCACTCATCCTCAGTAATTCTGTTTCTTTCATACATTTTCCTCATACTGCGTTGTTTCTTATTTAAAGTCTTTCTTCTCTTTCGTTCTTCCTAAATCTCATTTGTAAACCACCTGGCATTCCCTGTCCCTTTCCTACATTTTACTCTACCAATCTTTTGCTCTGCCACATCATACAAGGTTCTTGCAATCTCACCATTTAGGTCATTTACATTTCCACACCTGTTCCAGTTATACCTACTCAATTCATTCTTAAATTCTTCCCAGTTTGCCTTCTTTATCTGCCAACTTTCTTTCACACTACTAACCTTCTGCATTGACTCCTTTCTACCCCAGTTATATTGAAGCACAAGCATTTTATGGTCACTATCAATATCAAAATCATCATCTACAAACATTTCATTGACACACTCTCTTGCTCTACTATTCACTATCATATAGTCAATTGCAGTTTTCCATTCCCTGCTTTGCCATGTATGCAAGCCATCTCCTATTGTGACATTCAGGTTTTCAAGTTCATTCTCATCACAAAAATCTATCATGCAGGCCTTCTCAGGAGGCTCGTCACCGCCACTTCACATTCTTCTTCCGCGCCCTTTCAACCAACTTGAACTTGAACTTGAAATTGAGGGCCGACAGCGTCGGGGCCTTTGTAACGGCCTACAATTTCCTCCACAGTTATCACACAGAGAGTTCAGCGCCTGGTACCAGACTTGTCCACTAAACTACTCAGGATCTACCAATCCTTGACACAAGCTGCCATTGGATGGCGTCACTGGGATAGCCAGTGTGTCAAAACACCATCCCCAGGCATATTGGGTCATTACTGACCATTCTACCTGACTGGCTCATTCCAGTCACCGTCTCTTACTCCAGGCATGCACAAGAAACATTTTCATAGCTTCAATGATACTCAAATTACACTCCTGATCCAATCCAGCAAGACAGCTCATACTGCAATCATCTTCAGCACATCTGGCATACCACTCATTCTCTCCATACTGCTCAAGCTCCACATTCATAAAACTTCCTCTCTTGCTCATACTTACTACATTCCAGCACAAAATGCTCAATTGTTTCCTCCACTCCACTATTACACTGCCAACATAACCTGTTATTATTCTCATTCCATCTCCATGTACGTTTGTTCACACTCAATGACTTGCATCTCACAGCAAACAAGAGTTGACTTCCAAAACTACCATCATAGAACATCTCAAACTTAGGTGCTTCCTTTTTCATATACCAGTTAAGTGTAGGCTTCCGCATCATGCTAAGCTTCCACTCATTCAATCCATACTCTTTTGTTTGCCTCTCAATCTCTTTCTTCCACCTCTTGCAGTCCCACTCAGGCCCTACACCTCCAACAGTTATTAAACTCCAGTCATCCACAGGTCTCCCAATTCTAACATGAATAATTTTTTGCATACTAAGTTTCCTTGCATGCCCCCAACATACTTTCTCCCAATAGCTTACACTCAGATTCCATTCAAAAATTTGCTTTACCCACCTGCTATTCCGCATTCTTTCAATTCTCATCTTATAATTCAGCACAGCTTTTATCATTCTTTCTGAAAATAGGCTCCACCCTAAGTCACCTCTAATGGCTTCTGTAACTGTCCATTTAGGAGCACCCAATGCTACACGTCCTACCTTATTTTGTATCACATCCAGCTTTTCAAGATCACTTCCATTCCAAGCAAGAGCACTCATACCATACATGACACTAGGTACAGCAACATATTTCCACATTCCTCTCACACATTCGTATTTGTTTGCTCTGTATCTGGCCACACTACCTAACCCTCCACTCCACTGCATTGCTTTTGCCACTTTCTCACCTTTAGTTCTAGTACATCCATCTTCACTTATCATACAACCTAGATATTTGTATTCTTTTGTTCTACCTATTCTGATTTCTCCAATATTCCACAGTCTGTCTCTATCAGTCTCATCACTATTTATAACCTTGACCTTACTTTTATTGGCACCAAAGTTCATCTTGAAATCTGTACTATATCTGTTCACAATGTCAAGCATCCTTTGTAGTTCATGACCACATTCACTAACCACAACCACATCATCAGCATACAACAAACAGCTCAGTCTCTCATTACCAACTTTCAGTCCAAAGCCACTCCCTCTCAGTCGAACTGCTAATTTTTCTGTGTACAATCCAAACAACAGGGGGGACAGAGTACAGCCCTGTCTCACTCCTCTAACACTCCTCACTTGCCCTGTTTCCAAATTTCCTAACCTGTAGATAGCACTTGTGTTCTCATACAGACTCTGTACAATGTTCACTATTTTTCTGCTAAAACCAACTTTTCTCAAAATTTCAAACAGCCTAACCCGATCCACTCTGTCATACGCCTTTTCAATATCCAGGAATGCTAAATATACCTTCTTATCATCCTTCTTCATTTGCTCAATTATTTCACTCACTACAAACAGATTATCCTCCCCACGTCTATCTTGCCTAAAACCATTCTGTTCTTCTCCCAGGACTCCTAATTCCTCAACTAAATTTTTCATTCTCTCATTCAAAATACCACAAAAGACCTTACATACAGTGTCGCCCAGTGCAATTGGTCTGTAATTTTTTAGTTCTTTCATACTCTTATGTCCACCATTGTGCAACAGAACTACATTACACTTGTTCCAGTCATCCGGTACTCTTTCACTCTTTCATATCTCATCAAATAAACATTTCAACATACTGACTACACTCTCCTCCACATTTATAGAACTCATATGGGATCTTATCAGGGCCACATGCCTCTCCATTTTTCACTTTCTTCAGAAAACTTACAACCTCTTCACAAGTGATTTTGTCTTCCATTTGCAGTTCACGTTCATCTATCAGAAAATTTACGGGTTCATCATCTGTAACCTGCTCATTCATTCCACCAATGTCCTCCTAGTATTCTTCAACTGCTTTCACCATTTGCATCCTATCTTGCACACTGCAACCATTGACTACTAATTCATCAACTTGAACTTCACTATCTCTATCATTACCTTGTATAAACCTATACCAATCTTTTATTCCATCTGGACCTTTCTTTCTTAGATTTTCAACTTGGTGTGTCTCCTCTTGAACTCTAGCCTCATTAATCATTCTCCTTACTTTCCTCTGCTGGTCCTTGTACTCACTCCATGCACTCTGCCACTCATCCTCAGTAATTCTGTTTCTTTCATACATTTTCCTCATACTGCGTTGTTTCTTATTTAAAGTCTTTCTTCTCTTTCGTTCTTCCTAAATCTCATTTGTAAACCACCTGGCATTCCCTGTCCCTTTCCTACATTTTACTCTACCAACCTTTTGCTCTGCCACATCATACAAGGTTCTTGCAATCTCACCATTTAGGTCATTTACATTTCCACACCTGTTCCAGTTATACCTACTCAATTCATTCTTAAATTCTTCCCAGTTTGCCTTCTTTATCTGCCAACTTTCTTTCACACTACTAACCTTCTGCATTGACTCCTTTCTACCCCAGTTATATTGAAGCACAAGCATTTTATGGTCACTATCAATATCAAAATCATCATCTACAAACATTTCATTGACACACTCTCTTGCTCTACTATTCACTATCATATAGTCAATTGCAGTTTTCCATTCCCTGCTTTGCCATGTATGCAAGCCATCTCCTATTGTGACATTCAGGTTTTCAAGTTCATTCTCATCACAAAAATCTATCATGCAGGCCTTCTCAGGAGGCTCGTCACCGCCACTTCACATTCTTCTTCCGCGCCCTTTCAACCAACTTGAACTTGAACTTGAAATTGAGGGCTGACAGCGTCGGGGCCTTTGTAACGGCCTACAATTTCCTCCACAGTTATCACACAGAGAGTTCAGCGCCTGGTACCAGACTTGTCCACTAAACTACTCAGGATCTACCAATCCTTGACACAAGCTGCCATTGGATGGCGTCACTGGGATAGCCAGTGTGTCAAAACACCATCCCCAGGCATATTGGGTCATTACTGACCATTCTACCTGACTGGCTCATTCCAGTCACCGTCTCTTACTCCAGGCATGCACAAGAAACATTTTCATAGCTTCAATGATACTCAAATTACACTCCTGATCCAATCCAGCAAGACAGCTCATACTGCAATCATCTTCAGCACATCTGGCATACCACTCATTCTCTCCATACTGCTCAAGCTCCACATTCATAAAACTTTCTCTCTTGCTCATACTTACTACATTCCAGCACAAAATGCTCAATTGTTTCCTCCACTCCACTAATACACTGCCGACATAATCTTATTATTCTCATTCCACCTTCATGTACGTCTTTTCACACTCAATGACTTACATCTCACAGCAAACAAGAGTTGACTTCCAAAACTACCATCATAGAACATCTCAAACTTAGGTGCTTCTTTTTTCATATACCAGTCAAGTGTAGGCTTCCGCACCATGCTAAGCCTCCACTTATTCAATCCATACTCTTTTGTTTGCCTCTCAATCGCTTTCTTCCACCTCTTGCAGTCCCACTCAGGCCCTACACCTCCAGGATTTATTAAACTCCAGTCATCCACAGGTTTCCCAATTCTAACATGAATAATCTTTTGCATACTGAGTTTCCTTGCATGCCCCCAACACACTTTCTCCCAATAGCTTACACTCAGATTCCATTCAAAAATTTGCTTTACCCATCCGCTATTCTGCATTCTTTCAATTCTCACCTTACAATTCAGCACCGCTCTCATCATTCTTTCTGAAAATAGGCTCCACCCAAGGTCACCTCTAATGGCTTCTGTAGCTGTCCATTTTGGAGCACCCAATGCTAACCGTCCTACCTTATTTTGTATTACATCCAGCTTTTCATGATCACTTCCAGTCCAAGCAAGAGCACTCATACCATACATGACACTAGGTACAGCAACATACTTCCACATTCCTTTCATACATACATACTTGTTTGCTCTGTATCTGGCCACGCTACTTAATCGTCCACTCCACTGCATAGCTTTTGCCACTTTCTCACCCTTAGTTCTAGTGCATCCATCTTCACTTATCATACAACCTAGATATTTGTATTCTTTTGTTCTACCTATTCTGATTTCTCCAATATTCCACAGTCTGTCTCTATCAGTCTCATCACTATTTATAACCATAACCTTGCTTTTGTCGGCACCGAAGTTCATCTTGAAATCTGTACTATATCCGTTCACAATGTCAAGCATCCTTTGCAGTTCATGTCCACATCCACTAACCACAACCACATCATCAGCATACAACAAACAGCTCAGTCTCTCATTACCAACTTTCAGTCCTAAGCCACTCCTTCTCAGTCGAACTGCTAATTCTTCTGTGTACAATCCAAACAACAGGGGAGACAGAGTACAGCCCTGTCTCACTCCTCTAACACTCCTCACTTGCCCTGTTTCCAAATTTCCTAACCTTTATATAGCGCTTGTGTTCTCATAAAGACTTTGTACAATTTTTACTATTTTTCTGCTAAACCCAACTTTTCTCAAAACTTCAAAGAGCCTAACCCGATCCACTCTGCCTTATGCTTTTTCAATATCCAGGAATGCTAAATATACCTTCTTATCATCCTTCCTCATTCGCTCAATTATTTCACTCACTACAAACAGATTATCTTCCCCACGTCTATCTTGCCTAAAGCCATTCTGTTCTTCACCTTGGACTCCTAATTCCTCAACTAAATTTTTCATTCTCTCATTCAAAATACCACAAAATATCTTACATACAGTGTCACCCAGTGTGCAATTGGTCTGTAATTTTTAAGTTCTTTCATACTCTTATGTCCACCCTTATGCAACAGAACTACATTACACTTGTTCCAGTCATCCGGTACTCTTTCACTCTTCCATATCTCATCAAATAAACATTTCAACATACTGACTACACTCTCTTTTCCACATTTATAGAACTCATATGGGATCTTATCAGGGCCACATGCCTTTCCATTTTTCACTTTCTTCAAAAACTTACAATCTCTTCACAAGTGATTTCGTCTTCCATTTGCAGTTCACGTTCATGAATCAGAAAATTTATGGGTGCATCATCTGTAACCTGCTCATTCATTCCACCAATGTCCTCCCAGTATTCTTCAACTGCTTTCACCATTTGCATCCTATCTTGCACACTGCAACCATTAACTACTAATTCATCAACTTGAACTTCACTACTTCTATCATTACCTTGTATAAACTTATACCAATCTTTTATTCCATCCGGACCTTTCTTTCTTAGATTTTTAACTTGGTGTCTCTCCTCTTGAACTCTAGCCTCATTAATCATTCTCCTTACTTTCTTCTGCTGGTCCTTGTACTCATTCCATGCACTCTGCCATTCATCCTCAGTAATTCTGTTTCTTTCATACATTTTCCTCATACTGCGTTGTTTCTTATTTAAAGTCTTTCTTCTCATTCGTTCTTCCTTTATCTCACTTGTAAACCACCTGGCATTCCCTGTCTCTTTCCTACATTTTATTCTACCAATCTTTTGCTCTGCCACATCATACAAGGTTCTTGCAATCTCACCATTTAGGTCATTTACATTTCCACACCTGTTCCAGTTATACCTACTCAATTCATTCTCAAATTCTTCCCAGTTTGTCTTTTTTATCTGCCAACTTTCTTTCACACTACTGACCTTCTGCATTGACTCCTTTCTACCCCAGTTATATTCAAGCACAAGCATTTTATGGTCACTATCAATATCAAAATCAGCTTTATCTACAAACATTTCATTCACATACTTTCTTGCTCTACTATTCACAATCATATAGTCAATTGCAGTTTTCCATTCCCTGCTTTGCCATGTATGCAAGCCATTTCCTATTGTGACATTCAGGTTTTCAAGTTCATTCTCATCACAAAAATCTATAAATTTTTGTCCATTTGCATTCACCGGCTCACCAAGTATACCAACATGGCCATTCATGTCACCCATCACAATCAGAGGGCACCTGCAGTGTTCTCGTACAATCCTTGTTAATATTTCATACTTTTTTACATTCTCTTCATGAGCTAAAATCCCTTCAGTTGTCATATAACATACAATCACAACAATACATTCTCTGGCATGCATTCTTTCACACTTAATTGCTAACAAATCTTCACTTTCAGGTTCATTTCCAACAGGAAGTTCCTCTAATTTCCAATTTAGAATATTCTTTACAATCAAAACAACTCCACCACCTCTTTTTTTGCCAATTTACACGCCCTTTTCCTATCATATGATACTTATTCTCCTTACGTGTTAAACTGACTCTATCACGCATTTGGGTCTCTACTACACCAACACAATCCAATTTTCCATTCTCAAATTCTACTACAAGGTCATCTGACTTTCCTGCATTCCATCCACGCACATTTATACTTCCAAACCTTGCAACATAATTGGACAATTCTAGACGTTCTTCACTAATGCTCTGACGGATTTTCGTTCATCCAGTTCCACCTTCCATTATGACACGAGTAGCCCTGATCCACCGAATATATTTTTTGGAGAGTTTCATCTCACCTTCTTTTGTAAGATGGACTCCATCTCTAAGAAAACACCCATCCTGGATCACGCTATCCTTGTCAAGGAAGCTGGAACCCAGCTCACGCTTTCTCACACTCTCAGCTCTCATACTCATAATCCTTTCATGCAACTCTCTATTCACTTCCTTTTGCACCCTTTCATACTCCTCATCACACGCAGGCCTTCTTAGAAGGCTAGTCACCGCCACTCTAACGTTAACATTCTTCTTCCGCGCCCTATCAACAACTTTTATAATTGCATTCACCATACGTTCTCTCCCACATTCAAGCAACCCATTGCCACCTCCTTGCAGTACAACCATTCCTTCATCCATTCCATCTATCACTCTCTCAGCATGCCTACAAATCTCCTCCACTCCTTTCCCTCTCATGCTCGTACATCCACTACTGTCACTCATACATACGAACCTATCAACATTCTTCACCATGCTATCTCCACATATTCTAATCATAGGTCTTACTCTCCCTTTCATGCTACTCTTTTGCTCACTTCTTTCACTCAGATCATTCTTTCCATTCATCTTCCTTTCATTCGCTTCCACTACAGGCTCCTGCACCTCATGTGGCACCTCAACAGGTGGCTCATTCACTCTCTTTTCATTTGTACCTCTTTCATCATGCTCATTCATCTTTCTACTCTCATCTGTCACATTTGCACCATCATTTGCTTCATTCACACTCCTTGCACCATCATTTGCCTTATCATCCACTTCATTTGCACTCCTTGCACCACCATTTACCTCTTCATTCACTGCAATTGCACCATTCTCATTCTTTCCTTTGTTCAGCTTCCATTCATCCTTCAAGTCAGCCTCTAAAGCAACCATCAAAATTGTCAATCTCTCAACCTCCTCTTTCAACTTCTTACTTTCATCATTCAAACATTTCCAGCACGTAAACACAAGATCACTCCACTTTCTCCGACTCATTTCTTTCAAACCTTTGCATGCATCTATATCTATGCACTCTTTACAAGTCATGCACTCAATCTCCTCATCCATTCCACTTGCACCTCCCTTCCTACAACCAGTCCTATTTCTTGCCATCCTCAAACACAGACTTCTCTCTCAGTACAAATTTCACAGGCAGAAGAAGTCTTCACTCACCAAATCTACTGAAAATCAAGTTATCAAACTAAAAGAAACAAAAACGTTTCCTACTTCTCTCACAGTCACTCTCTACAATGTCACACACTATACTCTTTATATGCAAAGAAAGCTTACCAGTCAAAACACCTCAGTCAAAAATTGCAAGTCACCACACCAAAGTCCATACATGAACACCGGTGTTTACACTAATCTCGGTGAATGTTCTTCTGTTCTTGTTCCAAGCATCTTTTATAGGGGGAGCATCTTTTATTCTTACTTACTTGTTAACGATGCGGCGCATCTCCTTCTATGGTCTTCTTTATCGATGATCCGGAGGGATCTGTAAAGTCGTTGGACTTCTTCAGCAGAAATCCGTGTAACCTGACAGCTTGTACTTTGGCAGCAAAAAAGCAAAAACAGGATCAAGCAAATCCCCCGATACTGCAGCACTTTTTTCTTGAGTCCTCAATATTACTGGACCTCTTGCCTTCTATGGGAATTAGCGCCCCATCTTTTATTCAGTGCCTCACATAAGCATTCCGGCCACACATAAGCACTCCGCAATATACAAGTCCGAGATTCAAACTGGGTGGCACGATAGTCTAGTTAAACAAACAAACATCGGCATCTTTGGGATGCTTTATTTCCAATCAAGCCTGATACATATGATCTTAAGCATTGGTTTTTCAAATGTCTTATAACTAACCCTATATATAGGACACCAGGATGGTTCCCCCGTAAAACCGGTACCCATTTCCGACACCTGGGTTGAGTGGGGTTTTGTGCTTAAACTTTCCTTTATACCCAACGGTGAAAATCTCCGCGCCAGCGCCGGGATACGGACCCTCGTCTCCAACATACAAGGCTGATCCCTTAACCACTGTGCCACGGAGAGCACTCGCTCGTTCGTGTAAGTCAAGTTCTTAAGAAGAAAAAAAAGGTCAACTAAAATGCGAATGAAGGGGAACACGTTTTACATAACTGTCTTAACTTAATCTACATGTTTTTATTATAATTAGCTGTCTTGCATGGCAATGATTTGTTCAGTGCTCCCATGCTCACAACACGAAATTTTCAATTTTTCCTTTCCTATGATTTATTGAGGCAAGACGGGGTCAGTAATACGATTTTACCCTCGATCCAATGACTCTTTGATATGAGAGGATCTATTTATTATTTTTCGGGGGTATTTAGCGTATTGCTTTTCCAGAACTTGCAAATGAGTGACAACGGTAGTCGAGCCTTCAATTCAACTAACAATAATCTCGGTACAACTTGGCATAGGAAACAGTGAAAATAAACGTAGCTTTCATATCTTACTCATTCGGCTTGCGTGACTTAAGGCCGCCGCACACGCGCAAATATATCTGCAAACATATCTGAACTGGTGCTGAATTCGTGCGTTTGTACGCTCATTTCAGGCTGACACAGACTGTATGAGGCAGATGAGCCATGCTTGATAATTTTGGAGCGACCGGCTGCTAAGTGCCAACCTTGACACCACTGCAGTGTCACGCCAGCCTTCGTGTGTGGTGCACGACTGTTCTCTGCCTGTCTCCCTCCTTATGCACTTCAATAGGCTATTTCTTATTTGTATGTTCACTACTTTTTAGGAACCATTCTTTAGCCCATTTTGAGTGAGCTTTTACATCTTTTTTATTTCTTATTCATTGCAACTATAGCTAATTCTATCAATTGAACGAACTCGCCGTCTGGAGTCGCATTCTTGTGCGTACTCTCAACCTAGCTGCTACTGGCATACTGAAACGTGCGCCAGTCTTTGTCAAGTTTGCAGTGTGATGTTTGCATCGTGTGAGGGGCCTTGAGACCGACAAATCAAATTCAGTTCAGATTGTCTGCCAACATATTTGTACGTGTGAGGGGGCCTTTAGTGTTCATGCGATTTCATATCTTACTCATTCGGCTTGCGTGACTTAGTGTTCATGCGATTCGCCTGTCAGTTTAAAAATAATAATAATAATAATAATAATAATAATAATAATAATGATAATAGTATTAATAATAATAATAATGTTTCGTTGATGCCTGTGCGTGACTGGTGTCTGGTGGCTCGGTACTAGGTAGGCTTAAACTCAACAGTAACCTAATCTAGCAGCATATTTGTGTGGGAAAAATCTAACAAAACTGCAAAGCGTCCCTGATCAGACAATCACGACAAAAGACGTTCCAAAGAGTAGAAAGAGAGAGGCACCAGTAAGGATGTGCCAGCAAAGTTTCGGTCTCCGTCGCCATGACAACGTCAGCTCCATATCCCGGCGTCTCGCGGCTCCGAGAGTTCAGTTCTCTTCCTCGTTTGTATCGTTTCTTGACGAGACACTTAGCACACTTTATTTTCTTCGAGGTATCTTGCCACTCTAGTGTGTCCCTTAATCGAAGGGCGTGTCCCTTATTCGTTGGTTGTGTCCCTTAATCGTAGGGTGTGTCCCTTAATCGTAGGGTGTGTCCCTTAATCGTAGGGGTGTGTCCCTTAATCGTAGGGTGTGTCCCTTAATCGTAGGGTGTGTCCCTTAATCGTAGGGTGTGTCCCTTAATCGTAGGGTGTGTCCCTTAATCGTAGGGTGTGTCCCTTAATCGTAGGGTGTGTCCCTTACTCGTAGGGTGTGTCCCTTAATCGTAGGGTGTGTCCCTTATTCGTTGGTTGTGTCCCTTAATCGTAGGGTGTGTCCCTTAATCGTAGGGTGTGTCCCTTAATCGTAGGGTGTGTCCCTTATTCGTTGGGTGTGTCCCTTATTCGTTGGTTGTGTCCCTTAATCGTAGGGTGTGTCCCTTAATCGTAGGGTGTGTCCCTTATTCGTTGGGTGTGTCCCTTATTCGTTGGGTGTGTCCCTTATTCGTTGGTTGTGTCCCTTAATCGTAGGGTGTGTCCCTTAATCGTAGGGTGTGTCCCTTAATCGTAGGGGTGTGTCCCTTAATCTTAGGGTGTGTCCCTTAATCGTAGGGTGTGTCCCTTAATCGTAGGGTGTGTCCCTTAATCGTAGGGTGTGTCCCTTAATCGTAGGGTGTGTCCCTTAATCGTAGGGTGTGTCCCTTAATCGTAGGGTGTGTCCCTTATTCGTTGGGTGTGTCCCTTATTCGTTGGGTGTGTCCCTTATTCGTTGGGTGTGTCCCTTATTCGTTGGGTGTGTCCCTTATTCGTTGGGTGTGTCCCTTATTAGTTGGGTGTGTCCCTTATTCGTTGGGTGTGTCCCTTATTCGTTGGGTGTGTCCCTTATTCGTTAGGTGTGTCCCTTATTCGTTGGGTGTGTCCCTTATTCGTTGGGTGTGTCCCTTATTCGTTGGGTGTGTCCCTTATTCGTTGGGTGTGTCTCTTATTCGTTGGGTGTGTCCCTTATTCGTTGGGTGTGTCCCTTATTCGTTGGGTGTGTCCCTTATTCGTTGGGTGTGTCCCTTATTCGTTGGGTGTGTCCCTTATTCGTTGGGTGTGTCCCTTATTCGTTTGGTGTGTCCCTTATTCGTTGGGTGTGTCCCTTATTCGTTTGGTGTGTCCCTTATTCGTTTGGTGTGTCCCTTATTCGTTTGGTGTGTCCCTTATTCGTTTGGTGTGTCCCTTATTCGTTGGGTGTGTCCCTTATTCGTTGGGTGTGTCCCTTAATCGAAGGGTGTGTCCCTTAATCGAAGGGTGTGCCCCTTAATCGTAGGGTGTGCCCCTTAATCGTAGGGTGTGCCCCTTAATCGTAGAGTGTGCCCCCTAATCGTAGGGTGTGTTCCTTAATCGAAGGGTGTGTTCCTTAATCGAAGGGTGTGTCCCTTAATCGTAGGGTGTGCCCCTTAATCGTAGAGTGTGCCCCCTAATCGTAGGGTGTGTTCCTTAATCGAAGGGTGTGTCCCTTAATCGAAGGGTGTGTCCCTTAATCGAAGGGTGTGTCCCTTAATCGAAGGGTGTGCCCCTTAATCGTAGAGTGTGCCCCCTAATCGTAGGGTGTGTCCCTTAATCGAAGGGTGTGCCCCTTAATCGTAGGGTGTGCCCCTTAATCGTAGGGTGTGCCCCTTAATCGTAGAGTGTGCCCCCTAATCGTAGGGTGTGTCCCTTAATCGAAGGGTGTGTCCCTTAATCGAAGGGTGTGTCCCTTAATCGAAGGGTGTGTCTCTTAATCGAAGGGTGTGCCCCTTAATCGTAGAGTGTGTCCCTTAATCGAAGGGTGTGTCCCTTAATCGTAGGGTGTGCCCCTTAATCGAAGGGTGTGTCCCTTAATCGTAGGGTGTGCCCCTTAATCGAAGGGTGTGTCCCTTAATCGAAGGGTGTGTCCCTTAATCGAAGGGTGTGCCCCTTAATCGTAGGGTGTGTCTCTTAATCGAAGGGTGTGTCCCTTAATCGAAGGGTGTGCCCCTTAATCGAAGGGTGTGTCCCTTAATCGAAGGGTGTGTCCCTTAATCGAAGGGTGTGCCCCTTAATCGTAGGGTGTGTCTCTTAATCGAAGGGTGTGTCCCTTAATCGAAGGGTGTGCCCCTTAATCGTAGGGTGTGTCTCTTAATCGAAGGGTGTGCCCCTTAATCGTAGAGTGTGTCCCTTATTCGTTAGGTGTGTCCCTTACTCGAACGATGTATCCCTTATGCGTTGGGTGTGTCCCTTATTCGTTAGGTGTTTCCCTTATTCGTCGGTTGTCTCACGGATGTGTCTCACAAAGAGTATGTCCCGTATACGGTATGTCTTGTTTACTCATAGTGTGTCCCATGTAAGGAGTTTTTTGTATGTATACTGGGTGTGTCCCGTGTATGCAGGGTGTGTCCCGTGTACGCAGGGTGTGTCCCGTGCACGCAGGTTGTGTCCCGTGCACGCCGGGTGTGTTCCGTGTACGCCGGGTGTGTCCCGTGTACGCCGGGTGTGTCCCGTGTACGCCGGGTGTGTCCCGTGTACGCCGGGTGTGTCCCGTGTACGCCGGGTGTGTCCCGTGTACGCCGGGTGTGTCCCGTGTACGCCGGGTGTGTCCTGTGTACGCCGGGTGTGTCCCGTGTACGCCGGGTGTGTCCCGTGTACGCAGGATGTGTCCCGTGTATGCAGGATGTGTCCCGTGTACGCAGGGTGTGTCCCGTTTACGCAGGGTGTGTCCCGTGTACGCAGGGTGTGTCCCGTGTACGCCGGGTGTGTCCCATGTGCGCCGGGTGTGTCCCGTGTACGCCTGGTGTGTCCCGTGTACGCCGGGTGTGTCCCGTGTACGCCGGGTGTGTCCCGTGTTCCAATGTTAGGGTAATGTTCCCATAAGTTACCTCAGTAATACCACCGGCATCCGCCCTTCGAACCATCAGGGGTGAGCCAAAGATCATTACTTTTGATGCGTTGAAACTTCCTTAAATAGTTCACCGATATCAACGACACCGACAGTATTCAGCGACTTCGTTGCCTCTGACTGAAAGTATACAGGGTGTAATTTCGTTCAAAATTAAATTTAATCACGCTTTGACTGCTCTGAACTCGTTGTCTTCAATTGTTAGTAGGTGTTTAATGACATAGTGGGAAAGACACTTGAAATATTCTTTGACTTTGTTGACCTACTGAAGGTATACAGGGTCTTCTCTCCCTGAAAATGTACTTTCTCTTTCTCTGTCCAGTGTTTTTTTGATGTAGGTGTTTATTCAAATACATACTATGAGTTTGATGAGTTGATTCGATGAAAAGAACATACATTGTTTCTTACATTTATTATATTTAACACTTTAACTGCGGCATGTAAAACTGAAATTTAATGTTCAATTTAAATTTAAAGTCAATTGTGGTGAACAATGTTGAAAATAGCTAACGCCAACTGGATCGGGCCTTCATTTATTGTGAATTAAGTATTTATGAAAATTGAGTTTGTGACTACTGGTCGATCAGCAGCATTATGAAAATTCTTTCAATGACCACCTTTGACTGCTCACGTCGCAGTCAAAGTGCTATGCAAGATGTCGTGTGAGCAAACTTGGCTGACCCTGAAACAACAGTATAGAAATACGAGTCGAGTACCCGAGTCAGTCAACGGATGAGCCTTTTTTTGATACACATATATTCATTTGAGTCTTTGCCTATTCCTGTTCAATGAATTCCTGCACTACTATCGATAATTATACTCCACATCGTCGCGTTTTCTTTCTCGTTGAGGAAAAAATATTCTAATGCAGGCTATGCACTACTGCTATATAACTACCTCAGTAATTAAGCCTGCTTTATGCCAATATAAGGGTCAAATCCATGAAAATATTAAAAATTCTGTTAATTTTAGAAGCTCTAAACAAGGATTTGAATGCAGTCTGATGCTCTATAGGTTGATGCATCAACTTTTCTAGGCTGAAAAGTTAGATAGAAAGTTACTCTCTGTGAAGAATGTGAGGTCCCAAGCTGAAGGCTAAGTAGGCAGTGCCTCAATTGAAATATAAAAGTTTTTTGTTGTATTATTATTGATCATTATTGTTTGGCTCAATACTGGCCTGTTTTTCAGCACGTGGTACTTTCTTTTTCAATTTTAATCATATTTCATATACTTCTTTCTTAACTTACTGTTTCTATGCGCAGAGAATTTTGGATGGGAGCTTATTTGGCGCAAAAATTTCTCGTTCCCAAAATTACGTACCAAATGGTACTTTCCTCCCTCTTCTCTTTGGAGTATTGTTATTGTTTTAACTTCAGGAGAGAAAAAAATAACTCATCTAATCTAAACTAACAAAACACTCAGCTTTATCGAGGCTTGAATGAGGTTATTTAATTGAATTAATAAGTAATAAAATCCGAAAAATTGAAATAAAATGAACTGAAATAAAACTGAAATAGATTTAACTGGATTTAATTTAGTATAAACCTTATTCTCACACTGCTAGTAATTAAGATTAACCATTTAATGGTGAAAAATTGTTCTTGTATCTCTTGTCTAAATGAAATTTGTGAATATTGTAATTTAAATTGTTTGTTAATTTGTTAGATGTACTTTGCATCTAACAACCCAACCTCGACGAATGAGATCTTGACATTAAAATGGCAAGGTAACCTGTTAGTTTAACATGAAAAACTTGAAAAAACTAAATTCAGAAACTTTTTCGCAAAATATCACCAAGGCAACATAGCACAAAACAACCTAATCCCAAGTGTTTTTGTAATCGCATTTAATCTGGAACAGTTAAATTTAAAGTTTTTCTTCATAAGAATGTGAATCTGGCAACATTGCTCAGAATAACAAAATCATGAGTATTTTAATAGGGACGTTTAAATTAGAAAAAGTTAAATTTAAGGATTTTCGTCTTGCAAACGTATAACCAGATCTCGAGTATTTTGATTAGCACATTTACATTGAAAAAATTAAATTTGAAAATTTTCTTCACAAAAGCGAGCATCTGGCAACACTGTACACAACCGTGCAACCTTTGTTGCGGTTGCCAGCTGTGCAACCTGCTGGCAGGATAAAAAAGACACAAGTATTCTGCCAGTCGACTCGTACGTAGAACTGATACAGCCTTTATAAGCGTGTTATTTTCACTTGTTTTAACACTTTGACTGCGACGTGAGCCATACTTGGTCACTGCTGGAGTTTTCATTATACTACTAATCAGCCAGTAGTCACAAACTCAATGTAAACAATACTCAATCTAAACTAAATAAAAACACTATTCAGTTTGTTTGGTATTTTCAACATTGCTTATAAGAATTGACTCTAAATTCGATTTTAACATAAAACTTCAGTTTTATCTGCCGCAGTCAAAGTGTTTAACTTATGGGTGGAGAATAAATCTTTTTGTGTGGGTGAATCGTAGTTTTCCTCAACCGTAGCCCGCTGTTTGCAACCATTAGCATTGTTGAAAAAATTGTGGTTGAAGTACATTTAAAGTCCCTCGCTGAATTGTTCTCATACTGAAAGTACTCCGCTACGAGATGGGCAAGAAAAAGTCGTCTAAGGGCAACAGTATTTGGATCCTTAAGTTTCACTGCAAGAATCTAAAGGTTGAGTTTTTTTGCTGTATCTCTTTTGGCCGCTTGGGCATTTCACACAACTTTCAAGCGCGTTTAGAAGAGGCGCCACATTTCTACGTTCTTTTTTTGGTAAATCTGAAGGAGATGACAGTTGTCGATTTTGTAAATTTCGATGCCTTAGTATAGTTAATTAGATCGAAATAAACAAGTTTTCTTCTATGCACTTTTTGTCTCAAATGAGTATTTTATTAGTTATAGCGGTAAATGACTTACCGCAACTCCAGTCTTTGAAGCGGAAAGAAAGTCTTTGATCGAGTTGTATGGCAATACTGCAATGGCGTCTCGCTTCCAGCGCTCTGTCTTGAAAGACGAAACCAAACCTACCGCTATACCTCGTTAAACACTCATTTGACGAAAAAAGTGTATAGAATAAAAGTTGTTTATTTCGATGTTATTACCATGTTTCAAGCAACAAAAATTCGAAAATCGATGAGTAGCTGTTTATTCGAGCGCATTCGTCATCAATGACGAAACTAAACTTACCGCTATAAATCGTAAAATGCTCATTTGAGACGAAAAAATAATAGAAGAAAACTTGTTTATTTTGATTCCATTAATAAGGTTCAGGCACCAAAAAGTGGAAAATCGACAACTGTCATCTCCTTCAGATTTACCCTTTTTTTGTGCTGGTGTAAGATTTGAAAGTCTGGGTATTTTTGTTATTATTTGTTATTTCTCTTATTTATTTCAGTTACCCCTCCTTGAGAGCGTAAAAAGTTTTTTCTTTTATAACCTTCTGAATTTTGGTCTTGATTATGGCTTAGAATGACGAGTGGTAAGTGCCACTGACTAGTTTTAGATATAGGTGGATAGTCGTACTGTCTATCTATCTAGTGATCTTTGACTTTTTTAAATAGGTATAAGTGCATAAAGAGTACGGTCCTAGCAACCAAAAAATACATAGCTTATTTTTCAAAGATAAATTTGTAGGCTGAGCGATTTTCGCATGCAACTGCCGGAGTTTTGGAATTTTTCTAGTGATATTTCTGAAAAGAAATTTTTGGTTCAGGTTTTAAATGACGTTATAAACAGAAAAAAGGCGTCTTGTTAAACAGTGGGAAAATGTGAGGTTCCTAGCAGAAAATTATTGAACTTCAGTTTAACCTATCGCAGTCAACGCTTTGAACTAACTCACCTAATCTAAACTGTTGAACAACGAAAAAATACTTAAGTCATGTAGGTAGGAGAAGTTACAGGAAATGAGTTGTATTTTTCAGGCGTCATTCAAGCGAAATGGAGCATAATGAACTGGAGCTCAACACGAGAGGCAGTTTGCACCAGATTTCCGTTTACATTGTTGAGCGAAATGTTATTTATTGTTAAATGTCGCTTGAACCGTAAACGAGATGTTATTTCGATTGTTAAATGTTATTTCAATTGTTAACTGTTATTTAAAATGTCATTTTTTGAAATGTTAAATGTTATTTAAATAGTAAAACGAGATGCTAATTTCTAAGAATTTCAGAGATAAATACTTTCGTCAAAAGGAACGGGTATTCGCCTTTTTTCGTGTGACTTTTCTTCATTTATCGGGACTAAAATATGCATATGATTACTTTGCTCAATTCTGTTTTCCTTTCTATTTTTGCATTACATTATTTAAATTTCCAGACAATAGATTTTTAGCGTGAATGCACATCATTGTCACTGAATTTTTTGAGCTATCTGTGCAGTAATCGTTTCTCAAATTTGACTCATTATTTCTTTCTTATTTTTTAAGATTGGTTGCGTTTCGAACCAATTTCATTTTTCTTTTCTTAACATTTTGTCTTTCCAGTTAATTAATAATGAACAATTACAAAAACTTGATTATCGCAGAGTTAAAAACAGCCACGAAGAGAAAGACCGTAACTTAAATAGGATTATTTCAACCTATAGTCTTAGCTGTTATCTAATAATTAATAACCGCAGAAAAGAACAGAATTTACTGAGCGTTAAAGAATACAACTCGGCACAGATAGAACACTACATGAATATAACACAATGCTGCAGAATAAAACTGTAACTTACCCTCCTAACCTCGCTACTGACTGCTCTCGAGTACCTCGTTGACCAGAGCGCACTTATTCTTACCTTGTGACGTGACCTCGTTTTATGCAAATCTTTTTTATCATCTAAGTTTGAATTAACTGCAGACCTGTCCGCTCAGATATCATGGGTTTATGTTAGGTTTGTCTAAACCATGCTATGGAGATCAGTGCCGTAAAGGGAAGACTGTTAGGTCCCCTTACCTATAGATACGACTTTAGGACTTCTATCTTTCGCCACTAATTTACTTTTTCTGTTTTCATGCCTTCCTTGTTATATTTTATTTTTCTTTTTTACCTATTTTTTCTTATCTGCTGCTGCTAAGCGCAGGGTATCCCTGTGGGCGCACACATTGTGTATGTATTCCGTTAACTACACTCCACACTAAATAGTCTCTTCTCTTTCATCTTTGCAGTGGAAGCGCAACCTTAAAATAACTATTATAGAATAGATGTCATAAAATCCCCATTTAAAATAGCTATTATAAAAAAATTATAAAAATAATTTCATAAAATAGCTATTATAAAATAACAATTATAAAATAGCTGTTATAAAATTACAATTAATCTCTGCTGTAGATTTGTTGATCATTTCGAAAAAGAGTAGACATCAGCGAGTGTGAGAGTGAAAGTGAGGCAGAGGAGTTGTGGGACTAACGCAGGACTGGTCGACTTGCTCTGGAGCTGGTTGTGTGTGTGTGAGTGCGTGTATTTGCGCATGTGTGTGCGAGTGTATATATATATTTGCCCATGTGTGCTCGTACGTATGTGTATGCGTGTACGTATATGTACGCGAGTACGTTCGCTAATTTGCATGGTAGTCTCGAATAAAAACAGAGTATAAAATTGTCTTCCAAAGCATAACGTACAATAGTGTTCGTGTGACGTTCGTAACCGCGGTAATTCCAACATTCCTCTACATTTACCACGGAGTATTTGTACAACTTATGATCTGAAGTTCTTCATAAATAATGAACGCGTTTTATTTCACTTATTATAATAGTATCGGTCATGTTACATTGAAGCCGTCCTTCTTACTCGATTAACTAGAAAAAGAAAGCTTTGCCATTCAGCATTGACCATAATTTGATGATCACAAAATTGCACGTCATGATATGGCCAATCCCAGCGTTGCCAATCACGGCTTTGCTAATCAAAGCGTTTCCAATCACAATATTACCATTCTCGATCTTTCCAATTATAGCGTTGCCCCTCACAGCGTTGCCCCTCGCAGCGTTGCCCCTCGCAGCGTTGCCCCTCGCCGCGTTGCTCCTCGCAGCGTTGCTCCTCGCACCGTTGCCCCTCGCAGCGTTGCCCCTCGCAGCGTTGCCCCTCGCAGCGTTGCCCCTCGCAGCGTTGCCCCTCGTAGCGTTGCCCCTCGCAGCGTTGCCCCTCGCAGCGTTGCCCCTCGCCGCGTTGCTCCTCGCAGCGTTGCTCCTCGCAGCGTTGCCCCTCGCAGCGTTGCCCCTCGCAGCGTTGCCCCTCGCAGCGTTGCCCCTCGCAGCGTTGCCCCTCGCAGCGTTGCCCCTCGCAGCGTTGCCCCTCGCAGCGTTGCCCCTCGCAGCGTTGCCCCTCGCAGCGTTGCCCCTCGCAGCGTTGCCCCTCGCAGCGTTGCCCCTCGCAGCGTTGCCCCTCGCAGCGTTGCCCCTCGCAGCGTTGCCCCTCGCAGCGTTGCCCCTCGCAGCGTTGCCCCTCGCAGCGTTGCCCCTCGCAGCGTTGCCCCTCGCAGCGTTGCCCCTCGCAGCGTTGCCCCTCGCAGCGTTGCCCCTCGCAGTGTTGCCCCTCGCAGTGTTGCCCCTCGCAGTGTTGCCCCTCGCAGTGTTGCCCCTCGCAGTGTTGCCCCTCGCAGTGTTGCCCCTCGCAGTGTTGCCCCTCGCAGTGTTGCCCCTCGCAGTGTTGCCCCTCGCAGTCTTGCCCCTCGCAGTGTTGCGAGGGGTTTACGGGTTTAATACGCGTCCTTAACGTGTTGAGGAAGTGTCTGTAACGTGTTGAAGACGTGTCTGTAACGTGTTGAAGACGTGTCTGTAACGTGTTGAAGACGTGTCTGTAACGTGTTGAAGACGTGTCTGTAACGTGTTGAAGACGTGTCTGTAACGTGTTGAAGACGTGTCTGTAACGTGTTGAAGACGTGTCTGTAACGTGTTGAAGACGTGTCTGTAACGTGTTGAAGACGTGTCTGTAACGAGGTAAAGACGTGTCTGTAACGAGGTAAAGACGTGTCTGTAACGAGGTAAAGACGTGTCTGTAACGAGGTAAAGACGTGTCTGTAACGAGGTAAAGACGTGTCTGTAACGAGGTAAAGACGTGTCTGTAACGAGGTAAAGACGTGTCTGTAACGAGGTAAAGACGTGTCTGTAACGAGGTAAAGACGTGTCTGTAACGAGGTAAAGACGTGTCTGTAACGAGGTGAAGACGTGTCCGTAACGAGGTGAAGACGTGTCCGTAACGAGGTAAAGACGTGTCCGTAACGAGGTAAAGACGTGTCCGTAACGAGGTAAAGACGTGTCCGTAACGAGGTAAAGACGTGTCCGTAACGAGGTAAAGACGTGTCCGTAACGAGTTGAAGACGTGTCCGTAACGTGTTCCTAACATGTCTGTCTCTCGTGCAGGACTGGAGTGCCCCCAGCCAGCCGCCCCCCTCAACGCGCGGGTGTCGGTGGGGGGTGTGACCCCCGGTTCCCTCTCCACCTACACCTGCGACTCAGGTTATGACCTCTTCGGGTGAGTCATGATAGCCAGCGTCAGTTTGGTCCCTGGGTCATGAGTGTGAGCTTATGGGGTGTGAGTGTGGGTAGGTGGCGACACTTTTGTGTTCAGCGTGCAGGTGTTTATGGAAAAAGGTCTTTACGTTATTACGTTATTGTTTCGAATGCATTATTGGAAATCATTCGATTGGAACATCTATTTTAAATTTGGCGTGTTTATTAGAGTAGTTATTAATATTTAATTTAATGAATTGATTTTTTGTAGTTAACGATACTAATGTCTTTTCAATTACTTGGATGAAATGGTTTTCTCTCACAATTTTGATGAAAATTTATTCTCAATCAGTAGAGAAAATTTATCGCCGACAAAAACATAACCGTTTTTTTGGACAAACTATTTCACAACTGTATAATTTAATTTTTACTATCACTATTATTTACCTCAAAGGCGTGTGTATGATTTTGTGGCGCTTAATTTTTTTTCGACTGATAAATTCCCGAGAGGGAAAATGTGAAGTCCCTAGCAGAAGGTTAGGTAAGCCTTCTTTTTGTTGAAATAGGTTTTCCGTTTGTTAAGGACCATTTTTTCGGCTCACTTCTGTCCTTTTTCATGCCCCTGTGACTTTTTTATTCAAATTCTGTCTTGCTTCATAACCTTCAGTCTTGACTCAGGGTCTAAGAGCAATGAGGATATTCGGAACACACCTCGTGCAGAGATTCCCCATCTCCTTAACTCGATACTAGATGGAACCTTCGTCCCACCTCTATTTGGAACACATTTATTGTGGTTTAAGGAGGCTGAAAATATTTTATAATCTAACCTAACCTAATCTACGCGAGGCCTTGTGTGGGAACGCACCTTGCGCAAAGATTCAGCGTCTCCGTAACTCCATTGTAGATGGAGCCTTCGTCCTACCTCTCTTTGGAACACCTTTGTTTTGGTTAGTTAGGGAGGCTGAAACTAACTGACAATCTTCTGTCGTGCAGGAGCGACAGCGTGGTGTGCGGTGGTGATGGCAAATGGACGGGATCGCTGCCTGTCTGTGGTGAGTGTTCACCACACCTGAGTGACTTACTCGACTCTCTGACGTCGACATTTTCGTCAATGTCAGAGGCGCTAAAGTTTTAACTCGTCGAGGAACGCAAATCTCAGTTGATGCTTGTACTTTGACATTTATTGTTTCAATTTCGAGGAAATTGTCACTTTATGTTTAAATTGTAATAAAATGAGCATTTAATATTTACATTTCGCGAAAATTACCATTTAATGTTTAAATTTCAATGGAAATTGCCGTTTAATGTTTAAATTTCATAGAAATAACCATTTAATGGTTAAACTTCATGGAAATAAGTATTTAATGTTCAAATATCATATAAATGGCATTATTCATTTAATCACTAGTCACAAACTCAATGCCCATAAATCCTAAATTAAAACTAAATGAAGGTAGGATCCAGTTTACGTTTGCTATTTTCTACATTGATTACTACAATTGACTTTGAATTTGAGTCGAATATTGAAGTTCAGTTTAACCCACAGCACTCAAAATATTGTGTCGTTCAAGTGTTCTCTGATTGTTTCTTGAGCGGGGCTCCAATGCCAAGCCTAACTATGATTCAACGCGTCGTTTACCTTATATCGACCACCGTCCCTTCTGATGGACAGCAGGAAATCCCTCACATCGCTCTCATTTTCTTAATGATTCGATGATAAATCCCTATTTACTGAGTTTTGTTAAAGATAATTCGAGAGAAATTACCGTAATATTTCGTTCAAGACCCCCAAAATTTGGTCTTTATAGGGCGTACTAAAAATCCAATCGCTGCCACCAACAAACACGTTTCAACATGTCGGTAAAATAATTTGACTTTTGCCACAGCAACAAACGTTTCAACATGCTAATCAATCCTACCGCTGCCATCAAAAATAAATATCTCCTTTAATCAATCCCACCACTACCACCAGTAATATACGTTTTCGTTAATCTACCCCACCCCTGCCACCAGCAACAAACAATTTCGTTAATCAATCCCACCGCTGCCACCAGCAACAAACAATTTCGTTAATCAATCCCGCCGCTGCCACCAGCAACAAACGTGGCGTACCGCAAGCCCGTCAACCAATCGTCGACGGCGCGGGGCGGCGACGGAGAGAATGCCAACGACGGCGACCTGACCACCGTCCACGAGGGTAACCGCTGCACGCAAACCCTGGTGGAGACCTCGCCCTGGTGGGCCGTGGACCTCCTCCAGCAGTACGAGGTCTCCGTCGTCAGAATCACCGCCAGGGGGTGCTGTGGTGAGTCGTGTAGACTTGTGGTGAAGTTGTAGAGTGGTGGATACTTTTGGGGATGGTTGTGTTGAGTGGTGGAGACTTTTGGGGAGGTTAGTAGAGTGTAGGGGATTGAGTAGAAGAAATTATCACCTAAAATTTTTATGTTTTGTTTTCTACCAGCGACGGCAATGGTTTCATCACACATATTCTGCCACATGTAACACCATCACCACACCCGAGGGGACATGCTGGGAACAAGTTTTGCCTTCTGATTTAGCTGAACACTTGGTTCGAAATAATTGCATGTTACAATTATTGTACATTTTGTTTGCTCAATTGTTTATTAGTATGAAGTGTTTACGCATTTTTCTTGGCGTAAATTTAGTGCGCAGAAAATTTGCAAATTTCTCTGAGTTGGTATTATACTAATAAACGCACACTGACGTGGGTAATTTGATATGACATGAAGTAATCACTTTAGTTGATTTCCAAAGATTAAGTTTTCGTGGTATTTATGTTACACATTTAAAATAGTTCCGAAATTATTATATGCAATTAAAAATAAATCATTTAATTTTGCGTTGTCAAATGAGAGCGCACAACGTCGACATCTTTTCCATGCATAAAATTCCAAAATTTCAAAATTTTGTTTTTCAGAAAAGTCTCCATTTTTTCATATAATTTTAACAGAAATAAGGGAAAATTTCATTTCATTAAAAAGTAACTTGATGTCCAGTAGCTTTGGAAGCAGAAGTGTTAATTTTATGATGTTAGGTTAGAATAAGTAGAAGTGTTAATTTTATGTTGCTATGCCAGAAAGTTCAGGCATCGGAGGACTAATTTTTCTCATCACACACCCTTCCGACTGGCGCTGTTCCACAGACAAGTCACCGCCTTCTAAATACTTCCAGTTCTTCGGGAGTCGTAAGCCTTCTGGCTGTTGCTTTGTTCGCTTATTGTGACTCCCCCATTTTACCATTGTTTCTCCATTTCTCCCTTATTCCTCCATTTCTCCCTTATTCCTCCATTTCTCCCTTGTTTCTCCATTTCTCCCTTGTTTCTCCATTTCTCTCTTGTTTCTCCATTTCTCTCTTGTTTTTCCATTTCTCTCTTGTTTTTCCATTTCTCCCTTATTCCTCCATTTCTCCCTTGTTTCTCCATTTCTCTCTTGTTTTTCCATTTCTCTCTTGTTTTTCCATTTCTCTCTTGTTTTTCCATTTCTCTCTTGTTTTTCCATTTCTCTCTTGTTTTTCCATTTCTCTCTTGTTTTTCCATTTCTCTCTTGTTTTTCCATTTCTCTCTTGTTTTTCCATTTCTCTCTTGTTTTTCCATTTCTCTCTTGTTTTTCCATTTCTCTCTTGTTTTTCCATTTCTCTCTTGTTTTTCCATTTCTCTCTTGTTTTTCCATTTCTCTCTTGTTATTCCATTTCTCCCTTATTCCTCCATTTCTCCCTTGTTTCTCCATTTCTCTCTTGTTTTTCCATTTCTCTCTTGTTTCTCCATTTCTCTCTTGTTTTTCCATTTCTCTCTTGTTTTTCCATTTCTCTCTTGTTTTTCCATTTCTCTCTTGTTTTTCCATTTCTCTCTTGTTTTTCCATTTCTCTCTTGTTTTTCCATTTCTCTCTTGTTTTTCCATTTCTCTCTTGTTTTTCCATTTCTCTCTTGTTTTTCCATTTCTCTCTTGTTTTTCCATTTCTCTCTTGTTTTTCCATTTCTCCCTTGTTTCTCCATTTCTCTCTTGTTTCTCCATTTCTCTCTTGTTTTTCCATTTCTCTCTTGTTTTTCCATTTCTCTCTTGTTTTTCCATTTCTCTCTTGTTTTTCCATTTCTCTCTTGTTTTTCCATTTCTCTCTTGTTTTTCCATTTCTCTCTTGTTTCTCCATTTCTCTCTTGTTTTTCCATTTCTCTCTTGTTTTTCCATTTCTCTTTTGTTTTTCCATTTCTCCCTTATTCCTCCATTTCTCCCTTGTTTCTCCATTTCTCTCTTGTTTTTCCATTTCTCTCTTGTTTTTCCATTTCTCCCTTGTTTCTCCATTTCTCTCTTGTTTTTCCATTTCTCTCTTGTTTTTCCATTTCTCTCTTGTTTTTCCATTTCTCTCTTGTTTTTCCATTTCTCTCTTGTTTTTCCATTTCTCTCTTGTTTTTCCATTTCTCTCTTGTTTTTCCATTTCTCTCTTGTTTTTCCATTTCTCTCTTGTTTTTCCATTTCTCTCTTGTTTTTCCATTTCTCTCTTGTTTTTCCATTTCTCTCTTGTTTTTCCATTTCTCTCTTGTTTTTCCATTTCTCTCTTGTTTTTCCATTTCTCTCTTGTTTTCCATTTCTCTCTTGTTTTTCCATTTCTCCCTTATTCCTCCATTTCTCCCTTGTTTCTCCATTTCTCTCTTGTTTTTCCATTTCTCTCTTGTTTTTCCATTTCTCTCTTGTTTTTCCATTTCTCTCTTGTTTTTCCATTTCTCTCTTGTTTTTCCATTTCTCTCTTGTTTTTCCATTTCTCTCTTGTTTTTCCATTTCTCTCTTGTTTTTCCATTTCTCTCTTGTTTTTCCATTTCTCCCTTGTTTTTCCATTTCTCCCTTGTTTTTCCATTTCTCTCTTGTTTTTCCATTTCTCTCTTGTTTTTCCATTTCTCTCTTGTTTCTCCATTTCTCTCTTGTTTCTCCATTTCTCCCTTGTTTCTCCATTTCTCTCTTGTTTCTCCATTTCTCTCTTGTTTTTCCATTTCTCTTGTTTTTCAATTTCTCTTGTTTTTCCATTTCTCCCTTGTTTCTCCATTTCTCTCTTGTTTCTCCATTTCTCCCTTATTCCTCCATTTCTCCCTTGTTTCTCCATTTCTCTCTTGTTTTTTCATTTCTCTTGTTTTTCGATTTCTCTTGTTTCTCCATTTCTCTCTTGTTTCTCCATTTCTCTCTTGTTTTTCGATTTCTCTTGTTTTTCCATTTCTCTCTTGTTTCTCCATTTCTCTCTTGTTTCTCCATTTCTCTCTTGTTTCTCCATTTCTCTCATGTTTCTCCATTTCTCTCTTGTTTCTCCATTTCTCTCTTGTTTCTCCATTTCTCTCTTGTTTCTCCATTTCTCTCTTGTTTCTCCATTTCTCTCTTGTTTCTCCATTTCTCTCTTGTTTCTCCATTTCTCTCTTGTTTCTCCATTTCTCTCTTGTTTCTCCATTTCTCTCTTGTTTCTCCATTTCTCTCTTGTTTCTCCATTTCTCTCTTGTTTCTCCATTTCTCTCTTGTTTCTCCATTTCTCACTTGTTTCTCCATTTCTCTCTTGTTTCTCCATTTCTCTCTTGTTTCTCCATTTCTCTCTTGTTTCTCCATTTCTCTCTTGTTTCTCCATTTCTCTCTTGTTTCTCCATTTCTCTCTTGTTTCTTCATTTCTCTCTTGTTTTTCCATTTCACTCTGGTTTTTCCATTTCTGCCTTGTTTTTCCATTTCTTCCTTGTTTTTCCATTTCTGCCTTGTTTTTCCATTTCTGCCTTGTTTTTCCATTTCTGCCTTGTTTCCCCATTTCTGCCTTGTTTCCCCATTTCTGCCTTGTTTCCCCATTTCTGCCTTGTTTTTCCATTTCTGCCTTGTTTCCCCATTTCTGCCTTGTTTCCCCATTTCCGCCTTGTTTTTCCATTTCTGCCTTGTTTTTCCATTTCTGCCTTGTTTTTCCATTTCTGCCTTGTTTCCCATTTCCGCCTTGTTTCCCATTTCCGCCTTGTTTCCCCATTTCTGCCTTGTTTCCCCATTTCTGCCTTGTTTTTCCATTTCTGCCTTGTTTCCCCATTTCTGCCTTGTTTCCCATTTCCGCCTTGTTTCCCCATTTCTGCCTTGTTTCCCCATTTCTGCCTTGTTTCCCCATTTCCGCCTTGTTTTTCCATTTCCGCCTTGTTTTTCCATTTCTGCCTTGTTTTTCCATTTCTGCCTTGTTTTTCCATTTCTGCCTTGTTTCCCATTTCCGCCTTGTTTCCCATTTCCGCCTTGTTTCCCCATTTCTGCCTTGTTTCCCCATTTCTGCCTTGTTTTTCCATTTCTGCCTTGTTTCCCCATTTCTGCCTTGTTTCCCATTTCCGCCTTGTTTCCCCATTTCTGCCTTGTTTCCCCATTTCTGCCTTGTTTCCCCATTTCTGCCTTGTTTTTCCATTTCTGCCTTGTTTCCCCATTTCCGCCTTGTTTTTCCATTTCTGCCTTGTTTCCCCATTTCTGCCTTGTTTCCCCATTTCTGCCTTGTTTCCCCATTTCTGCCTTGTTTCCCCATTTCCGCCTTGTTTTTCCATTTCCGCCTTGTTTTTCCATTTCTGCCTTGTTTCCCCATTTCTGCCTTGTTTCCCCATTTCTGCCTTGTTTCCCCATTTCTGCCTTGTTTTTCCATTTCTGCCTTGTTTTTCCATTTCTGCCTTGTTTGCCCATTTCTGCCTTGTTTGCCCATTTCTGCCTTGTTTCCCCATTTCTGCATCATTTCCTCATTTCTGCATCATTTGCCCATTTCCCTCCCTCACACGCTGAAATACTTGCTGTGAAACAATCAATTGAAATTGTTGACGCTTTTGTTATTTTATTTTGCTATTGCCCTTTTTTTATTTTATTACTATTATCAACCATTTTTTTTTGTTATTTTACACGTTCACCTTTTCTTTATTTTGTTTTTATTTGCGTCATTTTTGTTACTGTTCTCCCTCTTCCCCATTTTGATTCTGGCATTGGCATTTCTGTTCTCGTTCCCCCGTTTTATTACTTTGTTTTTACTGTTAATATTTTTGTTATTGTTCTCGTTCTCCCTTGTTTATGTCGTGCGCTTAAATCCCATTGCCCTGAAACGTCCCTCCCATGCGGCGGTGAGGGGTCTTGCCTGGCTCGAAGGAAACTTATTCTTACACATGTCCCTTTGTGCTTCATTCCTACATTTGTTTCATTCCTACATTTGTGCTTGATTCCTACATTTGTGCTTGATTCCTACATTTGTGCTTGATTCCTACATTTGTGCTTGATTCCTACATTTGTGCTTGATTCCTACATTTGTGCTTCATTCCTACATTTGTGCTTCATTCCTACATTTGTGCTTCATTCCTACATTTGTGCTTCATTCCTACATTTGTGCTTCATTCCTACATTTGTGCTTCATTCCTACATTTGTGCTTCATTCCTACATTTGTGCTTCATTCCTACATTTTTGCTTCATTCCTACATATGTGCTTCATTCCTACATTTGTGCTTCATTCCTACATTTGTGCTTCATTCCTACATTTGTGCTTCATTCCTACATTTGTAGCATATTCCTACATTTGTAGCATATTCCTACATTTGTACCTTATTTCTACACTCAATAAGTTGCCGAACTTAAACAATTAATTGGTCCCCCGAGTAATAAGAGAAATCTATGTTTTTCCCCTCAGGGGGATACAACTATTGTATCTATGGGAATTGGCGCTCCCAGGGGGACTATGTGAGGGCCTGAGCTAAAGGTTAGGTAGGCTTCCTTTTTGTTGTAATAAAATAGGTTTTTGTTGTAATAAAATAGGTTTTTGTTTTGTTACGGACCATCTTTTTTCGGTTCACTGCTGTCCTGTTTTTCAGCACCTACTACTTTCTTCTTCAACTTTTTTCTTGTTTCATGAACTTCTTTCCTAGCTTACTGTTTCTGTGCACCTCGTGCATAGATTCCGCGTTCCCTCAACTCCATACTAAATGGTGCCTTCCTCTTTCCTCTCTTGGAACATCTTTGTCGTGGTTAAGGGAGGCTAAAACTTTCTTATATAATAATAATAATAATAATAATAATCTATGTTTTTTTATTTTTGAAGTATTGTTATCCTAAATAGCGTTAGCGCTCCCTAGGGAAAATGTGAATTTCCGAGCAGATGGTTACGTAGGCCTTCTTTGATTTTAAATAAAATAGGATTTGTTCTGTTTTGCAACATCTTTTTTAGGTTCACTGCTGTTTTGTTTTTTAGTATTTACTACATTCTTTTTCAACTATTATTCAGTTTCACACACTTCTTTCCTAATTCACTGCTTTCATGCTCAACACACCTTGTACATATGTTGATTCCAAGTTCGTTTGACTCTATTCTAATTGGTTTGACCCTTTGTTGTGGTTATAAAGGGTTAAAATAACTCTGCTAATCTTCGACCTAATCTTTGGCTCATTTCTTTTTTTCTTTGAAGCCCACTTGCAACCGTTAGGAAAGCTTAAAATAACTTGTCTAATGTGAACGCTAATCTAATCTACTACTGTGTAATGATGTTTAGACAGTAATTAAGAAAGGAAAGAAGGAAGAATGAAAAGTTTATTTCAACAAAGTTGTTAAATTAAATGTATAACATTGGGTTTTGAAAAATCTTAATATTAAGATCCTTAGTTGATATTCACACTTAGCTATCATAATGCCCATGCCAATTGTCGAAAACAAATGTTTGAGGGAAAAGCACGAAAAAATGCGTTCCCTTCGGTGCTTTAATCTGACTATGACAATGCATGTAAATACGAGTAACTACGAATAAAAAGAAGGGCAATTATTCACGCACATTTATTAAGGGCCCTTATTCCAGACAGGAGTTATAACATAGACAGATGTTAACACACTGACTGCGGTGCGACCCACCGGTGGGTCGTGCTTAATTTTTCCTGCTGGGAAACGACCTATCGATAAGTCATGTGGAGACATTTTAACAATCCTTTAAAATTAATGGTATTTAATGGACCCAGGTTGTGTTTGGTATTTATAAACTTTACTAACAATATTTGCATTTGAGTTGAATACTAAACTTCAGTTTAACCCATTGCAGGCAATATGTTAAGGGTCATTAGACAGACGTTAAGAGCCATTGAGGGCCACACAAACTAACTAAGGCCCACTACCCCCGCAGGCCACGAGCCGCTGCAGGACCTGGAGGTGCGCGTCGGTGACTCCGTCAACTACCACCAGAACCGCCTGTGTGCGTGGCTGCCTGGTGTTATTGGTGGGTGTTGGTGTTATTGGTGGTGTGCCTGGCTGCCTGGTGTTATTGGTGGGTGTTGGTGTTATTGGTGGTATTGTGGTAGTGTTGGTGGTGTGCCTGGCTGCCCGGTGTTATTGGTGGGTGTTGTGGGGGTGTTATTGGTGTGCCTGGCTGCCGGGTGTTATTGGTGTGCCTGGAGGCCTGGTGTTATTGATGGGTGTTGGTGTTATTGGTGGTGTGGTGGTGTTGTGGTAGTGTTGGTTGTGTGCCTGGTTGCCTGGTGTTTTTGGTGTGTGTGGTGGTGTTATTGGTGGGTGGTGGTGTTATTGGTGGGTGTTGGTGTTATTGGTAATGTTGGTGGTGTGCCTGGCTGCCTGGGATTATTGGTGGGTGTTGGTGTTATTGGTGGTGTGAGAGTGTGCCGTGTGCCTGGCTGGCTGCCTGTTGTTATTGGTGAGTGGTGGTTGTGTTATTGGGTGTGTTGGTGGTGGGTGTTGTTATTAGCGAGTGTTATTGGTAAGTGCTATTGATGATGTCGTTGTTGAGGATGTTCGTCGTTTTATTGTTATTGGTGATATTATTGCGGGTGGTTTTGGGGAGTGGTGGTATCGGTTGGGTTTGTTTCAGTTCGAGATGGAGGTACTAGAATGGATAAAGTTATTGGTTATATTGGTCTACTGGGTTATTGATGATGGTGAGGGATTACGATATTAATTGTGCCGGTATATTTTGTTATCGATGATAGTGAGGGTTTTTATTGGGTGATTAGTTTAGAATAGCGGTTTTAATGGTGATTTTTGTCCTTGTATTTGTGGTGAGAGGTGCTGGTAGTGATTGACGGGATTGTGGGTGATGTTAGTGGTGAGTATTGGTGATGTTACTCGTACCTGCACCCACTGCACACACTGCACCCACAGCACACTGCACCCACAGCACACTGCACCCACAGCACACTGCACCCACTACACACTGCACCCACTACACACGCAAGTAACTACACACACTACACATGCCAGTAACTACAGACACTACACATGCCAATAACTACACACACAAACACACACAAACACACACACAAACCGCATCTCTGCTTGTCCTTGAACGCAACCATTTCACGGCCACGAGGCTCCATTGATAGCATCATGCAGATATACACAGGACGAATTACACGCTCGTTGTGCTTTTTTCAACTTTTTTGGCTCAAAGGAACCGTTTTGCATGTTTTTTCGGTTGAAATATGGTAGATTAAACGCGACCCTAAATCGATTTCTCTGTCTATGAGACGTACAATTATTGCGTGTGGTGCACGTGCGTGTGTTACACGTGCGTGTGTTGCACGTGCGTGTGTTGCGCGTGCGTGTGTTGCGCGTGCGTGTGTTGCGCGTGCGTGTGTTGCGCGTGCGTGTGTTGCGCGTGCGTGTGTTGCGCGTGCGTGTGTTGCGCGTGCGTGTGTTGCGCGTGCGTGTGGTGCGCGTGCGTGTGGTGCGCGTGCGTGTGGTGCGCGTGCGTGTGGTGCGCGTGCGTGTGGTGCGCGTGCGTGTGGTGCGCGTGCGTGTGGTGCGCGTGCGTGTGGTGCGCGTGCGTGTGGTGCGCGTGCGTGTGGTGCGCGTGCGTGTGGTGCGCGTGCGTGTGGTGCACGTGCGTGTGTTGCGTGTGCGTGTGTTGCGTGTGCGTGTGTTGCGCGTGCGTGTGTTGCGCGTGCGTGTGGTGCACGTGCGTGTGGTGCACGTGCGTGTGGTGCACGTGCATGGAGAACAATGGCATTAAGATGACATGTTAATAGGCGCAGCTTCCTTTAGAGTATGGAGAATTCTGACATTCCCCATTGCCCTGAGAGATACTTAGCAGTTAAAACTTTAGTTCCTTTGCAGCTTGGCTCGTGCCAGGTGAGGTGGGAGCTGCTTAACGGAGAGTCAACTTGAGCTTCATTCCATTCCTATTGAGTCTTGGGGTTGTTCCCTTTTATTGTAGTGGTACCGTTTGGTATCTCTTGCTTTTTTGTTCCTTTATTTAAGTTGCGACTTCCTAGCTATGGTGGTGACCTTTAGTCGCGATCTCAGCGGTTATCAATCCCGAGAGTAAAGGCGTTCCGCAGTCGTGGGTGCCGGCGCTCGGTGTTCAGCCGTGGCACGTCCTCAAGCGCGTGTCCCGGTGGATCGCTTCTTCACCTATTCTCTCTATTTCCTAAAGCCATCTTTGCTTCTATTTCTTATGAATTAATCACCTTTGTCCTATTGCTCTGATAGATAACCTTGCCATTCTTAATTGTATGACTGTGAGTGTGAGTGATCTTGTTAAGCTACCTTAAATTTCTTGAATTATTAAATCCTTAAACCTTAATATCTTCGCTATCTTAATACTATGATATCTTAAATTCTTATAACCTAAATCTATTTCGAGCTTGCTTGGAATGGGCCCTTAACCTTTTTCCTTAACTTAATTATCCTACCTGGAGCCTAACTGAAAGACGGCTCACCAGCTGTCTAATTCTCCGGGTAGTACTATTGACTCTTAAACTTAATTCTATTTCCTAACTTTGCTCTTAGTTTGAGCCTTTTTCTTCACGTTTACCATCTTTCTAACTCTACGAGTGGCTTCCACACTGAGGCATAATTAAACTCAGGTTAGCATATGAAATAGTCCTGCTATAATGTTCCAGTTTGCTGCAAAATCATTATGAATAACTTCTTACTCCATTGACTTCTTCTTTGCATTAATTCATTTGTTTCATTTTTCTAGTATCTGCGTCTTCGGGCTCCAAAAGCCCAGCTTGAGGCTGCCCTACCGGGAACGATGCGGGACAGCTGGTTTTAATTCTGCGCTGCGATCTCAGAGGAGGCTGTCAATTCAGTTGTGCGGTGCTGGCTACCCTGGCTGTTGATCGGCCTACTGAGCTGCGTTAAACTACTGGGGATTATCGGGGCCGTGCGGCTTGAATTTTGCCTGCTGAACGAACGGCCAGTCCTCTGGAGGGCCACGCCGCAAGCTGATTAGGATCGTCGCTGAAGAATTGCAAGGTTTCGCGCCTTCGTAGTGGAAACAGTGCTGCTGCGTTTTTAGCCACCATGCAAGGAGTCGCCATTTTTGTTAATTTATAGGGATCGCCTTTCTTTGATTTATCTAGGTTAACCCTAGATCCTTCGTTCCTGAACTTTGTTGTTGTTAATTAGAATTAATGTAAGTTTGTAATCTAATACGCTGAGCAGGCATTAGTCCTAAGATTTGTCCCAGTTGATTAATTCTTGTTGCTGGCTCGTGAACCCACGATCCTGATGTTCGGCCTATTGAATGGCTCGTATCATCTAAATTTACTGCTACTTGCAGCGTTCAATAAACTTTTTTTGCTGTCATTCCCTGTTTACCATTGAACCTATTTGTGTGGATTCTCCACAAGAGGTGACGGAATAAAAGGCCGTGCCGCAGTCCATCTGTGCTGGTGTAGTGAGGGATTGGTGTGCTGGTATAGTGATGAACTAATATAATGGTGAAATTCTATAGCATCATGAAAACATTACCTAATTTTGTCCTGAAAATTATTGGTGTTATGGTAAGTTTGTTTGTAATTTCGTGGTGATATTTAAACTATTTCGTTTTTTATCACCATCTTCGTCGAGGTGTTATTGTGTCCTCAGCTTTTTTTTGTCACCGCTGAAACTTGAGTTTTTTAAATTATGAACATTATGTACAACATGTTTGTGCTTTTATATCACGTTGTTCTGTACATCCCGTCAGGGGGACACAACTATCGTATCTATGGGAATTAGCGCTCCAGGGGAAAATATGAGGGCCCGAGCTAAGAGTTGGGTAGGCCTTCTTTTTGTTGAAATAAAATTTTTTTTTTGCTCTGTTAAGGACCACCTTTTCTCGGTTCACTACTGTCCTGATTTTCAGTACCTTTGAATTGCTTCTTCAACTTTTATTTTATTTCATGAACTTCTTTCTCAACTTACTGTTTCTATGCCTTTCTGCATAGATTCCTCATTTTCTTATCTCCAAACAAAATGGGGCCTTCCTCCTTCCTCTCTTCGATACGCTACTTTTGGTTGCGGTTAGAGATGCTTAAACTAACTTATAATCTAATCTAACCTGTTCTGTACATGCCAATGCTGTAGTATTCACGCGAGTTAGAAGGCCACATTTTCCTGCCATGTTCACCCTGTATTGTACAAGCTTCGCCATGGTAAATATTAAAATTTGTGTTCCGTTATGTCCTTGTCGTAGCATACTATATGTCTATCCCTTGGTATTCCCGTGAATAAGAGGGTCCATTTTCCGCCATGTTCACCTTGTATTGTTCACACTTCGCTGGAGGAAAAAAATTGAAATATTTGATGTTCCGCCATGTTTAAATTGTGGTATACGTGGCTGCCTTTTTGTATTCCCACGAATTACATGTCTGCATTTCCCTCCATGTTCACCTTGCACTGTACATGGCAGAGGAAGGCAGCACTCGCGACCTGTCGTGCGCGCGCCCCATGTTGGGTCGGTACGTCATGGTGCAGATGGTGGGCGTGTCCGGCTCCATGTCGCTCTGTGAGGTCCAGGTCTTCTCTACGCAAGGTAAAGCCCTGCGAGGTTGTTCTCTTCTCTTTCTATCGTATTTTCCTATGACGTAACACAAGGTGAAGCTCTACCAGATTGTCCTCTCCTCTTTTATCGTATATTTTTATACATAATTCAGCGATCGGAGCTGGCCAAACCAGCGCTGCGCAGCGCCTGTGCAAAAATGTCCTCTTTATCGCATTAGCTGCCATTAGCACAAATACTTTGCGGGAAGCAGCGCAGTTTTGCAAAGCCACTTGTCAGTCTCGCAGTGGCGTCGAAAAAATGCCCTTTTGATCGCAGTACCTGCCATCAGCGCTAATACACTGCAGGAAGCAGTACAGTTTTGCCCTATCACTCGTCAGTCGCGGCTGCTAATTCAATCGTACACTTTAGTCGTGTTCTTGTTACTGTTCCTGTCTGCTATCTTTGTCTTTTTCGTCAGCAGTCTAGCCCTATCTTGTTTTAAATGTAATTCATTTATTATCCTTCACCTTCTAAATTTAATTTCATTACCATTTCAGGAAAATCTTTCCGTATGAGCATAAATGTACTGGTGATTCTACTTAATTCATTCATTTCAGAAGAATCAACCCGTGTGTGCTTAACTGTGCAAGTCATTCTCATCAGTTAATTAATTAATATTTGATTAATTAACTAGTTAATAATTATTCAACTTGTATTTTTAATGAATAAACTATCTAATTACAAGAGAATTTATCGGTATGAGCGTAAGAGTGCAAATCCTCCCCACCAACTCGTAACATTGCAGAGGTGTCCAAGGAGCGCTGCTCGGACACCAGCCTGCTCGGCTCCCTGGCTACCTTCAACCGCACCTGCTACCAGTTCCGGGTGAGGGAGGCTGCTTTATTTTATGTACTTATTTTACTAGTTTTCTTATTTTGACGTTACTAAGTATAGGTTATTTGAAACATTTTTTGAAAATTATTCAACTACCATTTTTTAATTTTGATTTTACAAAGTATGATTTATTTGAAATGGAAGTTTTTTTAAATCATAACCAGCTATTTTTTATTTTAACATTGCAAAGTACTGTATGATTTAATCGAAATGAAAGTTTCCTTTTTTAAAGTATTTATCTGTTTGTTATTTTAACGTTACAAAGAATAATTTATTTAAAATTATGAAGTAGGCAATTTCCCTAGATGTTAATTAAGAAGTTTGATATCTTGAATTTATATAATGAACATTCTATTAACACACGAGGTATAATTTTTCAGAAACTAAAATTCTATTCCTTTTTTCTGTGCGTTAATAAGTACGATAAATGTTGTATAAAATGAGCTTGAATCAAACTTAACTCCTCTAGACATCCATTGCTCTACATTTATTGCGCGATATCGATCTCGTCTGTTTTTTATTGTTTAAATGATAATGTTTTTGTTATGTTAATTAAGGACGATATTTTTTTGATTCACTGTTGTCCTATTTTTTCAACACATTACTTTCTTGAACTTTTACCCTGCTTCATGAACTTTTTTCTTAACTTACTGTTTTTATTTGAAAGAATGGAATGCTCTTTTACACGTTTATACTATTTTACACCTCATAATTCACACTATATCCCCAAAACTCCAAAGATTCGCCAAATTATCACAAGTGGGGAAGAGTCAAGACTTGAGTTCATTCACATCCTACAAGACATGAATTCGAATTCTCTATTCAATTTAAAGTGTGGCAAATTGTTATAACTATTGTGAGCATTTTGAATACCTCTTGAAATGTTGACTGTTCTGTAAATAACTTATCTACTTTAACGCTAATGTAATTTAATGTGCCTTGTAGGAAAGCTAGAACTAACTCGTCTAATCCAATTTAATCCAGCCCAATGTAATCTAATCTGATCTAATATTAGCCTTACAGGATGGTTTAAACGATTCAATTTTACCTGACCTAATGTAACATCGACCTCTCAGAGCGGCATCTAATCTCATTTGATATTATCTAACACTGGCCTCGCAGGGAGGCTATCTAATCCAATCCAATCTAATGTAACATTAGCCTCAAAGGAAGGCTATCTAATCTAATCCAATCTAATGCTACATTGGCTTGGTAGGGAGGATTACACTAACTCATCCAATCTAATCCAACATTGGCCTCAAAGGAAGGCTATTATTTAACCCAATGTGATCCAATCTAACGTACCACCGGCCGGGCAGACGCAGCAAGGTGGGACCTACGAGGTGGCCAAAGACAAGTGCGCGGCGAACCAGGCGACGTTGGTGCAGCACATCGCGCCCATCACGCAGGACTTCCTCACCTCCGAGCTGCGCTGCATGGAGGACTCCATGACCTCCAAGCTCCTCTGGATTGGCGTCGAGAAGGAGCCCAAGCATACCAGTCGCATCTGGAGGTGGATTGATGGTAAGGAGAATTGGATTTGAGTTACGTTTCGCTTTGAAAATGCCGTTCAAAGTCCAAGGTTCTTCGGACTAGGGTTGAGAAGAGCCCAAGCATACGAGTTGAATTTGGAGGCTGATGGCAAGCCGCCATACTGAATAAGGGTTCACTTGGTGTAGATTGACGGTAAGCTATGAATTTGAGTTATCTTGAAAATGCCACTTGACTTCTAAGCTCCTTTGGATTGGGGTTTAGAAGGAACCCAAGCATACAAGGCGCATCTGGAGGTGGCTTGATGGTGAGGAGCAATACTGTGAATTTTAATAAGGGTTCGCTTGCTGTAAATTCATGGTGAGCTATGGATTTTAATTAGATTTCAATTTAAAAATGCCGATTGGAATCAAAGCTTCTTTGGATTAAGATCAAGATGGAATTCGAGTATACAAGCGTTATCGATCTGAATCTGGATTAACGGTGAGCAATGAATTTGAGCTAAGTTTCGTCTTGAAATTGCCGCTTGAAGTCCAAGGTTCTTTGAAATGGGGTTAGTGAAAAACTCAACTGCACCTGCTACCTCTGTTGGGGGATTGATGGTGGATTGAACCTCAGAGCTAGACCTCAGCAATGCTTTGAAGGTTTTGGTTTGAAAATACCACTTGAAGCCTGTGGGGTAGTAGGTGTGAAGTCAATTCCCTACTGCCTAATAAGCGAGCTTTTCTCTCGGGTGCTTGTCACTCTCTGCTCTGTTAGAATGTGTTGCTGATGCAGTTTCATACTGGAGATCTTCGTCGTGGTCATCAAGTCTAATAAAGGTGACTTCGTCCAAAGTTTGCGTGTGAAGTCAGCCATCGGAGAGAGGATGCAGTGTAAAAGTGTTTAACACAGGAAGCATAGAACTAAAACGCGGATGAGGTTGTTGAGTGTTGACACGAAAGGCATAAAAGTAAGAAGAAAAACAGTAAGAAAACGATAAAACAAGCTTTATTTAGGGATTAATTTCTCTGTGGTAATGTTGAGAAACTGGAGACATAGTTCTTGTCTCCAGCTCTGACCTCTCAAGGGGCATAGAATAGGAAAAGAACAGGGAATAAGTTAAAGTTGGATAGGTTTGTCTATCCTATGCTATGAGAACTGATCCCCCCAGAGGGGATACCGTTAGCTGCCTCAGCTATAGATAAGCTTCTGGACTTCTGTCTTTTCCGCCCACTTTGCTACTTTTCATTTTCATGTCGTCTTCACTATCTCTTAAGCCCTCTTTTTCTTTTTCCTCCTAATTAGTTTTTCTACGCACAAAGCATGGAACACACCTTGTACTTAGATCCCCGGCTTTCTGCAGTCCATTCTAAATGGTCCCTACTTTGTGCATAGATACTTTGTGTTTTCTAAAGTCCATACTAAATGGTCCCACCTCTTCGTTCTCGTGTGATCGCTCTTGTTAGTGCTAGGAAGTCTCAATTTAACTAATACGATGATGATAATTCCAGGAACTGAGATAAAGAAGCCATTGTGGGCCAGAGATCAGCCGAACAACTACATCGGAGACCAAAATTGCGTCATGCTCGACGGCTCCAAAAATTGGCTCTGGAACGACATCAAATGTTCCCTCAACTACGTGCACTGGATCTGCCAGTACAGTGAGTGTGGTGCACTGTCTCTTATGTGCTGGATGTACTGGGGCTGTATGTACTGGGGCTGTATGTACTGGGGCTGGATGTACTGGAGCTGGATGTACTGGAGCTGGATGTACTGGAGCTGGATGTACTGGAGCTGGATGTACTGGAGCTGGATGTACTGGAGCTGGATGTACTGGAGCTGGATGTACTGGAGCTGGATGTACTGGAGCTGGATGTACTGGAGCTGGATGTACTGGAGCTGGATGTACTGGAGCTGGATATACTGGGGCTGGATGTACTGGGGCTGGATGTACTGGGGCTGGACGTACTGGGGCTGGATGTACTGGGGCTGGACGTACTGTGGCTGGACGTACTGGGGCTGGACGTACTGGGGCTGGACGTACTGGGGCTGGACGTACTGGGGCTGGACGTACTGGGGCTGGACGTACTGGGGCTGGACGTACTGGGGCTGGACGTACTGGGGCTGGACGTACTGGGGCTGGACGTACTGGGGCTGGACGTACTGGGGCTAGACGTACTGGGGCTAGACGTACTGGGGCTGGACGTACTGGGGCTGGACGTACTGGGGCTGGACGTACTGGGGCTGGACGTACTGGGGCTGGACGTACTGGGGCTGGACGTACTGGGGCTGGACGTACTGGGGCTGGACGTACTGGGGCTAGACGTACTGGGGCTGGACGTACTGGGGCTAGACGTACTGGGGCTAGACGTACTGGGGCTGGACGTACTGGGGCTGGACGTACTGGGGCTGGACGTACTGGGGCTGGATATTAAAGACTGGTTTGACTCTACCTTGTCTTAGATATAGAGCATTTTAAAAACCTGTTTACAAGATGTGTTTCAGGCTTGTTGAAATAAAACATCTTTTCGGTGCGTGTGAGCAGGCGCTCCGTCGTGCGGGAGTCCCGACAAGCAGGAGAACACGACGGTGGCGGTGACAAAGGAGGACCTGCAGAGCGAGGGGCGCGAGGTGGCCACCTACGCCTGCCCTGAGGGCAACAAGGTCATTGGGGACACTAACAGGACCTGTGGACTGGACGGACTGTGGCAGGGCGAGGCTCCGTCCTGCAAATGTAAGTCCTCGAGTTTTTTGTCTTGTTTTAGTCTGCGAGATTTATTTGTGTCATCGAGATTTTTTGGTCCATGAGATTTTTTCTAGTCCTTGAAATTTTTCATAGTCCATAAAATTTTTTCTAGTCCTTGAGATTAATTCTAGTCCTCGAGATTTTTTCTATTCCTCAAGATTTTTAAAGATCTGTCTTTACTCCTCTGTGGAATACAACTGCTGTATATAAGGTAGTTGTCGCTCCCAGGGAGAAAATGTTGGGTCCCGTGTTGGGTCCCGTCTTATTTTTTGTTGGTACAGAACAGGTTTTTTGTTTCGGTGAGTATGATTGTTTTTTGAGCCATTGCTGCCCTGTTTTTCAGGATCTCCGGCATTCATCTTCGATTTAATTTTGTTTTATAAACTTCTTGCGCAACACACTGTTCCTGCGCACGGGGGGTTATTGTTTGGCAACACATTTTATTTCTTATTGCACCTAATTTCTTCATATTTTATTCACTTACGCACAACTCACGTGCAATAGTAAATAATAAAATAATAATAATAATAATGGTAATAATTATAATGTAATTTCTTAATCATAATTTGAATATGAATTCAATTTCCTTAATATAACTATAAACATAAATTTATAATTCACCAATTCTAATATTAGCATATTTCACAAATATAGTATAATTCAATTCATAAAATATTAACATTTAATATTAATAAAACATAACATAACCTCTGACGTACGTGCAGATATCGACTGCGGTGCGCCTGGTGCGGTGGAGCACGGCAAGGTGGTGCTGCTGGACGCGCGCACCACCTACTCTGCGCGTGCGCTGTTCGAGTGTGCCGAGAACTACACCCTCGATGGGGAGGAGGACACCATCGTCTGTGGGGACGGTGGGGAGTGGGAGCCTGCTGCCCCGCACTGTCTCTGTGAGTTGGGGAATTGTGTGTCTTCAGATAGGTCCTGAGGTAAAAATCACGATATGGGGTAAGGTCTCGGGTTCGAATCCCGGCGCTGGGTGGCAACTTTCTCCGTTGGGTATAGGGGAAAAATTCTAAGCACAATACCCCACTCTACCCAGGTGTCTGAAATGGGTACCGGTCTTGGCCGGGGGAAACCATCGTGGCGTCCTGGTGTTAGTTATAAGGCATTTGAAAAACCAATGTACAAGGTGATGTGCATCAGGCTTGAATTGGAGATAAAGTATCCTTAGATGCCGATGTTTGTTTTCAAAATCACTATTTTAAGTGAGTAACGCCCCTGGTCGAAAACCACGAGTTGAGCATGGTCCCGGGTTCAAAACTGCAGGTTGAATTGAAGTGTGTGTGTGTGTGTGTGTGTGTGGTGGGTTACTCTTTTAGAGGTTAGAAGCGTACCTAAAATGGTCCAGTCAACCAAGGTGTGTTCATGTGAATCGGCTTTGATCAAGAGTACCATTTAAATTCACCACTAGAAATTGCCCTCCCTCTGAAATTTTCATCTCAAAGTTTTCCTCTCGAAGTTTCCCTCTCAAAGTAACCCTCTCAGTTTGGCTCACCTAAAATTTCCTGCTCAAAATTGCCTACAGGAAATACTGTAGCTCGCCCAACCCAGGCGTGTCGATGCGTAGCTGCTCAACGGAGAGTATCCGTCACCGCGTGAAGAGTATCCGTCACCGCGTCCTGCCAGTAGTTACCGTACAGGGCATCTGAAACGGTGTTGTGCGGGTCACTTACTGAACCGAAAAATATATGCAACTAATTATAGGTTGTATGCAATAAATTATAGGTTATACTGTATGCACTGCATGTGTATAATATATTATTGGTTGTATACAATAAATTATTGGTTGTATGCAATAAATTATTGGTTGTATACAATGAATTATTGGTTGTGTACAATAAGTTACTGGTTATACTGTATGCTATGCAAACATGCGACAAATTATTGGTTCAGTGCAGTGTATCTGAGAACCGGTGTTGTCTTGGTTATTTACTGAACCGAAGAATATGGGCTATAAATAATATAAATTACTGGTTCTTAGATATCCATACATACAACTAGTGTATCTATGGGAGTTAGTGCTCCCGAGCTGAGAGTTGGGTAGGCCTACATTTTTTAAAATTATTTAAAGGTTTTGAAAGCTAAGAACTATCTTTTTTCAGTTCACTGTTGTCTTCTGTTTCAGCACCAATTACATTTTTTTCTCAAACTTAATTTTGTTTCGTAAACTTCCTTCATAACTTTTGTTTCTATGCACAATAATCTTACTTTAGAACGCACCTTGAATGCTATTTCTGCACTCTCTCAATTCCAAACTAAGCAATGCCTCTTTGGAACGAGTTTTTTGTGGCTAAAGAGGCCTAAATTAACTTATTCAGTGTTCCCTCACTACTGCGCGGTTGGAGCATCGAGGATTCTCGACATCGCGGGTTTCTTAATGGAAAGTGTTGTTATCGATTACTGCACCCTAAAGAGTGGGTTGTAAACAATGGTAAAGGCAGGGTTTTGAAAGTTCATATACATATGAAATAGAGTAAATACGATAAATATACTGATACTACTTCGCGGAAATTAAGCTATCGCGACCGGTTTCGGGTTCGACCGACCGTGGTAAACGAGGGATCACTGTATCCTACATCCCATTCCCCTCGCAGTCTCGTGGTGCCCCGACCTGGACGCCCCCCGAGATGGGGGTCTGGAAGTGACTGGACGCAGGGCTGGGGACTCCGCAGTCTTCCTCTGCAACCCCGGCTACACCCTCATTGGGGCCAAGGTGGGGCTGCGGGGCCAAGGGAGAGTATGGTAGATCTAAGGTACCTTATAATCCGATTTAACCCGTTCTAATATTAGGATTCAAACAGCTGTTTATCTTGTACTTTGTGTGACGTCCCAGGCAACGTTGACTATTTCTCAGTACAGTGGGAGGAATAAATTACTTCATTATATACTTATGGTTTCTGAACGAAATGGAAACGAATTTTTGTATGGCTTCCTGGCTCTTACCTAAAGTTTGTGTACAAAACAATGAAACCAGTTCTTACCTAGGTATAGTGTCCTGGTTCGGTAGTGCGCTCCTCTCTGTGGAATGCCTTTATAATGGTTATTCATCCTTTAACTAACTTAAATAATTATAAATTCGATTCTCCCCCTCCAAAGACGGTGTCCTGCCAGCTGGGTGGGGAGTGGTCTGGTCCGCCTCCCACGTGTCGCTTTGTGGACTGCGGCATCCCTGATGACCTCCAGCATGGCGAGGTATGCTGTGGCCCTCACTCGTAATATCAACCCTCACTCGTAAAATTAACCCTCACTCCCAACATTCAATCCTGGCCTCACATGTAAAATCAGCCCTGAGAACCTAACCTCTCATGTAAAATCAACGCTCAGCGCGTAAAATCAGCCCCGAGGTCATGTTCGTTGATTTTGCATGTGAGGTCAGGTTCTCAGGCTTGATTTTACATGCGAGGTTAGATTCTCTGGGTTGATTTGGCGTTTTTATGAAGATCTTTAACTATCTGATCATGAGGATATACTCGACTAACGTAGCCGAGCGAGTTGTGAAATTAGTCTTCATTTCCAGTTTCTACGCATGCATTGGGAAGTATGAGGTTGCGCTGAAGCGTAAATACATCGCGAAAGTAAGATCTAATTATCATTCTTGGAAACACTTTCTGGATCATATTAATTAATTATGCTTGGTAATACCGATATGCGTACTATGTAGTGGTGTATGTTCATACGTGCACGTTATTTAGTGAGAACTAAATATAATCCACCTGAAACTATGGGAAATTATACAAACTATTCATATGTCAGATGATGATCATACGTGTACGTGTAGGTATACAAATTGGGTACTTATGGACTAATCATTCATCACTTTACCCTTAGGAACTTGAAAACGAGGAAAAATCAAAGGAAATTAATGGTATTTAATAAAAACAGCATAGGAAATAATGCGTGCATGATGAATCAGAACATAATACGCGCATGTTGAATGTAGACACTTGCAGATGACGCTGGCGAACGGTACAACGTATCTGGACAGCGTTGCGTCGTACGAGTGCGACGCTGACTACTGGCTGGACGGGCCCAGGGAACGTACTTGTATGAAGGACGGGCGCTGGACGGGTGACGCGCCCTTCTGTGTCTGTGAGTGGTGCTGAACCAACCCAAAGTATCATTTTCTCAAACCAACCTCAAAGCATTACCTACCAATCCAAAACATAACTTGCTACCAACCCAAAACATTACCTACCAACCCATAATATAAACTACCCACCAACCCATAATATAAACTACCCACCTAAAATATTATCGGCTTAAAGCTAACCCAAAACACAACCTACTCAAAACATAACCTACCAACCCGAAAACACAACCCACTAACCCCCTTTCGTTCCCCCGGCAGTGATCAACTGCGGGGAGCCGGAAATACCCCACGGGGGGTACGTGACAGGGTACAGCTTCGACGTGGGAGCAGAAGTGCAGTACCACTGCGAGGCGGGGCACTTCAGCACCGGGGACACGCGTCGGGTCTGTACCCGCGCTGCTGAGTGGAGCGGTGCTGCTCCCAACTGCACCTGTGAGTGGGGTGGGGGTGGGGGTTGGGGATGGTGATGTGGGATGTGGGGATGTCTCGAGGGGGATGGGGATGTCTTGAGGGGGGTGGGGACATCTGGAGTGGGGTGGGGAGGGGATGGGCTTCCCTGACAGTCCCTGTCAGTGAAGTGGGGATGCCCTTAGTGTGCTTTGACAACTGAGAAGTAATTCATATAGTTCACTCCAAAGAGCATTATTGAAAAAGCAGAAAATAGGATCAAAAGTATCAGCGTATTATTTAGAATGAGAGTTTAACATCAGTAAGCAATAAGTTAATATTCTGTTTGACAAGGTTGCGTTGCTAAGCGACTTGATTTGCGATAAATTTATAGGAAGTGATTGTGTTTTTTTTTCTTAAGTTTTGCAACGTTTTGGGATTTCTGACACTGGGAAGTTTTTTTTACGCCAAAAGAAGCTTAGATGCTCCGCCAGTTGTACTGCCAGTTGTACCCTCAAGACTCTCAAAAGATGCATCTTTTGTTTCCTGGGGAAGGTTTGAGGTGCCGAGTTGTTCGTTAAGTTCATTGTTTGTGAAATATTTGTAAGATATTTGTAAATGAAGATCTTATTTCAATTAACAGTTTCCCTTTTTTTCTAACCTCTCTTACTCTCATTTAAAATCATTTTCTCGTTTCATAAATATTTCACAATCGGGCTGTTTTCTATGAGTTAAGTTATATGGGCACACTTCGAGCATAGATTCCCTGTTTCTTATTCATACTAAATAAATCTTCCTCGATAAATGCAGTGTGAAGCAAGAGTACACCAATTCACAACGCACGTGCAACGATTCTGCCAATGAGCAGCAAGAATGCGCCAATTAACACTCCATGTGCAACAATTCCACCAATGATGCCCTGTGAGCAGTCGTGGACTGCGGCCGAGTGCTGCCGTTGGTGCGAGGGGAGGTGCGCTACACCAGCGAAGGGGAGGCCACCTTCCTGGGGAGCGAGGTGCAGTACACCTGCAGCCCCAACTACAGGCTGCTTGGGGATGCCTTCCGCACCTGTGAGCGGAGTGGGCAGTGGAGTGGGCTGGCACCCCGATGTGAAGGTGGGTGTTGTGGGCGTGTTGGTGGGCTTGGGATGTAGCTGGAATTGTGGGCTTGGGATTTGGGTGGAACAGGCACATATAAAAAGTTTGACATCTTTTCTTAACTTAATTAATGATCCCGTGGAATTTTAGGCAAAATGCCAGACTTATTCGCTATATTTACAACTATCGTATGGACTGAACTGAACGTAAAAGAATGCTCAGAGCGAAGGTACCAAGGATTTTGCCTGAACTTCTGAACGGACTGAGCTGAATTCAACTGACTCTTACCGAATGCATCAGAAATTTATTTATTTAAAATTTAAGCGTTTAGAGACATAGGAATAACAATAATAAATTGAACTCTGGCGCAGAGATCCGGTGCAGCAACCCCGAGGTGCCGGACCTGGCCCGCATCAGCATCTCCCGCAACGACCGCCGCCTCTCGTCCGTCGTGCGGGGCAAGGCGGACATGCAGCCTGACCACACCTACAGGTGTGTGGGTGTGTTTTGGGTGTGTTGTCTTGTGCATACATGTGTGTTGGGTGTTGCCTGAACGTACAGGTGTTTTAGTGTGTTGGGTATGTTGGGTGTGTTGTCTGTGCGTACAGGTGTGTTGGTGTGTTGGTGTGTTGGGTGTGTTGTCATGTGCCTACAGGTATGTTGTACTCCAGTGCCTGACCACACCTACAGGTGTGTTGGTGTGTTGTGTGCACCTACAGACATGTTGCCCTGTTTTTATGTTGTAGTATGTTCTAGTCTGTTTTCTAACATACGAGTAAGATCCCTTGGCAATCTACGTTAGTTGTTCGTTCAACACAAGAATGAAATTATTAAGAAATTGACCAATTAGTTTTGCACTCATAATTCCAAATTCTACTTCAAATTACCATTGTACATGTAATTCCGAATTCTACTTCAAATTACAATTACACACGTAGTTGCTTGCCTACACTACTACAAATTAGTCGTAATTGCAATACCAACTTCAAATTACAATTAGAACCGTAATTGCAAATACTATGTACTTTAAATTAGTCGTAATGTCAAACCACACTACCACTAACTCTACCACCGTCACAACGTGCGCAGGGTGGGCAGTACCATCACCTACCGCTGCGACAAGGGCTACGTGGTAGATGGTGACACCATGCGCACCTGCTCACCCAATGGTACCTGGTCCGCTGAGGCACCTACTTGCAAGTGTGAGTATCTTAGGTTTGTGTCAATTTCAGTTTTGGAAGTGTTCAATGTGTCAATTGCGGTTTGCAAGTGAGAGTATCCTGCATCTCTCTGTGTGTCAACTGTGTTTTTTCATTTTTTTTTCAAAACGGGAGCCGACTTAATGTCAAAACTACGTCAGTGAGACCTTTGTGTGCTTGGCAGAGTTGACGTTCCTGGAAGTGTTATCGTGCATTCACAAATTTTATGTCTCATAGGAAGGATAAAATAACATTCTAGCCGTGAAGTCGATTGCCCAATTCTATTAATTACAACCTAACCAAACCAACTGTTCGCAACCGCAGAAACGCAGTGAACGAGTCAACAACAGCAGAAACGTAGCGAATGTATAAATTAAATAATTATCTTCTACATGTTTCGTAAACAATTATCTTGTAAACACCCATTTCACAGTCGTGGACTGCGGCCTGCCAGACCCGATCAGCCCCGGCGTGTAACGGCTGCTGAGCAACGAGACGAGCTACGGCGCGTCGGTTTCGTACGAATGCGACCCCAACTGGAAGGTGGAGGGCAGGTTCCGTAGATTTTGTCTCGAGAACGGCACCTGGTCCGGACCCACTCCCCGGTGTATCCGTGAGTGCCGAGGAGGGGTAAATCTCATGGAAGGGTTGATTTCTATATTATTCTATCATCCTTATATATCTATTCTACTTGTGGTCTACCTTCATTCTACCTTCCCTCCCACTTCTTTGTACCTTCCTTTTACTTCAGCATCAGGGATTATTACAGCATTTGAACCAAACGAACCATTACGCGGGCGTAGAGATGTAGTGATCTGCCCTATCGTCCATGTCAGAGTGTTCTTAATTCACCCTTCATCCTTTTAATTCAACCTTCAAACCCTCAATCTTCCCCTCAAAGAACAACAAGGATGACTTCATCATTTAGCCAAATTAACCCACTACGCGCTCGCACAGATCCAGTGCGTTGAGCTGTCGTGATGCCAGAGCGTTTTTATTTTATTCCATTTCATTCCACCTCCACTCGATCTTGCTTGCACCTTCATTCTACAACAACACGGATAACTCCATAACTCCAACACGGATAACTCCATAACTCCAACACGGATAACTCCATAACTCCAACACGGATAACTCCATAACTCCAACACGGATAACTCCATAACTCCAACACGGATAACTCCATAACTCCAACACGGATAACTCCATAACTCCAGCACGGATAACTCCATAACTCCAACACGGATAACTCCATAACTCCAGCACGGATAACTCCATAACTCCAACACGGATAACTCCATAACTCCAACACGGATAACTCCATAACTCCAACACGGATAACTCCATAACTCCAACACGGATAACTCCATAACTCCAACACGGATAACTCCATAACTCCAACACGCATAACTCCATAACTCCAACACGCATAACTCCATAACTCCAACACGGATAACTCCATAACTCCAACACGGATAACTCCATAACTCCAACACGGATAACTCCATAACTCCAACACGAATAACTCCACCATCAAACTAAAACGAAGGCGCCGTTCCTTTACAGAGATCCAGTGCCCGGAGCTGTCGTCCATGTGAGAGCGAGTGTCGGACGGCCTGCAGATACAGGAGGAGCCCCGCACAGTGGGCAGCCACGCCACCTACTCCTGCGCCCCCGGCTACTCCCTCATCGGCGCCTCCCAGCGGGAGTGCCTCCAGCACGGCGTGTGGGCGCCGGAGAAGCCCTCTTGTGAAGGTGGGGTCTTGGTTTGGAGAGGTGGGGGTCTTTGGAGAGGTGGGGTCTTTGGAGAGGTGGGGTCTTTGGAGAGGTGAGGTCTTTGGAGAGGTGGGGTCTTTGGAGAGGTGGGGTCTTTGGAGAGGTGGGGTCTTTGGAGAGGTAGGGCCTTTGGAGAGGTGGGGTCTTTGGAGAGGTGGGGTCTTTGGAGAGGTGGGGTCTTTGGAGAGGTGGGGTCTTTGGAGAGGTGGGGTCTTTGGAGAGGTGGGGTCTTTGGAGAGGTGGGGTCTTTGGAGAGGTGGGGTCTTTGGAGAGGTGGGGTCTTTGGAGAGGTGGGGTCTTTGGAGAGGTGGGGTCTTTGGAGAGGTGGGGTCTTTGGAGAGGTGGGGTCTTTGGAGAGGTGGGGTCTTTGGAGAGGTGGGGTCTTTGGAGAGGTGGGGTCTTTGGAGAGGTGGGGTCTTTGGAGAGGTGGGGTCTTTGGAGAGGTGGGGTCTTTGGAGAGGTGGGGTCTTTGGAGAGGTGGGGTCTTGGGAGAGGTGGGGTCTTTGGAGAGGTGGGGTCTTTGGAGAGGTGGGGTCTTTGGAGAGGTGAATTCTTGATTAAGCCACGTGGGCTAGTTGTTCAAAGTCGAGGTGGGCTTAGAAACCCTCTTTTGGCTGCACGTTCCGCAAAAGTGATATTGTGAGTTCTGGACGCCCTTTTTTACAGAGTAATCATGGATGCTTACTCATTTCAAAGCCTAGCTTGAGAGAAATCTGAAATATGAACTGAAAACAGGGTAGATGTTGGTACACATTTAAAATGATACATATTTTCCCGTAAACTGAACAATAATTTGCGAATACTTTTAAACAATTCCCAAATAAAACTTATCTTTTTTCCACGTAAGTCCGGAGCAACTCGCCGAATTTTTTTTAACTCTTCGACGTCACGACAAACGAATTACGTCAAATTAATTTTCATATGATACATAGCAAGGAACTGTGCTACAATAACTGGTGCTACCTCTTAATTAGTTTAAATTGTAAAATTTTTTGTGACATGAGACCCTAACATATTTCACGAATCAAGGAAAGAAGATAGGGAACTCTAACATTTAAGTTTTAATAGCTACCTTACAAATCAAAAAACTAAGGCAGCGAACGCTCCGTAATGATACATTCTAACCAAGATACAAAGGTTACGTTATAATAAGTTGCAAACAAGATACAAACGCTACGTTGTATAAATACGTCCTAACCAAGATACAAACGCTACGGTGTAATTAAGACAGTGAACGTTAAACTATAACAACGATGACAAAGAATACATGCTATAACAAAAATAACAACAGAGAGCACATGCTGTAGCAACTACAATACTAACAAAGACCACGTGTGTGCAGCGGTGGTGTGTCATGTTTTAACTGAGCCATAAGAACAAAATAACAAACGTTACAACAAAAACATTACTAACAAAGACACGTGTGTGCAGCGGTGGTGTGTCATGTATTAACTGAGCCATAAGAACAAAATAACAAACGTTACAACAAAAACATTACTAACAAAGACACGTGTGTGCAGCGGTGGTGTGTCATGTATTAACTGAGCCATAAGAACAAAATAACAAACGTTACAACAAAAAAATTACTAACAAAGACCACGTGTGTGCAGCGGTGGTGTGTCATGTATTAACTGAGCCATAAGAACAAAATAACAAACGTTACAACAAAAACATTACTAACAAAGACACGTGTGTGCAGCGGTGGTGTGTCATGTATTAACTGAGCCATAAGAACAAAATAACAAACGTTACAACAAAAACATTACTAACAAAGACACGTGTGTGCAGCGGTGGTGTGTCATGTATTAACTGAGCCATAAGAACAAAATAACAAACGTTACAACAAAAACATTACTAACAAAGACACGTGTGTGCAGCGGTGGTGTGTCATGTATTAACTGAGCCATAAGAACAAAATAACAAACGTTACAACAAAAACATTACTAACAAAGACACGTGTGTGCAGCGGTGGTGTGCCCGGAGCCGGACCAGATCACCAACGGCCGCATGATCAAACTGAACGACTCGACCGCTTTCGGTGCGCTGGTCGAGTACCTCTGCTTCCACAAGTACCAACTGCAGGGCGCCTTCCAGCGGACCTGTACCCAGCAGGGTACTTGGTCCCACGAACCCCCTACCTGCTCACGTGAGTACTCTGCTGAGGGGTACGTTATGGGGTACGTTAAGGGTGTTGAGGGTGTTGAACGTACTCCCTGACGTGCCCCGCGTCAGGGAGTACGTTTCGAACTAGTCATGTAATTTTCTTGTAGAGGCCGTGTTATTTTCTAGAAGAAGGCGTGTAATTTACTTGTAGAGGCCGTGTAATTTACTTGTAGAGGCCGTGTAATTTTCTTGAAGAGGGCGTGTTATTTTCTAGAAGAAGGCTTGTAATTTACTTGTAGCGGCCGTGTAATTTACTTGTAGAGGCCGTGTAATTTACTTGTAGAGGCCGTGTAATTTTCTTGAAGAGGGCGTGTTATTTTCTTGAAGAGGGCGTGTTATTTTCTAGAAGAAGGCTTGTAATTTACTTGTAGAGGCCGTGTAATTTACTTGTAGAGGCCGTGTAATTTACTTGTAGCGGCCGTGTAATTTACTTGTAGCGGCCGTGTAATTTACTTGTAGCGGCCGTGTAATTTACTTGTAGAGGCCGTGTAATTTACTTGTGGCGGCTGTGTAATTTACTTGTAGCGGCCGTGTAATTTACTTGTAGAGGCCGTGTAATTTACTTGTAGCGGCCGTGTAATTTACTTGTGGCGGCTGTGTAATTTACTTGTAGCGGCCGTGTAATTTACTTGTAGAGGCCGTGTAATTTACTTGTAGCGGCCGTGTAATTTACTTGTGGCGGCTGTGTAATTTACTTGTAGCGGCCGTGTAATTTACTTGTAGAGGCCGTGTAATTTTCTTGAAGAGGGCGTGTTATTTTCTAGAAGAAGGCTTGTAATTTACTTGTAGCGGCCGTGTAATTTACTTGTAGCGGCCGTGTAATTTACTTGTAGAGGCCGTGTAATTTACTTGTAGAGGCCGTGTAATTTACTTGTAGCGGCCGTGTAATTTACTTGTAGCGGCCGTGTAATTTACTTGTAGCGGCCGTGTAATTTACTTGTAGACGCCGTGTAATTTACTTGTAGAGGCCGTGTAATTTACTTGTAGCGGCCGTGTAATTTACTTGTAGCGGCCGTGTAATTTACTTGTAGCGGCCGTGTAATTTACTTGTAGCGGCCGTGTAATTTACTTGTAGCGGCCGTGTAATTTACTTGTAGCGGCCGTGTAATTTACTTGTAGCGGCCGTGTAATTTACTTGTAGCGGCCGTGTAATTTACTTGTAGCGGCCGTGTAATTTACTTGTAGCGGCCGTGTAATTTACTTGTAGCGGCCGTGTAATTTACTTGTAGCGGCCCTCTCCGCGCCTGCCGTGTCACCGATGGGCCATTTCGGTGGTCTCGCGGAGAGGTGGCAACGTCGCTCCTGACTTTGGCTATTGAATGTCTCCCTCATTGTTTACTTTCTATCATCTCTTTGTTTCAATTTTATATTTCTGGCTCTATAGTTCATTGTATTTTCATATTTAAAAAAAAAAAAAAACACGGCAGGGGCACCTGAGGTCTGGAGCGGCGGCAAAGAGCAGGCACCGTAGATGCACGACTGCCACCCTAGGGTGGGGATGCGCGACTTGCTACAGCTGCAACATCGCAACAGGGCCCCGCTCTGCATGAATTTTGCGCCTTATGGAGGGGTTAAGCCCGGTCGTGCATCCACAAAACAATCAACACTATGAGTGAAAACAAAAAACGAAGTGCTGAGAAACCCAGCGTAACTACTGCGGGATCTCAGCCCGGTCATTGTGCTCAGGAGGGTGGTACGGCTCGCGCTCCCAAACCTAGTTTGGGACGCGGCCAATATGACGCGTCTAACGACGCCGAAGCTACCACTCGTCTTTCACCGCCTGACGGGCTTCGGCCACCCGTCAACCCCCAGAGAGAGGAAAATCCTCAATCTGCCGACAGAAACAATAATAACAACAAAATGAAAAGGAATAGAATCAAGGAAAGAAAAATAAAGCAACTGCATGCTAACACTGGAGGACGTCTTTAGTAAGGAACGATTCTTTCCTCCTTACTACGTCATGACATTCCCAGGAGTAAACATTGAATCCCAGATAAATATCGTATCAACAGATAAGGAACTACAAAAGTTGATTGGAAACCCGAAGAGGATCTCGAAAATGAACCGATCATCCCTACTAATTGAGGTGCAAAGTGAGGAGCAAGGCCGTACGTTGGCCACATTAACCAAATTGAACAATGTACCTGTGGTGGTGGAGCTCCATAGGACGTTGAACTCGGTCAAGGGGACTGTCTTCAGCGATGCCATGGGGCAGAGCTCGGAAGAAGAACTGCTCGTGAAACTGAAGGATCAAGGAGTGGAAAAGATAGAACGAATGAAAAGGCGAGTTGACGGAGAGCTGGTTAACACCAGCCGATACGTTCTAACTTTTGCCCGTGCAAGACTGCCTGCCCTTATTACACTGGCCGATTGGCACAGGGAGATAGTGGAATTATATGTGCCAAAACCAATGCGATGTCTCAAATCCCAAAAACTAGGGCATACGCGTAATTGGTGTAGAGCCACGGAAGAAGCGTGAGCACGGTGTGGAACCAGTGGACACCGGATGTCAACGTGCACAGAGACCCCATCCTGTGTGAACTGTAGTGGAGACCACCCATCGAGTAGCAGCGATTGCGACGCATATAAGTTCCGAGCGGAGGCTGCAGCCACACATGCTAGAGAGCATATCACCCTCTCGGAAGCCATGGAAAAAGTAAGGGACCGTTTCCACGAACGAAATAAAACCTACAGATTTGTTACAAACAGATCAAACTCTAATAACCCTAATGCAACTCCCCTAGGTACCAAATATACCCCATCTAACAAAGACGTCCTCTCATGTCCTTCCCCGTCGCCGCATATGGAGCACAAAGCCTTAAATTCAGGCCGGTTTGCATCACTAGCAGACGAAGATGATGGAGGAAACTGCAAACCTGAAAACCTGAAATTACAACAAAGCCAACCCGAAAACCGCCAGATAGCGAATGAGTCGAGAAAGCGTCGAGCCTCGCTTCCTGACACCTTGCCCAAACAAGGAGAAGCCTTTGCCGGTACCTCGGCCTCTCCACCGCGACAAAAGAGGCGAACTGGCGAATCTATGCAAAAAGCGATTACAACCGACACAGCCGGCCTTGTTAACTACGACAGTACGGAGGAAGCATGTGAAATGGAAACTAATCTAACTAGCAAAATCACGGAACAGACCAGACCGTCACTGCAACACTCCACCAAACAAAAGCGTCCTCAAACATACGCGGACGCCATAATCACAAAAACTGGGACTAACAGTTCAGGCCCCACCAAAAAATCAACTCAACCAATGCGCCCTAAATAAAAAAATCTAGAGCCCATCCCTGTATTACAGGGAACAACCCGCCCACCAGCAAGCACTGGACTGGGAAAAACAACAGCCCATTCAGCCTGGCGCTGAATGGCCCTGGGCTCCCTCTCACAAGAAATGTTAAGCAGCATACTGCAATGGAACCTACAATCATATAAGTCAAGATTCTCAGAGTTAAAACTACTACTTAAACAAATATCACCGGTTTGTGTTTGCCTACAAGAAACCCTAATCAAGCACCCAAATATACGCGCACCTGCTGACTACTCGCTCGTTCTATCACCTCCAGTTCGCGACGACGGACACGAGCGAGGTGCGGCAATCCTTATACACCATAAGGTTAATTTTGATCGCCTACAACTGAATACCGACCTTCAAGCTGCTGCAGTTAAACTTTACCTCGACAAACAGTACACAATATGTTCAGTGTATCTTCCTCATCACCAAATCCAAAAGGAACAAATGGTTCAGCTGATTCAACAATTGCACCCGCCGTTCTTGCTACTTGGAGATATGAATGCAAGAAGCCATTTATGGGGAGAAAACCTAACAAACCACCGTGGCCGAATGTTTGAAGACGTCCTAACGAACAACAACATATCTTTACTGACGGAGGGGTTACATCCCACGCATTATCACATCCAAACCAACACATACTCCTGTATTGACCTGTCCTGCTCACCAGACTGCATTGCCGACTTCTCATACAAAGTCCATGACTCCTTCTATGATAGCGATCATTACCCCATTGAAATAATTTTCCGGGAACAACGTGTCTTTGCGGAGATACCATTGCGATTCATCACCAGAAAATCTAACTGGAGGCTCTTTGAGACTCTTACCGCGGTGGACACTGAGGAGCTTTCCCCCGAGCAAGCGTCAATAGAGGAATTAGTTACCCTCATCGAAAACAAAATACGCGCAGCTGCGGAAGCGTCCATACCCCGCAGTGGAGGAGCTCTGCGAAGACCGCCTGTGCCCTGGTGGTCCGAGGAGTGCCGACTGGCGAAAGCAGAAAGAAAACGAGCCGAACGAACATTAAAAACCCGCTACACATTAATTAACAAAATAGCATACAATAGAGCCAAAGCCCGTTGCCGCTGGGTTTTTAATCAATGTCGGCAGAACTCATGGAAAACATTTGTATCTACCTTGAACCAGCACACCAGTCTTCACCAAATCTGGAAGAAAATCAACAAAATATCAGGCAAATATACCCTCGACCCTTCACCATCCCTATACTCGAATGGGATAGGTTCGCCGCTACTGACATCGCACATGGACGTTGCCAACTTACTTGCCGTGACCTTCTCTCAGGCGTCCAACCTGACTAATGGCCCTCCTCAATTTGCAAGACACAAGAGAGAGGCCGAAAAAAGACTCCTCGATTTCACAACACCCGAAGATCGACCGTATAACGCACCCTTCAACATAAGCGAATACAAATCTGCACTACGGCTCGTAGGCGAGACGGCTCCCAGCGCCGACGAGATCACGTACTCCATGATCAGGCACAGTCACCCAAGCCTACAAAACCTTCTCCTACGTCTGTATAATAAAATTTACGCAACCTCAAGTATACCTCACAAATGGCGCACCGCAATTGTTCTCGCCTTCCCCAAGCCTAGCAAAGATCCGCAATCCTATCGACCAATTTCATTAACTTCTTGTCTCTGTAAACTGCTAGAGAAGATGGTAAACGAGCGCTTCATGTGGGCTCTGGAGTTGAGCGGACACATTACCCCAACGCAGTCAGGTTTTCGACGCAACAGGAGCACCACGGACGCCCTAGTTCTGCTGGAGAGTCACCTCCAAAACGCCATCACCTCGCGGATGCACTCCATAGTGGTCATGTTCGACATTGAAAAAGCATACGACACAGCTTGGAAATATGGAATCCTCCAGAAGCTACATGGGTATGGATTGCGAGGTCTCCTCCCTTTATTCATCAGGGAATTTTTGGCTGATCGAAAAATACAGGTGCGAGTTGGACGCGACCTCTCAGAACCGCGAACACTGGCAAACGGAGTGGCGCAGGGCAGCGTACTCAGCTGCCTTTGCTTTATGGTCGCCATCAATGATATTGGCACCAACCTCCCACGTTCAGTCCGGTCTTCGCTGTATGTTGACGATTTTATGATTTATGGCTCTGGGCCATCAACAAGAGGAGTAGAACGACAACTCCAGTTGGCCCTCAATTCACTTGAGAAATGGACGCATGAAACAGGATTCCGCTTTTCAACAGCCAAAACCAAATGTGTGCATGTATGCAGAAAACAGAACTGTCCGAAACTTGCCCCGAACCTGGCCCTCCACAATGAACCAATAGCCTGCGTAACACATCACAAGTACCTTGGTCTCTGCGTAGACAACAGCCTAACATGGCGCAAACACATAATGCAACTAAAAAAGTCGTGCATCCAAAGTCTGAATGTCTTAAAACACATCTCCCATAAGAGCTGGGGGGCAGACCGACTCACCCTGCTCAGACTCTACACCATGCTGATCAAACCAAAAATAGATTATGGACGTGAAGCTTACTCCTCCGCTTGTCCTACCCTACTGCAGTCAATTTCAACTATCCAAAACGCAGCCATACGCATTGCAACTGGAGCCTTCCGCTCGTCTCCAGTGATAAGCCTTCATGCAGAGAGTGGAATAAGACCTATGAATGTCTCTTTAAACATTAAACTTCTCAACTACTACATCCGAGTATGTTGTAATCCGACTGCCCCGCTGCACGAGGTGTGTGAAGCTGTGGACGGCACAGAGAACGATGATGACCAGGATCAAGATGCCTCCAAATCTTTCATTGGCAGAGCAAAGAAACTCCTGAAGACTAACCGCATTGACCTGTCCCGCATCCTCATGGAGACAACTCTCCCAATCCCACCATGGCAGATGAACAACGTGGTCATTTGTGAGGAGCTATATGGCTTTAACAAGGGGGCCAACACCGCTCAGGTACTGCGCTCAGCCTTTGTGGATCATTTTGCAAGGCATGAAAGAAATTCAGTGATCTTCACGGACGGATCGAAGACCGAACAAGGTGTTGCATATGGCTACAAGCATGGGGACCGAGTTGTCACAGTGCGGATCCAAAATACTGCATCCCACTACACGGCAGAATTGCTCGCCATCCGGGATGCAATATCATACTCCTCAACGCTACCCGGAAATTCGATCACTATCGCAACTGACTCAAGAAGCTCCATACAAGCAATAACCAACATCCGCCACCCAAACCCCATAGTTGCCTCGATTAAGGAACTACTTTTTCATGACCACCGCAGATTCTACTTTTGTTGGGTACCAAGCCATGTTGGAGTAGTCGAAAACGAAGCCGTCGACGCGGCTGCTCGGGCTGCGACAGAAGACGGACCAGTAATTCATGTCGGACTGCCACGATCGGACATGAAAATGTACATCCGAAAAACCCTGACTACCGCATGGACTGAAGAATGGCACTCAGTGGCCAATAATAAGCTCAGAAGCATCCACAACAACACCAAACCATTACCCAACGCGCTGTGTTCCAACCGCCACTGGGAGAGGACACTGTGCCGCCTACGAATAGGTCACACTCAGATGACTCATGGATACCTGATGGACAACAGCGCACCGCCTTACTGCGAGGACTGCATAGTGCCCCTGACCGTGAAACACCTGCTTATTGAATGCCCTTCATACATGGAGGAGCGTATACGTTTCTTTGGCCCTAACCCCGGCAACCTCTCCTTGTCCGATTGCTTGGTTGGGAAACCGTCGGAATACAGAGGACCCTTATACTTCTTCTTGCATTCTATCGGTGCTCTTAATAATGTATAGCTGAATGGCCGAGCGACATGTGCTGCAGCTCTCGGCACCCTGCTGGGGAGAGGGGGGTTCCAGCATGGGTAAGTCGCTCGGCCAAGTGTGGGAGGGTAGCTGGAACCCCCGCATGGGGGGTACCAGCTACCACAAGTAAAATTCAACCCTGACCGGACCTGCAAACTAGATAGAAAATATTCAAACCTTTATAGCTTATGTAAGGAGCAAACTTGCGAGGCAGCGCGTGGTGATGGTCTTTTTTCCTGACCCAAGCGAGCTGAACTACACACCATGCCAGTACTAAAGTTAAACGTAACATACCTTAAAACTACAACTATGCCGCCACGCGGCGATGATAGGAGTGATATTTGCTTTATGTACAGAAATGACGAACTAGGAAATACCGAAGTCACCGATGAAACGACTTCGTAGCGTCTTCGGTGGTGAAACGTCCTAAATAATAATAATAATAATAATAATAATAACTTGTATCGGCTGTGTAATTTACTTGTAGAGGCCGGTAATTTACTTGTAGCGGCCGTGTAATTTACTTGTAGCGGCCGGTAATTTACTTGTAGCGGCCGTGTAATTTACTTGTAGCGGCCGTGTAATTTACTTGTAGTGGCCGTGTAATTTACTTGTAGAGGCCGGTAATTTACTTGTAGCGGCCGTGTAATTTACTTGTAGAGGCCGTGTAATTTACTTGTAGAGGCCGTGTAATTTACTTGTAGCGGCCGTGTAATTTACTTGTAGCGGCCGTGTAATTTACTTGTAGCGGCCGTGTAATTTACTTGTAGCGGCCGTGTAATTTACTTGTAGCGGCCGTGTAATTTACTTGTAGCGGCCGTGTAATTTACTTGTAGCGGCCGTGTAATTTACTTGTAGCGGCCGTGTTATTTACTTGTAGCGGCCGTGTTATTTACTTGTAGCGGCCGTGTTATTTACTTGTAGCGGCCGTGTAATTTACTTGTAGCGGCCGTGTAATTTACTTGTAGCGGTCGTGTTATTTACTTGTAGCGGCCGGTAATTTACTTGTAGCGGCCGGTAATTTACTTGTAGCGGCCGTGTAATTTACTTGTAGAGGCCGGTAATTTACTTGTAGCGGCCGTGTAATTTACTTGTAGCGGCCGTGTAATTTACTTGTAGAGGCCGTGTAATTTACTTGTAGAGGCCGTGTAATTTACTTGTAGAGGCCGGTGATTTACTTGTAGCGGCCGTGTAATTTACTTGTAGCGGCCGTGTAATTTACTTGTAGCGGCCGTGTAATTTACTTGTAGCGGCCGTGTAATTTACTTGTAGAGGCCGTGTAATTTACTTGTAGCGGCCGTGTAATTCACTTGTAGAGGCCGTGTAATTTACTTGTAGCGGCCGTGTAATTTACTTGAAGAGGCCGTGTAATTTACTTGAAGAGGCCGTGTAATTTACTTGTAGCGGCCGTGTAATTTACTTGTAGCGGCCGTGTAATTTACTTGTAGCGGCCGTGTAATTTACTTGTAGCGGCCGTGTAATTTACTTGTAGCGGCCGTATAATTTACTTGTAGCGGCCGTGTAATTTACTTGTAGCGGCCGTGTAATTTACTTGTAGCGGCCGTGTAATTTACTAGTAGCGGCCGTGTAATTTACTTGGAGCGGCCGTGTAATTTACTTGTAGCGGCCGGTAATTTACTTGTAGCGGCCGTGTAATTTACTTGTAGCGGCTGTGTAATTTACTTTTAGAGGCCGGTGATTTACTTGTAGCGGCCGTGTAATTTACTTGTAGCGGCCGGTAATTTACTTTTAGCGGCCGTGTAATTTACTTGTAGCGGCCGTGTTTTTACTTGTAGCGGCCGGTAATTTACTTGTAGCGGCCGTGTAATTTACTTGTAGCGGCCGTGTAATTTAGTTGTAGCGGCCGGTAATTTACTTGTAGCGGCCGTGTAATTTACTTGTAGCGGCCGTGTAATTTACTTGTAGCGGCCGTGTAATTTACTTGTAGCGGCCGGTAATTTACTTGTAGCGGCCGTGTAATTTACTTGTAGCGGCCGTGTAATTTACTTGTAGCGGCCGGTAATTTACTTGTAGCGGCCGTGTAATTTACTTGTAGCGGCCGTGTAATTTACTTCTAGCGGCCGTGTTTTTTACTTGTAGCGGCCGTGTAATTTACTTGTAGCGGCCGTGTAATTTACTTGTAGCGGCCGTGTAATTTAATTGTAGCGGCCGGTAATTTACTTGTAGCGGCCGTGTAATTTACTTGTAGCGGCCGTGTAATTTACTTGTAGAGGCCGTGTAATTTACTCATAGCCGCCGTGTAATTTACTTGTAGAGGCCGTGTAATTTACTTGTAGCGGCCGTGTAATTTACTTGTAGCGGCCGGTAATTTACTTGTAGCGGCCGTGTAATTTACTTGTAGCGGCCGTGTAATTTACTTGTAGCGGCCGTGTAATTTACTTGTAGAGGCCGTGTAATTTACTTGTAGCGGCCGTGTAATTTACTTGTAGCGGCCGTGTAATTTACTTGTAGCGGCCGTGTAATTTACTTGTAGCGGCCGTGTAATTTACTTCTAGCGGCCGGTAATCTACTTGTAGCGGCCGTGTAATTTACTTGTAGCGGCCGTGTAATTTACTTGTAGAGGCCGTGTAATTTACTTATAGCGGCCGTGTAATTTGCTTGTAGAGGCCGTGTAATTTACTTATAGCGGCCGTGTAATTTACTTGTAGAGGCCGTGTAATTTACTTGTAGAGGCCGTGTAATTTACTTGTAGCGGCCGTGTAATTTACTTGTAGCGGCCGTGTAATTTACTTGTAGCGGCCGGTAATTTACTTGTAGCGGCCGTGTAATTTACTTGTAGCGGCCGTGTAATTTACTTGTAGCGGCCGTGTAATTTACTTGTAGCAGCCGGTAATTTACTTGTAGCGGCCGTGTAATTTACTTGTAGAGGCTGTGTAATTTACTTGTAGAGGCTGTGTAATTTACTTGTAGCGGCCGTGTAATTTACTTGAAGAGGCTGTGTAATTTACTTGTAGCGGCCGTGTAATTTACTTGTAGCGGCCGTGTAATTTACTTGTAGCGGCCGTGTAATTTACTTGTAGAGGCCGTGTAATTTACTTGTAGCGGCCGTGTAATTTACTTGTAGAGGCTGTGTAATTTACTTGTAGAGGCTGTGTAATTTACTTGTAGCGGCCGTGTAATTTACTTGTAGAGGCTGTGTAATTTACTTGTAGAGGCTGTGTAATTTACTTGTAGCGGCCGTGTAATTTACTTGTAGAGGCTGTGTAATTTACTTGTAGAGGCCGTGTAATTTACTTGTAGAGGCCGTGTAATTTACTTGTAGCGGCCGTGTAATTTACTTGTAGAGGCTGTGTAATTTACTTGTAGAGGCCGTGTAATTTACTTGTAGAGGCTGTGTAATTTACTTGTAGAGGCCGTGTAATTTACTTGTAGAGGCTGTGTAATTTACTTGTAGCGGCCGTGTAATTTACTTGTAGCGGCTGTGTAATTTACTTGTAGAGGCCGTGTAATTTACTTGTAGAGGCCGTGTAATTTACTTGTAGAGGCCGTGTAATTTACTTGTAGAGGCCGTGTAATTTACTTGTAGCGGCCGGTAATTTACTTGTAGAGGCCGGTAATTTACTTGTAGAGGCCGGTAATTTACTTGTAGAGGCCGTGTAATTTACTTGTAGAGGCCGTGTAATTTACTTGTAGAGGCCGTGTAATTTACTTGTAGCGGCCGTGTAATTTACTTGTAGAGGCTGTGTAATTTACTTGTAGAGGCCGTGTAATTTACTTGTAGAGGCTGTGTAATTTACTTGTAGAGGCCGTGTAATTTACTTGTAGAGGCTGTGTAATTTACTTGTAGCGGCCGTGTAATTTACTTGTAGCGGCTGTGTAATTTACTTGTAGAGGCCGTGTAATTTACTTGTAGAGGCCGTGTAATTTACTTGTAGAGGCCGTGTAATTTACTTGTAGAGGCCGTGTAATTTACTTGTAGCGGCCGGTAATTTACTTGTAGAGGCCGGTAATTTACTTGTAGAGGCCGTGTAATTTACTTGTAGAGGCCGTGTAATTTACTTGTAGCGGCCGGTAATTTACTTGTAGCGGCCGGTAATTTACTTGTAGAGGCCGGTAATTTACTTGTAGAGGCCGGTAATTTACTTGTAGAGGCCGGTAATTTACTTGTAGAGGCCGTGTAATTTACTTGTAGAGGCCGTGTAATTTACTTGTAGAGGCCGTGTAATTTACTTGTAGCGGCCGGTAATTTACTTGTAGAGGCCGTGTAATTTACTTGTAGCGGCCGGTAATTTACTTGTAGAGGCCGTGTAATTTACTTGTAGCGGCCGGTAATTTACTTGTAGAGGCCGTGTAATTTACTTGTAGAGGCCGTGTAATTTACTTGTAGCGGCCGGTAATTTACTTGTAGAGGCCGTGTAATTTACTTGTAGAGGCCGTGTAATTTACTTGTAGAGGCTGTGTAATTTACTTGTAGAGGCCGTGTAATTTACTTGTAGAGGCTGTGTAATTTACTTGTAGAGGCCGTGTAATTTACTTGTAGAGGCTGTGTAATTTACTTGTAGCGGCCGTGTAATTTACTTGTAGCGGCTGTGTAATTTACTTGTAGAGGCCGTGTAATTTACTTGTAGAGGCCGTGTAATTTACTTGTAGAGGCCGTGTAATTTACTTGTAGAGGCCGTGTAATTTACTTGTAGCGGCCGGTAATTTACTTGTAGAGGCCGGTAATTTACTTGTAGAGGCCGGTAATTTACTTGTAGAGGCCGTGTAATTTACTTGTAGAGGCCGTGTAATTTACTTGTAGAGGCCGTGTAATTTACTTGTAGCGGCCGTGTAATTTACTTGTAGAGGCTGTGTAATTTACTTGTAGAGGCCGTGTAATTTACTTGTAGAGGCTGTGTAATTTACTTGTAGAGGCCGTGTAATTTACTTGTAGAGGCTGTGTAATTTACTTGTAGCGGCCGTGTAATTTACTTGTAGCGGCTGTGTAATTTACTTGTAGAGGCCGTGTAATTTACTTGTAGAGGCCGTGTAATTTACTTGTAGAGGCCGTGTAATTTACTTGTAGAGGCCGTGTAATTTACTTGTAGCGGCCGGTAATTTACTTGTAGAGGCCGGTAATTTACTTGTAGAGGCCGTGTAATTTACTTGTAGAGGCCGTGTAATTTACTTGTAGCGGCCGGTAATTTACTTGTAGCGGCCGGTAATTTACTTGTAGAGGCCGGTAATTTACTTGTAGAGGCCGGTAATTTACTTGTAGAGGCCGGTAATTTACTTGTAGAGGCCGTGTAATTTACTTGTAGAGGCCGTGTAATTTACTTGTAGAGGCCGTGTAATTTACTTGTAGCGGCCGGTAATTTACTTGTAGAGGCCGTGTAATTTACTTGTAGCGGCCGGTAATTTACTTGTAGAGGCCGTGTAATTTACTTGTAGCGGCCGGTAATTTACTTGTAGAGGCCGTGTAATTTACTTGTAGAGGCCGTGTAATTTACTTGTAGCGGCCGGTAATTTACTTGTAGAGGCCGTGTAATTTACTTGTAGAGGCCGTGTAATTTACTTGTAGCGGCCGTGTAATTTACTTGTAGAGGCCGGTAATTTACTTGTAGAGGCCGTGTAATTTACTTGTAGAGGCCGTGTAATTTACTTGTAGCGGCCGTGTAATTTACTTGTAGAGGCCGTGTAATTTACTTGTAGAGGCCGTGTAATTTACTTGTAGCGGCCGTGTAATTTACTTGTAGAGGCCGGTAATTTACTTGTAGAGGCCGTGTAATTTACTTGTAGAGGTCGGTAATTTACTTGTAGAGGCCGTGTAGTTTACTTGTAGAGGCCGGTAATTTACTTGTAGAGGCCGTGTAATTTACTTGTAGCGGCCGTGTAATTTACTTGTAGCGGCCGTGTAATTTACTTGTAGCGGCCGTGTAATTTACTTGTAGAGGCCGTGTAATTTACTTGTAGCGGCCGTGTAATTTACTTGTAGCGGCCGTGTAATTTACTTGTAGAGGCCGTGTAATTTACTTGTAGAGGCCGGTAATTTACTTGTAGAGGCCGTGTAATTTACTTGTAGAGGCCGTGTAATTTACTTGTAGCGGCCGTGTAATTTACTTGTAGAGGCCGGTAATTTACTTGTAGCGGCCGGTAATTTACTTGTAGAGGCCGTGTAATTTACTTGTAGAGGCCGTGTAATTTACTTGTAGCGGCCGTGTAATTTACTTGTAGAGGCCGGTAATTTACTTGTAGCGGCCGGTAATTTACTTGTAGAGGCCGGTAATTTACTTGTAGAGGCCGGTAATTTACTTGTAGAGGCCGGTAATTTACTTGTAGCGGCCGTGTAATTTACTTGTAGAGGCTGTGTAATTTACTTGTAGAGGCTGTGTAATTTACTTGTAGAGGCCGTGTAATTTACTTGTAGAGGCCGTGTAATTTACTTGTAGAGGCCGGTAATTTACTTGTAGAGGCCGGTAATTTACTTGTAGCGGCCTGTAATTTACTTGTAGAGGCCGGTAATTTACTTGTAGCGGCCGGTAATTTACTTGTAGAGGCCGTGTAATTTACTTGTAGCGGCCGTGTAATTTACTTGTAGAGGCCGGTAATTTACTTGTAGAGGCCGGTAATTTACTTGTAGAGGCCGTGTAATTTACTTGTAGAGGCCGTGTAATTTACTTGTAGAGGCCGGTAATTTACTTGTAGAGGCCGGTAATTTACTTGTAGAGGCCTGTAATTTACTTGTAGAGGCCGGTAATTTACTTGTAGCGGCCGGTAATTTACTTGTAGAGGCCGTGTAATTTACTTGTAGCGGCCGTGTAATTTACTTGTAGCGGCCGGTAATTTACTTGTAGAGGCCGGTAATTTACTTGTAGCGGCCGTGTAATTTACTTGTAGAGGCCGTGTAATTTACTTGTAGAGGCTGTGTAATTTACTTGTAGAGGCCGTGTAATTTACTTGTAGAGGCCGTGTAATTTACTTGTAGAGGCCGTGTAATTTACTTGTAGAGGCCGTGTAATTTACTTGTAGAGGCCGGTAATTTACTTGTAGAGGCCGGTAATTTACTTGTAGCGGCCTGTAATTTACTTGTAGAGGCCGGTAATTTACTTGTAGCGGCCGGTAATTTACTTGTAGAGGCCGTGTAATTTACTTGTAGCGGCCGTGTAATTTACTTGTAGAGGCCGGTAATTTACTTGTAGAGGCCGGTAATTTACTTGGAGAGGCCGTGTAATTTACTTGTAGAGGCCGTGTAATTTACTTGTAGAGGCCGGTAATTTACTTGTAGAGGCCGGTAATTTACTTGTAGAGGCCGGTAATTTACTTGTAGAGGCCTGTAATTTACTTGTAGAGGCCGGTAATTTACTTGTAGCGGCCGGTAATTTACTTGTAGAGGCCGTGTAATTTACTTGTAGAGGCCGTGTAATTTACTTGTAGAGGCTGTGTAATTTACTTGTAGAGGCCGTGTAATTTACTTGTAGAGGCCGTGTAATTTACTTGTAGAGGCCGGTAATTTACTTGTAGAGGCCGGTAATTTACTTGTAGCGGCCGGTAATTTACTTGTAGAGGCCGTGTAATTTACTTGTAGAGGCCGTGTAATTTACTTGTAGCGGCCGTGTAATTTACTTGTAGAGGCCGGTAATTTACTTGTAGAGGCCGGTAATTTACTTGTAGAGGCCGGTAATTTACTTGTAGAGGCCGTGTAATTTACTTGTAGCGGCCGTGTAATTTACTTGTAGCGGCCGTGTAATTTACTTGTAGCGGCCGTGTAATTTACTTGTAGAGGCCGTGTAATTTACTTGTAGCGGCCGGTAATTTACTTGTAGCGGCCGTGTAATTTACTTGTAGCGGCCGTGTAATTTACTTGTAGCGGCCGTGTAATATACTTGTAGAGGCCGTGTAATTTACTTGTAGCGGCCGTGTAATTTACTTGTAGAGGCTGTGTAATTTACTTGTAGCGGCCGTGTAATTTACTTGTAGAGGCTGTGTAATTTACTTGTAGAGGCCGTGTAATTTACTTGTAGCGGCCGTGTAATTTACTTGTAGCGGCCGTGTAATTTACTTGTAGAGGCTGTGTAATTTACTTGTAGAGGCCGTGTAATTTACTTGTAGAGGCTGTGTAATTTACTTGTAGAGGCCGGTAATTTACTTGTAGAGGCCGTGTAATTTACTTGTAGCGGCCGTGTAATTTACTTGTAGAGGCTGTGTAATTTACTTGTAGAGGCCGTGTAATTTACTTGTAGCGGCCGTGTAATTTACTTGTAGAGGCCGGTAATTTACTTGTAGAGGCTGTGTAATTTACTTGTAGAGGCCGTGTAATTTACTTGTAGAGGCCGTGTAATTTACTTGTAGCGGCCGTGTAATTTACTTGTAGAGGCCGTGTAATTTACTTGTAGAGGCCGTGTAATTTACTTGTAGAGGCCGGTAATTTACTTGTAGAGGCTGTGTAATTTACTTGTAGAGGCTGTGTAATTTACTTGTAGAGGCCGTGTAATTTACTTGTAGAGGCCGTGTAATTTACTTGTAGAGGCCGTGTAATTTACTCGTAGAGGCCGGTAATTTACTTGTAGAGGCTGTGTAATTTACTTGTAGAGGCTGTGTAATTTACTTGTAGAGGCCGTGTAATTTACTTGTAGCGGCCGTGTAATTTACTTGCAGCGGCCGTGTAATTTACTTGTAGCGGCCGTGTAATTTACTTGTAGCGGTCGTGTAATTTACTTGTGGCGGCTGTGTAATTTACTTGTAGCGGCCGTGTAATTTACTTGTGGCGGCTGTGTAATTTACTTGTAGCGGCCGTGTAATTTACTTGTAGCGGCCGTGTAATTTACTTGTAGCGGCCGTGTAATTTACTTGTGGCGGCTGTGTAATTTACTTGTAGCGGCCGTGTAATTTACTTGTAGCGGCCGTGTAATTTACTTGTAGCGGCTGTGTAATTTACTTGTAGCGGCTGTGTAATTTACTTGTAGCGGCTGTGTAATTTACTTGTAGCGGCTGTGTAATTTACTTGTAGCGGCTGTGTAATTTACTTGTAGCGGCCGTGTAATTAACTAGAACTTGTTGAATAGTTTGAAGCGAAAATTAGCAATGCAATGTCTGAGTTACAGTTGCAAAATCGTAACCTGCATTTAGCGTTGTAACGTGCAACTACCGTTGCAATTTGCAATTAGCGTCGGAACCTCCAGCTACCTCTATAACTTGCAACTAGCTCTGCAACATACAAATAGGTTTCCAATTTTTAATTAATGAGTTAAGTAATCGGTTTTATAACCTTCAAGTAGCGCTGCAATCTAGTTATGGCAGTATACATGGTTAACGAATGTGCCTACCCCCATCGTGGCCGAGTGGTTAAGAGCGCGCCCTTCGCTGGAAGATGTCGGCAGTTCTAATCCCGGCAGTGTCACCCGGTGTTTCTACCCGTTGGGAAAAGGGAGAGCTCAGACACAATTCCCCACTCTACCCAGGTGTCGGAAATTGGTACCGACTTGACCGGGGATAACCGTCATTGCATTCTGGTGCTAGTTATAAGGCATTTAAAAACCAATGATCATATGTACCATGGCTTGATTGGAACAAAACCTGGTGTCCGCAGTGGACACGGCGGACCGGGGAGTGCTGGGCGACAACACGGTGGACGGGTCCACCAACTCGGCCCGAGGCGCGCCTGACGCAGACGGCAGCTCCAACAGCGGCCTCGTGGCGGGCATCGTCGTGTCGCTCCTCCTCGTCGCCGCCGTCGCCGTCGCCCTCGCCTTCTTCAGGACGTGAGTCGCGCCTCCTGCTTTGTTTGTTGTTGCTTGTTGGTTTGTTGTTTTAGTGTTTGTAGGTGCTAATTTTTTGTTGTTCTGTCGGTGTTTTGTTGTTAGGTTTGTTGTTGTTGTTTTTTGTGTGACTTTTGTTTTGTGAGGCCTTTTTTGTTGTTGTACGTGTTTTGCGTGTGTTCTGAGTGTTTTGCAAGTGATTCGTTATGGATTTTAGGGATTTATTGTTGTTCTGTTTTCTTTTTGCTCTTGTACGTGCTTTGCTTGTGTTTTGCGTGTGTTTTGCGAGTGACTCGTTACAGTTTTGTGGAGTTTTTTGTTTTGTCGGTGTTTATTTGATGTTTCGTGTGTGTGTGTGTGTGTTGTTGTGTGATTGTTGTGTGAGAGAAATTTTGTTGGTCCATCGATTATTTTGTTGGTCTGTGTATGTATTGTTGTTTTGAATGTGCTTTTTCCTGTCTGTGTTCTTCTTTCTTTCGTGTTTCTGCAGTTCTGTTTGAATTTCTGCAGTTCTGTTTGTATTTCTGCAGTTCTGTTTGTATTTCTGCAGTTCTGTTTGTATTTCTGCAGTTCTGTTTGTATTTCTGCAGTTCTGTTTGAATTTCTGCAGTTCTGTTTGTATTTCTGCAGTTCTGTTTGAATTTCTGCAGTTCTGTTTGTATTTCTGCAGTTCTGTTTGTATTTCTGCAGTTCTGTTTGTATTTCTGCAGTTCTGTTTGTATTTCTGCAGTTCTGTTTGTATTTCTGCAGTTCTGTTTGTATTTCTGCAGTTCTGTTTGTATTTCTTCAGTTCTGTTTGTATTTCTGCAGTTCTGTTTGTATTTCTGCAGTTCTGTTTGTATTTCTGCAGTTCTGTTTGTATTTCTTCAGTTCTGTTTGTATTTCTGCAGTTCTGTTTGTATTTCTGCAGTTCTGTTTGTATTTCTTCAGTTCTGTTTGTATTTCTTCAGTTCTGTTTGTATTTCTGCAGTTCTGTTTGTATTTCTGCAGTTCTGTTTGTATTTCTGCAGTTCTGTTTGTATTTCTGCAGTTCTGTTTGTATTTCTGCAGTTCTGTTTGTATTTCTGCAGTTCTGTTTGTATTTCTGCAGTTCTGTTTGTATTTCTGCAGTTCTGTTTGTATTTCTGCAGTTCTGTTTGTATTTCTTCAGTTCTGTTTGTATTTCTTCAGTTCTGTTTGTATTTCTGCAGTTCTGTTTGTATTTCTGCAGTTCTGTTTGTATTTCTTCAGTTCTGTTTGTATTTCTTCAGTTCTGTTTGTATTTCTGCAGTTCTGTTTGTATTTCTTCAGTTCTGTTTGTATTTCTTCAGTTCTGTTTGTATTTCTTCAGTTCTGTTTGTATTTCTTCAGTTCTGTTTGTATTTCTTCAGTTCTGTTTGTATTTCTTCAGTTCTGTTTGTATTTCTGCAGTTCTGTTTGTATTTCTTCAGTTCTGTTTGTATTTCTGCAGTTCTGTTTGTATTTCTGCAGTTCTGTTTGTATTTCGTCAGTTCTGTTTGTATATCTTCAGTTCTGTTTGTATATCTTCAGTTCTGTTTGTATTTCTTCAGTTCTGTTTGTATATCTTCAGTTCTGTTTGTATATCTTCAGTTCTGTTTGTATATCTTCAGTTCTGTTTGTATTTCTTCAGTTCTGTTTGTATTTCTTCAGTTCTGTTTGTATTTCTTCAGTTCTGTTTGTATTTCTTCAGTTCTGTTTGTATTTCTTTAGTTCTGTTTGTATTTCTGCAGTTCTGTTTGTATTTCTTTAGTTCTGTTTGTATTTCTGCAGTTCTGTTTGTATTTCTGCAGTTCTGTTTGTATTTCTTTAGTTCTGTTTGTATTTCTGCAGTTCTGTTTGTATTTCTTCAGTTCTGTTTGTATTTCTGCAGTTCTGTTTGTATTTCTGCAGTTCTGTTTGTATTTCTGCAGTTCTGTTTGTATTTCTGCAGTTCTGTTTGTATTTCTTCAGTTCTGTTTGTATTTCTTCAGTTCTGTTTGTATTTCTGCAGTTCTGTTTGTATTTCTGCAGTTCTGTTTGTATTTCTGCAGTTCTGTTTGTATTTCTGCAGTTCTGTTTGTATTTCTGCAGTTCTGTTTGTATTTCTGCAGTTGTGTTTGTATTTCTGCAGTTGTGTTTGTATTTCTGCAGTTCTGTTTGTATTTCTTCAGTTGTGTTTGTATTTCTTCAGTTCTGTTTGTATTTCTGCAGTTCTGTTTGTATTTCTGCAGTTCTGTTTGTATTTCTTCAGTTCTGTTTGTATTTCTGCAGTTCTGTTTGTATTTCTTCAGTTCTGTTTGTATTTCTGCAGTTCTGTTTGTATTTCTGCAGTTCTGTTTGTATTTCTGCAGTTCTGTTTGTATTTCTGCAGTTCTGTTTGTATTTCTGCAGTTCTGTTTGTATTTCTGCAGTTCTGTTTGTATTTCTGCAGTTCTGTTTGTATTTCTTCAGTTCTGTTTGTATTTCTTCAGTTCTGTTTGTATTTCTGCAGTTCTGTTTGTATTTCTGCAGTTCTGTTTGTATTTCTTCAGTTTTGTTTGTATTTCTGCAGTTTTGTTTGTATTTCTGCAGTTCTGTTTGTATTTCTTCAGTTTTGTTTGTATTTCTTCAGTTCTGTTTGTATTTCTTCAGTTCTGTTTGTATTTCTTCAGTTCTGTTTGTATTTCTTCAGTTTTGTTTGTATTTCTGCAGTTCTGTTTGTATTACTGCAGTTCTGTTTGTATTACTGCAGTTCTGTTTGTATTTCTGCAGTTCTGTTTGTATTTCTGCAGTTCTGTTTGTATTTCTGCAGGTCTGTTTGTATTTCTGCAGGTCTGTTTGTATTTCTGCAGGTCTGTTTGTATTTCTGCAGTTCTGTTTGTATTTCTGCAGTTCTGTTTGTATTTCTGCAGTTTTGTTTGTATTTCTGCAGTTCTGTTTGTATTTCTGCAGTTCTGTTTGTATTTCTGCAGTTCTGTTTGTATTTCTTCGGTTCTGTTTGTATTTCTTCAGTTATGTTTGTATTTCTGCAGTTCTGTTTGTATTTCTGCAGTTCTGTTTGTATTTCTTCAGTTCTGTTTGTATTTCTTCAGTTCTGTTTGTATTTCTTCAGTTCTGTTTGTATTTCTGCAGTTCTGTTTGTATTTCTGCAGTTCTGTTTGTATTTCTGCAGTTCTGTTTGTATTTCTGCAGTTCTGTTTGTATTTCTGCAGTTCTGTTTGTATTTCTGCAGTTCTGTTTGTATTTCTGCAGTTCTGTTTGTATTTCTGCAGTTCTGTTTGTATTTCTGCAGTTCTGTTTGTATTTCTGCAGTTCTGTTTGTATTTCTGCAGTTCTGTTTGTATTTCTGCAGTTCTGTTTGTATTTCTGCAGTTCTATTTGTATTTCTTCAGTTCTGTTTGTATTTCTGCAGTTCTGTTTGTATTTCTTCAATTCTGTTTGCGTTTCTTTAGTTCTGTTTGTATTTCTGCAGTTCTGTTTGCGTTTCTGCAGTTCTGTTTGTATTTCTTCAGTTCTGTTTGTATTTCTGCAGTTCTGTTTGTATTTCTTCAGTTCTGTTTGTATTTCTCCAGTTCTGTTTGTATTTCTGCAGTTCTGTTTGTATTTCTGCAGTTCTGTTTGTATTTCTGCAGTTCTGTTTGTATTTCTGCAGTTCTGTTTGTATTTCTTCAGTTCTGTTTGCGTTTCTGCAGTTCTGTTTGTATTTCTTCAGTTCTGGTTCTATTTCTGCAGTTCTGTTTGTATTTCTTCAGTTTTGTTTGTATTTCTGCAGTTCTGTTTGTATTTCTTCAGTTCTGTTTGTATTTCTGCAGTTCTGTTTGTATTTCTGCAGTTCTGTTTGTATTTCTGCAGTTCTGTTTGTATTTCTGCAGTTCTGTTTGTATTTCTGCAGTTCTGTTTGTATTTCTGCAGGTCTGTTTGTATTTCTGCAGGTCTGTTTGTATTTCTGCAGGTCTGTTTGTATTTCTGCAGTTCTGTTTGTATTTCTGCAGTTCTGTTTGTATTTCTGCAGTTCTGTTTGTATTTCTGCAGTTCTGTTTGTATTTCTGCAGTTTTGTTCGTATTTCCTCAGTTCTGTTTGTATTTCTTCAGTTCTGTTTGTATTTCTGCAGTTCTGTTTGTATTTCTGCAGTTCTGTTTGTATTTCTGCAGTTCTGTTTGTATTTCTGCAGTTCTGTTTGTATTTCTGCAGTTCTGTTTGTATTTCTGCAGTTCTGTTTGTATTTCTGCAGTTCTGTTTGTATTTCTGCAGTTCTGTTTGTATTTCTGCAGTTCTGTTTGTATTTCTGCTGTTCTGTTTGTATTTCTGCTGTTCTGTTTGTATTTCTTCAGTTCTGTTTGTATTTCTTCAGTTCTGTTTGTATTTCTTCAGTTCTGTTTGTATTTCTGCAGTTCTGTTTGTATTTCTGCAGTTCTGTTTGTATTTCTGCAGTTCTGTTTGTGTTTCTTCAGTTCTGTTTGTGTTTCTTCAGTTCTGTTTGTGTTTCTTCAGTTCTGTTTGCGTTTCTTCAGTTCTGTTTGTATTTCTGCAGTTCTGTTTGTATTTCTGCAGTTCTGTTTGTATTTCTGCAGTTCTGTTTGCGTTTCTGCAGTTCTGTTTGCGTTTCTGCAGTTCTGTTTGCGTTTCTGCAGTTCTGTTTGCGTTTCTGCAGTTCTGTTTGTATTTCTTCAGTTCTGTTTGTATTTCTTCAGTTCTGTTTGTATTTCTGCAGTTCTGTTTGTATTTCTGCAGTTCTGTTTGTATTTCTGCAGTTCTGTTTGTATTTCTGCAGTTCTGTTTGTATTTCTGCAGTTCTGTTTGTATTTCTGCAGTTCTGTTTGTATTTCTGCAGTTTTGTTTGTATTTCTTCAGTTTTGTTTGTATTTCTTCAGTTCTGTTTGTATTTCTTCAGTTCTGTTTGCGTTTTTGCCGTTCTGTCTGTTTCTGCAGCTCTGTTTTTGCTTTTAAAGTTTTTGTTGCTCTTCTGCCTTTTTTTATGTGTGTGTTGTTCAGCGTGTGTTTTTTGTGCTTGTGCTTGTGTTTTGTTTTAAATTTCTAATTGTCATGATATTACATAATGAGAACCGTATTTTTCCCGATCGTCTTTCATTATGGTATCGTAAACAGGGAACGTGCAATATATTTATTTATACAACGCACTTAGTTTGTAAGCGGTCGACGCGTATACCATCCTTCGAAATGACAACAAATTGAAATAATATCAAGTGAAGTAACATCTGAAATAAAAATGAATTAAAACAAAATGAATTAACACATCAATAAATGGAAAACAAATGAATTGAAATAAAATCAGTCGAAATAATAATTGAAAAAACAGTGGATCGAATTAAATAAGTGAGGCATATATCATGTATTAAACTAACATTGAAATTATTCAAGTTACTATTCTTTTTATTCGTAAGTTTTTGTGCCTCTAAAATCTCTAATTTTATCAATAGGAAACACTTCATTGATTATATAAAACTATTTTTATTAATGTATGATTATTTAAAATTTAGTATAAATATTGAAATATTTGAAAAATGTTTCATTTTAAAATCACACATAATAACATAAAATATTACATAAAACATATGTATGTCCTGGATTCTGGCTATTAGTGTTGCCGAGACGAAAATATAGAATAATGGAAGGACAGCATCCTAAATTACACGGGTCGTGAAGGATAGCCGGCTTTCGTGCTAGGGTCTTGAGAAATATATGTCGGGGACGTTCTCAGAAGAGAAATCTTCCCCATATTAAATCCAATAATTGGATGCGCTGGCCTAGACAACCACAGCGCTGTAAAAATGTGGGAACACAAGGCCGACGGCGCAGAGCGCTGAGATGGGAGTTGCCGTCAGACGAACCTTTATTTAATTGCCGTAACGGGAGGAGCAAGGGGCATGAGACCCGACCCCTCTCCCCCAGCCGTACCCCCGGTCGTGTGGGGGGAGGAGCGGCTCAGAACCTTCTCGCCCCCTCGTTTACCCTGCTCGTGTGGCGACCACCCTCCCCTTCTGAGAGGGGGGAGCGCTGGCGATGCGGAGTTGAGCTGGGCGAGCGGAGGGAACTTGGTGCGGAGCCGCGGTCGTGAACAGACGAACGGGAGTTGCGGGTTGAGTTGTGTGACGATCACACCGGTGAGCCTAGAGAAAGGTCAGGGGTCCGGACGCAAGGGATCAGAGATCAGTTAAAGTAAAGTTACTCAAACATCGATCGGTGCTCTGATAGTTGAGGCTTCCCTTATTGCAGTTCAGAACTTGAGATCGGCGGTTCCAGTAGTTGTGTTTTCAGTACTTGTGGTTCTTGTTGGAACGTGTGCGAGACGTTCATTTTTGGATCGGGTTTTCCTTGGATCGTTGTTGAACGTATGTGAAACGTTCATTTTGGATTGATGTCGGGTTCATATTGGACTGTCTGCTAAACGGTCTGTGATATTGCTGAATCGTGAAATTCCGGCGATCGCCAATAGTGTGGGCGGAAGACGTGCTCCCGTTAGCGTAATTGTTGAAACGTGGCTGGCTGCAAAGTCTTTGTAGAGTAACTGCGGGAAGGTCAAATACCGCATAAATCTTGGTGTCCATCTAAACTCGTGAGTGCCTACAGTCGGCCAGCCTCTCCCAATAAACGATTTTTAATCTTCCCGAGTCTTCCCTTACATCTTTCTCTATTAGGGTATCTCGTCACACGAGTTTGTAACACGCGCGTTGGCCCTCAGCCACTGCTACCCGAGAAAATACGCACTACTGTTCAATTTCACTATATTCTAGTCCCGGGAACCCCCGGGTGGTGGCAGCATATCATAATCATTGATTCTCATTAATTAATAATTAACGTAACGCTCGGCCGATTGAGTTTATTCAGATAAGAATCGGAAATGATGAATTAAAAACTCATAAATATAGAGTGCGGAAGAAAAACCCGACTCTTACACATAATATATATAAAATGTTGAAACATGATATGTATAAAATATTTATTAATATGTGATGAATATACTGAATTTTTGAAATACTTTAGGTAAATCCATTATATAGCTGAATATGTTAAATTTGAAAATTACCACAATTTAATGTACATGAATTGATAAATAAATATATCAACATTTTTTAACATATATATATAGAGACTTTGTATTCAATGAAATATATATAATTATATATATTTCTAGTGGATAAACATTTCTAATTTTATATAGTGTGACATAGGGGTTTTTAGTGTAGGCTGACTATTTAAAATTACCTCAATAACTTGTTTCCACACCCCCTACAGCAGGCAGATGAGGCTGGCCACATCCGGTGGGGGCGGGGGTCCGGTGGGGGGTCCGGGCAAGTCCCCCGACGGGGGTCCCATCAACGGGGTCGCCATGACCCACGCTGGGGTCGTCACCTACGGGGGCCTCAGCGACCCCACTACAGGTGTATGTGTGTGTGTGTCTGTTCGTATTTCATAAGAATTTTATGAAAATTTCCCGATATTTCCTGGTCAAATAATAATATTTTCCTGTTGTACAACCAAGTGAGGTTGTTAAAATATTGCAGCGCTTGTGGAAACATTGAGGGAAGTATCGTAAGGCTTATGTTACCCTTACGGTTTTGCCAAAAAATTCATGTAATAAAAATTTGGTTAATTCTTTGATTTCTCACTACAAATGACTTGGGGATTGGGAAACGCGGTTTCAATGTTAATCTCAGACTAATTAGTGTTTTTAAGTGTGATCTTAGCTAAACCAAGCTATAACCTCATGTATCCTAATCTGTAACCTAACCCGAAGGTGTTTTATGACGAAATACGACATAGTGATACATGTCATGTATCCAAATATTTGCATGAAAAAACTGCAATCAAACCTAATGTGTAACCCAAGCCATACTCTCAAGTTACCTAAGCTGTAATCTCATGTTACCTAAGCTGTAATCTCATGTTACCTAAGCTGTAATCTCATGTTACCTAAGCTGTAATCTCATGTTACCTAAGCTGTAATCTCATGTTACCTAAGCTGTAATCTCATGTTACCTAAGCTGTAATCTCAAGTTACCTAAGCTGTAATCTCATGTTACCTAAGCTGTAATCTCATGTTACCTAAGCTGTAATCTCATGTTACCTAAGCTGTAATCTCATGTTACCTAAGCTGTAATCTCATGTTACCTAAGCTGTAATCTCATGTTACCTAAGCTGTAATCTCATGTTACCTAAGCTGTAATCTCATGTTACCTAAGCTGTAATCTCATGTTACCTAAGCTGTAATCTCATGTTACCTAAGCTGTAATCTCATGTTACCTAAGCTGTAATCTCATGTTACCTAAGCTGTAATCTCATGTTACCTAAGCTGTAATCTCATGTTACCTAAGCTGTAATCTCATGTTACCTAAGCTGTAATCTCATGTTACCTAAGCTGTAATCTCATGTTACCTAAGCTGTAATCTCATGTTACCTAAGCTGTAATCTCATGTTACCTAAGCTGTAATCTCATGTTACCTAAGCTGTAATCTCATGTTACCTAAGCTGTAATCTCAAGTTACCTAAGCTGTAATCTCAAGTTACCTAAGCTGTAATCTCATGTTACCTAAGCTGTAATCTCATGTTACCTAAGCTGTAATCTCAAGTTACCTAAGCTGTAATCTCAAGTTACCTAAGCTGTAATCTCAAGTTACCTAAGCTGTAATCTCAAGTTACCTAAGCTGTAATCTCATGTTACCTAAGTTGTAATCTCATGTTACCTAAGTTGTAATCTCATGTTACCTTAGCTGTAATCTCATGTTACCTTAGCTGTAATCTCATGTTACCTAAGCTGTAATCTCATGTTACCTAAGCTGTAATCTCATGTTACCTAAGCTGTAATCTCATGTTACCTAAGCTGTAATCTCATGTTACCTAAGCTGTAATCTCATGTTACCTAAGTTGTAATCTCATGTTACCTAAACTGTAATCTCATGTTACCTAAACTGTAATCTCATGTTACCTAAACTGTAATCTCATGTTACCTAAGCTGTAATCTCATGTTACCTAAGCTGTAATCTCATGTTACCTAAGCTGTAATCTCATGTTACCTAAGCTGTAATCTCATGTTACCTAAGCTGTAATCTCATGTTACCTAAGCTGTAATCTCATGTTACCTAAGCTGTAATCTCATGTTACCTAAGCTGTAATCTCATGTTACCTAAGCTGTAATCTCATGTTACCTAAGCTGTAATCTCATGTTACCTAAGCTGTAATCTCATGTTACCTAAGCTGTAATCTCATGTTACCTAAGCTGTAATCTCATGTTACCTGAGCTGTAATCTCATGTTACCTGAGCTGTAATCTCATGTTACCTGAGCTGTAATCTCATGTTACCTGAGCTGTAATCTCATGTTACCTGAGCTGTAATCTCATGTTACCTGAGCTGTAATCTCATGTTACCTGAGCTGTAATCTCATGTTACCTGAGCTGTAATCTCATGTTACCTGAGCTGTAATCTCATGTTACCTGAGCTGTAATCTCATGTTACCTGAGCTGTAATCTCATGTTACCTAAGCTATCTTATACAACCAAAGGTGTTCTCTTATGAAAAAATGACATTTTTCAATATGTCATATGTATGCTTATATAAAAAGCTGAAATCTAACCTATTCTGGAACGTAATTTGGAACTTTATGTAATCTAAGTTATCTTATGTTACCTGATCTGTAACCCTACGTAACCCAACCCAACTTATTCTCAGGGAACAACATCTACGAGAACATCCCGGACGACCTGGACCCCGACCCGAACTACTCAGAACTTAGCAGTCCCCCCTCCGACGGCAGCAGGTACTCGGGTCACACCTACTCCAACGGGTCCGAGCGGGGGGCCGGGGGGGGGGGGGCATGGGGGGATACCCCCCCAATCAGAGGACTAGGTTACCCCCACCCCAACCCCCCGTCGCCCCCACCACAGCCGTCACCATTAACGGCATGTTCATTAGCGGCCGTTAAGCAAGTCAAGGCATTATGCATTCCTATTCTATGAAATTGATAAGCGCGTCATTTTATGCGCGCCATTTTGTGCGTAATTTTACGCGTGATTTTACATGTTTTTATATGCGTGATTTTGTGCGCGTTTTCATACGCGTGAGTTTACGTGTGATTATACGTTTGTTTAGGCGCATGATTTTACTCGTGATTTTGTTTGACGCGTGGTTTCATGCGTGACTCTAATGACAGATACTCCTTAAACTGAAGTATCTTAATTTTATGAAATGTTTACTTAATTTTGTGTTGTATTGTGTATGATGAAACAGAGAAGCTTGTTTTTACCTACGTAAAGCCTCGCGCAGAATATTTACGTATGATATTCTCATACAGCTTGCTTGAGGTAACGAATGAAGGTTTTGCGTTACACGTGGGCTAGTCTCGCGTTGCACGTGGGCTAGTCTCGCGTTGCACGTGGGCTAGTCTCGCGTTGCACGTGGGCTAGTCTCGCGTTGCACGTGGGCTAGTCTCGCGTTGCACGTGGGCTAGTCTCGCGTTGCACGTGGGCTAGTCTCGCGTTGCACGTGGGCTAGTCTCGCGTTGCACGTGGGCTTGTCTCGCGTTGCAACGCAAATTTAGGGGACAAAGACAGATTAAAAGAGCATTTCTATAAAGTTAAGTTCTACACGCAGTGAATTTTTCTATCAAAAGCTACAGTTGCTCAGGACCGAGAAATACTAAAAATCTGTGCAAAACCGCGTACTCGTTTATTGCTTTTGACTGCAGTTAGTGTGGACGCTTCAACCCCGTCTTTCGGCATAAATTTGGTACGTTTACGTGCTTAAGAGATTATATGTTTTTAAATGTGGAAAATTTAATTTTTTTGTACGAATTTGGATTCTTCTGAAATACAGGTTTGGTTGAGTATAAGTGAAATTGTGGGTTTGATGCGTTTCAAAATTCATTTTTAAGAGTATTGCTTGTTGGCCTAGTAGAAATTATTTTAACGCAGACGAATTTTAGTAGCTTTGTCTTCCAAATGATTTGTTGTGCGGCGTAGAAGGGTCGTAGAGCTTTTCTTCACTTGCAATGCGGTGTGAAAAACCGGTAGAGTTGTTTGTAGATTTGTAATGTGGCACGAAACACCAGTATAGTTTATTTTAAATTTGTCTCCGATATCCCTGAGGGTCTTTTATTGATTTTCAATTTGGCTGAAAAAACTTAGCTATTTCATCATTTAAAAATTACCGTGAAAAACCGTTGAGTTTTGTCTTGATTTGGAATGTTCTGCACGTAAAGGAAAGTGTCTTGGCCGGTTTGACGAAGTGTTGCAAGTCTCAGTATATTTAGATACTGTAAGAATTAAGGTGGCTAGTCTATAGTTGAGCCACCCCTCGATGTTCTATTTTTGTTTCGCATATGCTCAGTAATTTTGAGATACACTATTGTACTCATGCAAATAAACGTTTCGGCTTAAACTTGCTGCCTTATTGAACCTCCGAAGAAATTAATGTAAGACTCCAACTGATCATAAATAAGAGACATACATCTGGTGACCCCAGCTGAAGCGAACGCATCTCCTGAGCAGATACATTGAAGAGTTCAGCTACTCCCTTGTCTCCTCCGACGCCAGAAAGCAGAGAACTACAGCATGGGAGATCAAGTTAATCAAGCAGACGAAATCGCCTCTCCTACGGTATCCGCTGTCGCAATGAAACTTCCACAATTCTGGACGTACAACCCATCAGCATGGTTCGCATACGCGGAATCGATGTTCAATCTTCGCCAGATTTCAGCAAGCCGCACCAAGTTCGACTACGTCATTACGTCGCTCCCTTGGGAACTAATCACAGAAACCAGCGATATCATCACTTCTCCCTCCGGCAACGACCCTTACAAATGTCTGAAAGACACCCTGATCACCCGAACTTCTATTTCTGAACATGAGCGTCTCCGCCAACTACTATCAAAAGAAGATCTAGGCGACAGAAAACCGAGCCAACTCCTGAGACACATGAAAAATTCACTTGACGGGAGAATTCATTTCGAAGATAAGCTGTTACGTGAACTATTCACACAGCGTTTACCGTCTAACGTCCAAGCAGTTATTGCCGCCACTCCAACGGAAACATCTATAGACGCACTGGCAGTAATAGCAGACAGAGTTATGGAAGTAGATACGCGCGAAAGCATCTACGCAGCGAGTTTCAAGAACAGGACCGATAACAGTTCGGCGTCCTCAGAGAAGATTCAAGATATTGAAATGCAAGTGACTGATCTCTCCAAACAAGTCGCCCACTTGACTAAGCTCGTTGAACAACTTACTCGTAATCGTTCGCGATCTCGCACGCCTTCCCGCAATCACCAGTTCAATCACAACCAGGAAAACGGCGATATGTGTTTCTATCACCGCAAGTACGGTTCCAGTGCGCGTAACTGCAAATCTCTTTGCAAATATTCGGAAAACGAGACTCGCGAGTGGGTGCAACGACGACGACCAGCACTCGCTGCGCGAAGGTACTTAAGTTGAAAGATCGTTATTCGAAACTCTCTTTCCACATCGACACCGGAGCAGAAGTCAGCATCATCCCTGCTACAAGTACTGACCGCCGCAGACAGATACAAAGATATCTACAAGCTGGTAACGGCACAAACATCCCTGTCTACGGTGAAAAGTCGATTACGATCGATTTCGACCTTCGACGAAACTTTCGCTGGGTGTTTCTCGTCGCACTTGTTCAACAACCAATAATCGGTGCCGATTTTCTCTCACATTTCAATTTATTGGTTGACCTCGACAAGCGATGCCTCATCGATAAAGTGACTAACCTGAACGCTCCAGGCTTTTTCGCGGCAGCTAAAGTCGACACGTCAATCTCCCTCGTCGATTCCAAAACGAAGTACGACAAGCTCTTTAAACAGTATCCTGCCTTACTGAAACCTCTCAACACCGACCTACCACTGAAACACTCAGTTACTCATCATATTGAAACAACAAGTCCACCAGTATTCACGAAACCGCGACGCCTTGCTCCGCAACGTTTCCAAGCAGCTAAACAAGAGTTCGAACACATGTGTGAAATGGGAATTGTCCGTCGCTCACTAAGCAACTGGTCATCTGCCTTACACATGGTCCCCAAGAAAAATGGCGACTGGCGCCCCTGTGGTGACTACCGAGCACTCAACGCTCACACAGTCCCTGATAGGTACCCGTTACCGTTCATACAGGACATCGCCTCGTCACTATCGGGCAGCACCGTCTTCAGTAAGATCGACCTCGTACGTGCATACAACCAAATACCAATCAACGAAGCCGATATACCAAAAACTGCCATCGCCACGCCATTTGGTATGTTTGAGTTCATACGCATGCCTTTCGGTTTGCGGAACGCGGCTCAGACCTTTCAACGATTTATCGACGAAGTCCTTAGAGATCTTCCTTTCGCTCACCCATACCTCGACGATGTTCTTGGCGCAAGCACAAGCGAAGAAGAGCACCTTCACCACCTGCGACAGGTATTTCAACGCTTCACAGACTACGGCCTAACCATCAATAAAGACAAATGCGTCTTTGGCTGTTCCTCAATCGAATTCCTAGGACACAACATTAGTGCAGAAGGTATCTCGGCCTACAAAGAGAAATGTGACGTCATACGTACCTATCCTCTCCCAGGCGATCAAAAACAGCTCAGAAGATTTTTAGGTATGATCAACTATTACCGCCGTTTTATTCCAAACTGCGCCAAGATACTCGCGCCACTCCACGCAATGCTCACTCCATCTAAAAGAGGCGTTTCAGCTAAGCTATCTTGGTCAGTGACACAACTGCAAGCATTTGAAACTTCGAAAGAAGCACTCAAGAACTCCCGAACTCTAGCGCATCCTCACCCATCAGCGGAGCTAAATCTCGCTGTCGACGCATCAGACACAGCAATAGGTGGAGTTCTCCAGCAACGCGTTAAAAACAACTGGCAACCAATCTCCTTTTTCAGCCACAAATTAACTCCGTCGGAGACTAAATAAAGCGCGTTCGGCCGAGAACTACTAGCCATTTATAAAGCCATCCAGCATTTTCAGTTTTTCCTCGAGGGCAGAACATTCCACGTGCTAACGGATCACAAACCAATTACTTTTGTTTTTAAATCCAACAAAGCGACTCACAATCCTAGAGTCATTCGCCAGCTCGAGTACATATCCCAGTTTACTACTGATGTCAGGCACATTAAAGGAGTCGATAATACTCCTGCCGACGCTCTCTCACGGATAAATTCAGTAGCAACTCCAAAGCTGCTTGAAGAAATAGCAGCAGCTCAAGAAGATTGCCCAGATTTTGAAACAGCGAGTGACAACGCATCCCTCCAACTCCGCAAAATCCATCTCCCCGGCTTACCGACAAAAAACCCGGCTTACCCGGCTTACCCTTGTCCTCCCCCTCCTTGACCACATGAACACGCTAGGGACAAACTTCTACACCTCCACACAAGACCCTGCCCACCCGCTACACTACATGCAACAACCCCGGCCAACCCTACGAACATTACACACCACCCCGGCCACACACCTCAGAACACTATATGACTCCCTCCCTCCCTGCCCCCCTGACACCTCACTACGCACACACATACACACACAGTTCACCTCACGCGCCCTCGCTGCCCTACCCCCTAACTCCCTCCTCGGAGTGAGACCCCCCCCCCCGTCCGCTCGACGGAGCGATCCCTCCCCCGGCAGGATCGAGTCCACCTGGCGCGGCTGCGGTGCGGGCACCACACTTCACTCCCCTCATACATGCACAGAATAGGACTTGCGGAGGACGACAGCTGCGTCTGGTGCCAAGCCAACGTGGGCGATCTTCCGCATGTCCTCCTACACTGTCCCGCCCTACACGCACACCGACACACACACCAGATACATGCACTGGAGCACCTCTGGACTCGCCCCGCGGACGTCGTGAGGTTTCTGCACGACGCGGGCGTCTTCCAGAGGCCCATATAACCACACTCCTCTTCGCCTCGAGCCGGGCCCGGTCTGGGGCGGCCCTGGCCACGGCGGACCCCTTCGAGCGGCCGTCGGGGCAAAACAACAACAACAACCGACAAAAATATGGTGCGATACCGCCACTACGAAAGTACGACCATATGTTCCTCGAAGCCTACGAAGAAAAGTATTTGAAGCCATGCATTCTCTTTCGCACCCGGGTATCAGAGCATCACAAAAACTGATTGTAGACCGATTTGTCTGGCCAGCAATAAATCGCGGTGTACGCACCTGGTCTCGCTCCTGCCAAGAATGTCAAAAGTCGAAGATACAGCGACACACGAAATCCCCAATACAAGCCTTCGAACTCCCATCCGCTCGCTTCGACCGCATTCACATCGACATCGTCGGTCCCCTACCTGTGTGTCGAGGTTACCGTTACCTCCTTACTTGTATCGACCGCTTTACCAAGTGGGTGGAAGCCATTCCAATGACGGATATCACTTCACAGACTGTTGCAACCGCTTTCCTCCATGGCTGGATCGGTCGATTTGGAGTACCGTCATCCATCACAACAGACCGCGGACGACAATTCGAGTCTTCGTTATGGAAAGAACTACAACGCTTCCTCGGATCACAACACATTCACACCACTGCATATCATCCTCAATCTAATGGAATCATTGAAAGATTCCACAGGCAGTTAAAGGCTTCAATCATGGCCAGTGCAGATTCTTCAAATTGGATCGACGCACTACCACTCATTTTACTCGGTTGCCGCTCTGCATTCAAGACTGATCTCCAATCCACTTCTGCAGAAATGGTCTACGGCACAACATTACGTCTACCAGGCGAGCTCTTCGTGCCTGCCAAGACGCCAATAGACCCGCATGAATTCGTCGGTAAACTTCGCAGCACTATGACTCAACTTCGTCCATCAAACACCCGAGTGCAACGCAATCAACACAGCTTAGTCTCAGAAGATCTTGCAACCTGCACTCACATATTTCTGAGACGCGATTGCGTTCGCCCTCCGCTAGTACAACCTTACGACGGTCCCTTCCTCTGAAAATTTTACGTGTTCCCTTTACCACGTTAACTGGTACCAAATTATTGAATTATTGAGCTTGGTGAAGGGAAAGAAGTCGTAGACAAGGATTGATACAGGAATACCCACTCACGAGCAGGTATCCAGCTGACCCGGCACCTTCTCGTGGTGGTACCGTTGAAATACCCAACTGCTCTTTCCTCTATCTTTTGAGTTTTCTTTCGAGGGATTAAGATTTTAGGTTTTTTTCCAATTCCCTGTTGTTGGGTAGAACAAAGTCGGGCGGCGGCCCGAGCTCTTCGGAGCTTGGGTCTCATTTGCGTAGTTATTTTCTCTTTAATTTGCCCTATACTCCAGGGCCCTTAAATAGCCTATAAGAATAGACTTAAGTTACGCAGACCAATAGTCCATTTTGGATTACTACTTTGGATCCCAAAGTAAAACTTTAAGCACTTCTGGCAACAATCAGCGAATACCTCAAACCCCGACTTCGAGGCGGGGAAACCCCCTCTGAAGCCGGGAGTATGTACGCCAAAAATAAAAACAAATTCAAACAACGAATAAACCCCAACAAAAACAACCTAAGCACTGCTACCAACGTAGGTGCAACAAACCCCAAAACTAACACCATCACCAGGAAGATAAGCGAAAACAATGAAACATCTGACCAAACAACCGAAAAAACTCTACCGGAACCAAACGGTGCTACCTGTAAGGTGGACCAATTGGAGGCTAAATTAAATGAAGTGCTGAATAGACTTGCGGCAGGTGATGCAACCAAATGCATCAACCCCGATAAACATGAAGTTGAAAAAGAAGCACAAAATGTAGACGATCGAATAAGGAAAATCGAAAATACACTCGAAAAAATCCTAGAAATGACGAAAGCGCAGAACATAGAGAAAAACAGTAAAATCATGGGCTGCGAGAAAGAAAATGTGAGAAAACAAAGCAAAGCTAATAAATACACACCCATATCGTTGAACCAAGAAATGACGAAGAACGACCATTATACAAAGTTCTTCTCGGTCAAATTCAAAGTCGAAGAGAGAAACCAAATAAATCCATTTTGCCTCCAAGAAGAAATAGTCAAAATAACTGGTTTGAAGGCGAAAAGAATAACTTATTCAGGTAAAGATAGCTTTATCATAGAAACTCGAAACAAACCCCAATCTGAGCGCATCACCAGACTTAATAACGTCGACGGCATTAATTGCCAGATCAGCGAACACCCATACTACAATCAATCCAAAGGACTAATATATATTCAAGAATACGATGTAGATAATATGGAAGATTTTGTGGAAGGCCTAAAGAGTCAGTACAATATCAGTGACGCTGTCCGTGCCAGCTTCATTAAAACTCGATTCTCCCAAACCACCCCACTCCTACTAACCTTTAATAGCTACACTACACCAGACTCTATATATATCCCAGGCGAAAAATCAGATACGATAGTATACCCATTTATTAATAGACCAATGATCTGCCACAAATGTCAAAACTACGGCCACACAGCCAAACACTGCCATAACGAAGCAAACTGTAAACGCTGCGGAGAAACAGGCCATGACAGCGAACACTGTGGCAGCGCCCTCTCCTGCATGCATTGCAAGCGTCAACATGAAACTGGCCACAGAGAATGCCCGAAACATATCATGGAAACAGAAATATGCAAAGTCCAACAAGAACAACGAGTTAATAGGCGTCGTGCTGTACAGATAGTCACAGGACACTCCGAGATACCAATATCAGATACGAACACCCCCACAACTCATTTCAATATAACAATGCAGGAAAACGAAAAGCGGAAAATTACTCCATGGCTCCTAGAAAAATGTATTGCAAACCAAATCCAAGGAAAACCCAAATCTATTCGATCGGGTGGCAAAAACACATTTATTGTAGAATTAGATCACACACGACAAAAAGATGAAATACAGAAAATCAAAGACATAAACAACATCCCTGTGCAAGTAACAGAAAATAACTATGTAAATCTTTCAAAAGGACTCGCCTACATCTATAATTACGACTTCACCAACTTCGAGAAATTCAAACAAGGTTTAATGGAAAACCATATAATCAAAAATGTCGAACCAGCAAATTGGATAAAAAGCCGTAACACAAATGCAAAAGCAATACTTCTAACTTTCAGAGGCTCAACCCCCCCTGAGTATATCGACATCCTTGGCCAAGACTGCAAGAGTAGGATATATGAATACTTCGACCGCCCTATGATGTGTAAAAAGTGCTTGGAATACAACCATACTGCTAAAAGATGTACCAGTGAAGAGTTCGTGTGTGGAAAATGCGCAACAAAAGGCCATGAAGCAACAAATTGCACGGAAAACAACTTGACATGCTACCACTGCGGAAACAATCACAAAACTGGAGACCGGACTTGCCCGGAACAACGCAAGCAACAAGAACTAATTTCTATCCGTACTAAACAAAACGTATCAAGAGAACAAGCCCTTATAATATACCACAAACGATCCCCACAACTCGACCAAAGCTACGCACAAATAACCAGAAATCGAACGGATCAAATACCCAAAGTACCAACCCCCCAACCCTTTATGGCGGCTCCCAAAAACCAAACGATCACCGAACAAAATATGGCTCCCCCACTTTGTAACGAACCAGGTACAACTGATAACACAACCGATACACCAGAAACCAAACCACCGCAAACTTCACAACGCGACCACGAAACATGCGAAAAAGAGATACTCCGCATTAAACCCAACCCAACACAATTGCTCAAATCCACAATTAATATTGAAACTACAGCCGAAGGATCTGAAAATGAGGAAGATGGCACGAGCGAATGCAACCCTATTATGAGACAAGAAGCCAGACGAATATTCAACGAATTCAAACCCCCAAAGCAGCACAAACCTTCCAAAACCCAAAACAAGAAGCGACCAAGATCACGATCAAAATCACGATCCCCCACCTACAGCCGCAACAGACATGATAAACGACAAATTTACTCAGATGAGGAACAATCACACTACTCTCGTGACTCTAGGATTAGAGATAGATCACCCAAAAGAAAGTAACTAATTGAACGATTGAATAACAAAATCAAATCAAACACACCCCATGGCTAACGTAGGAATCCTGCAGTGGAACTGCCAAGGCATCAGGGGAAAGAAAGATGAACTAATGGAAACAATAAACAACCACCAACCCAGTATAATAGCACTTCAAGAAACAAAGCTATGGGATAACTGCCAGTTTAGAATAAACGGCTACAGTAATGTGCTACGACACGGTCATTACAACAGAACCCCCTATGGAGGTGTTGGAATATATGTCCATAGCTCAATACCTTTTTGTGAACTGAATCTACAGACTGAACTACAAAGCGTTGCCATTCAAGTAAACATAGGACAGCTGATAACCATCTGCAGCATCTACATACCCGGTAGACAAACAGTCACAAACGAAAAACTAAATAACCTAATCCACCAACTACCGAATCCTTTCATCCTAGCCGGCGACTTCAACGGACACAGCACCATATGGGGCTGCAAAAATACAGATAATAGGGGGAAGCTGATAGAAACTGTTATTACAAACAATAACCTTTGCCTAATAAATACTGGTTCACCCACTAGAATAGGATACAATTCAGAATCAGCTATCGATCTGACAATTTGCTCACCTACATTGGCCGTGCTATTAGACTGGGTTGCTTTCGACTCGCCGGGTGATAGCGATCATTGCCCAATTTTGATCACCTACCTTAACGAAAATCGTCCCAACCAACCCCCATCAACTATCTGGAACTACTCAAAAGCTAACTGGGATCTATATTCCAATAACAATGCATGGAACAAGCCGATGTTGAACACAACAACTAATAACGAACAACTACTCACCGACTTATACCAGCGGTTCTACTCAGCAGCTGAAAAAGCCATCCCAACTTATATACCAGGAAAATACTACCCCAAACCATGGTGGACAAAAGAACTCCAAGAATCAAAAGAAGAAAGAGAAAAACTTTACAAGAAATACCACCGCAATAAAAATCTTACTAACTTAATTAACTGGAAACGAGCAAGGGCAAATCATAAATACAAAATTCGAGCAAGCAAACAGGAAACGTGGAAGAATTTCGTAAACCAACTTAATAAATATACACCAATGGCCAGAGTATACGAAACAATAAGGAAAATAAAAGGTCGAGTACAAAGAAAAGTCCATATATTGATCGAAAACAATATACACTACAGCACAATCCCTGATATTGTGAATAAACTGGCTGAAAATTTCAGCGAAGTGTCAAGCGATCAAAGCTATTCCCCTGAATTTCAACAAATCAAAACCGCAAATGAAACTATACCGATCCATTTCAGTTCGCCAAACGTAGAAATCTATAACCAAACTTTCCATATGCATGAATTTGAATCCGCCCTAAGAAAAACTAAAAACACATCACCAGGAAACGACAAAATAACATACGACATGATCAAACACCTAAAACTACCAGCTAAACAATACATCTTGAACACTTTTAACAAATTCTGGACAACGGGCTACTTCCCACCACAATGGCAGCACTCGATAATAATACCAATCCCAAAACCCGGGAAAGACCATAGTAAACCAAATAACTACAGACCCATCGCACTCACGAGCTGTCTGTGCAAATTAATGGAACGAATGATCAATAATCGACTGATCGAATACTTAGATATGCACAATATAATTAGTAAAGAGCAGTGTGGATGCAGAAAGGGGCGTAGCACTACAGATCATTTGGTCAGACTAGACTCAACCATAAGATTAGCATTCGCAAACAGAGAACACTTCATCTCAGTGTTCTTCGACCTTGAAAAAGCTTACGACAGAACATGGAGATATGGGATCATACGGGATTTATTCGATATCGGACTCAGGGGCAGATTACCAACTTTTGTCGCCAAATTCCTAGAACGTAGAACACTAAGTGTCCGAATAGACAACTATAGCTCAAATATTTACGAACAGCGAAACGGAGTCCCTCAAGGCAGTGTCCTCTCGGTCACGTTATTCGCCCTCAAAATAAACGACATAGCCAAGCAGATCCCACCGGACAACAAATTCCACCACTCACTATACGTTGACGACTTACAAGTTGGATACCACCACCAAGACCTCAAGGTTATCCAAGACAAAATGCAATCCTGTATCAATAAAATATTTAAGTGGTCCCAAAATCATGGCTTCAAATTCTCATCCAGTAAAAGCAAAGCAATACATTTCAATACCATACCCGGACTCTTCCTCAGCCCAATACTTAAACTCAATGATGAAAACATTCAATACACAAACTCACATAAATTCCTCGGCCTGATCTTCGATGAAAAACTGAACTGGCAACAACACATCACTGCTTTAAAGAAAAAAGGGAATGATAGCCTGAACTTATTAAAATCAATAACAGCTCAAAGCTGGGGAGCAGACCAAACCACGATCCTCAAAATCTATCGAAGCATTACAAGATCAATCCTCGATTATGGATCAATAATCTATAACTCTGCCAGCCAAACAACTCTAAAGCCCATCGAGTCTATTACATCCGAAGCACTACGAATCGCTACAGGAGCATTTAAATCCAGCCCAACAAATAGTCTATACATTATTTGCAATGAAATGCCTCCCGATATTAGGCGAAACTATCTATCCCTCTGTTATTACTACAAAATCCGAAGTCAACATGGAAACCCCGCCTTCAATTACACTGTGACGCCGAGTAACCGACTACTCTTCCAAAATAGGAAAATAACTCCAACATTCGCTATTAAAATGCAAATACTGATAGAAAAATTTGGCCTCCGGAAAAATCGAGTTAAACCAGACTTTTCATACCGACTACTAAACATTAATACTCCCACATGGGCACTAACAAAACCAACAATAAATACCGACCTCACCGAACTACCAAAAAACGAAACCCCTGAATACATAATCCGTCAAGAGTTTAAAAGAATGACAAAAGAAAAATATGACGGATATGTAACTATATACACAGACGGCTCAAGAGGAGAAAATGGCACAGGAGCGGCAGCAGTATGTGGCACCATTGTTCGCTCTGCAACGCTACCGAAAGAGGCCTCAATATACTCAGCCAAAATACACGCCATCCACTTGGCCCTTGGCATCATTAATGAAAAAAGAGATAAAAAATTCGTAATATACTGCGACTCCTTGAGTGTCGTTAACAGCCTAAAGTACGAGACATACCATCCAGTACTACGCCGAATACAACACGACATACACGAAAAACAAAAAGGCGGCAAAGCCATCAACATATGCTGGATCCCCTCCCATGTCGGAATAGGCGATAACGATGCTGCAGATACTGCAGCCAAGAACGCAACCCAAAAAAACGAAGAATTTATCCTAATTTGCTACACAGATTGGAAACCATTAATTCGACAAGCCGTGATTAACCAGTGGAAAACTAGGTGGGAAAATTGCAGAGACAAATTAAGGGAAATACAACCATCACCAGGAATAGAGTTGGACTTCGGTAAAATATCACGTAAAGAGGAAATAATAGTTAACAGACTCAGAATAGGACACACATTCTTAACGCATGGCTACCTGATGAACAACGAGATACCTGATATTGCACCAGTGTGCGAGTTTTGCAACAACTCAACACTAACTGTCAAACACCTAATCATAGAATGTGAAAGTCTAACAATTAATAGAAATTGTATAAAGGCTTGCCAAACGCTACAACCTACCGTCGAGACGGTATTGGGACGCCATTTAGACGTCAAGGAATTAATGAACTATCTTCGTGTGATAGATGTCTACGACCTAATTTAAATGTTTCAGTAACTTTGCATTGCAATTGACTTACCTTTAATGATGAGTTTCTAAATTGACCTTGCGATCGCAGATGACATGCATAAAGGGGAGCAGTAAAGGACCCGTGTCCGTGCTTTAATGTTGATTGTATCAACACCCCTCATTATTATTATTATTATTCCTCGTGCTTAAACGATCGAGAAAGTACTATACGATTCAACAACACCATAGCATAGTCACAGTGTCAATCGACCGTTTGAAACATGCATATTTTGAAGAAGAAAAAGCATCATCTCCAACTACCGGATACAGAACTAAATCAGGACGCTTAGTACGCAAGAAAGTTTCGTTCGAAAATTCTTTCTCTCTAGGGGGAGGGTAATTGTGGTGGCTAGTCTATAGTTGAGTCACCCCTGGATGGTGAAGCCTGCGTGGCCCTTATAACTTGAATAACAAGCAAGATGAATAATAAATAGTTATTGTTTGTTTATAACTCCTTTATATGCATTTATAACTCATTTATGTATGTCAAGCTTCGTTGTTACTCCAGTGTTTGTCTTAAATACTTGAATATTGAGTAAAACCAAAACAGGATTTTTTACTTAAGTTACCCCTCAAAGCTTCATTTTTGTTGCGCATATGCTCAGTAATTTTGAAATACACTATATTACTTATGCAAATCAATGTTACGTCTTAAACTCGCAAATTAGCCTTATTGAACCTCCGAAGAAATTGATGTAAGAGTCCAACTGATGATTAAAAAGAGACTTACAGAATTAACATCATTTGTTCTGTATAGGAATTAGCTTTTGTAAACTCACTAACAATGAAATTTTTGTGTTTGGTGTTATGATAAAATGTTAGCTTAACTAAAAGGTTTCAATGACAACTTCTTATTGAATATTTTTTATGAATGAAATACGCGATTTGTTAGGTTGATATGAATGTTGACTATTTTTTATTTTCAAGTTGAAAATTATTTTATGCTATTGCTTGCGTGCACGAAACTACTGTCTTATATAAATATAAATATGGTATGTGATTATGGTCAGCCAAAGATTCATTGTTTATATATTTGCAATGAATGTTAAAAATACTTAATTCTTGCATAATACATTCTTTAAATGTGATATTACATTAAAGTTATGAAAATGATTAGAATAAGTCCATTCAATACGCAAAAGTTGCTGTTCATTGGGATTTTGCAAAAGAATGCTAAAGCACTTTTAATGAGGTTCTTTTAATAATTATTGCAGACTAAAAAAATTATTTCGATATGTGGCGTAACCATTCTGAATCTGATAGGAGTTTTATTTAAACTTTTTATAGCCTTTTATTAAATTCTAGGGAAATGGATACGGGATTAGAGAAATTTAAAGCTTAAGGTACTTATGTTAGTTTGGGGTAACTTTTGTATATTTTAGGGTAATTAGCCATGAAGGCGGGAGAGCAAGCACATGGAAAAGGCCTGTATGGTGAATCTAGGCAGAAAACTGCATTGATATTGATTTTATGCAAAATATTACGGTCTTTGAAATATTATTCATTGTTTTATCCTTATATTGTATATGGCAAACATTTTTCGCCTACTCCTTTTTTAAAAGTACTTTGACATATGAAGTTACAGTTAATTTACTGTCATATTTTGCTCTACATAGTTAAAGTTGATGAATAACTTCAATGTAGAGTATTTGTTTTACAATTCGTCTAGACATGCACAAAAAAATACCTTCTATGAGAATTATATGCATATTGAAAGACTGTCAATCCTCGTGTTAGTATGCGAATAAAAAATATGCAAAATAATGTGCTAATATAACCAAATTGCGAAATAGTTTGCACATAAAACTTTGAAACAAATGCGTGCACCGTAGATACTATGGACCTAGTCGAGCAAAACCACTCTAGTTTTAGTACACTCATGTTTAGAAATGATTATGAGAAAAACGATATTTTCTTTGTCTTGATGACTTATAACGTAACCCATTTCCTTGAAGACACTCGTATGCTGGTATCCTATTTTTTCAATTTTGTATTTTTTTTTAACTCGTGAACCATTTTTATAAAGTCGATTTTGTATCATTTTTCTTGTATGTCTTATTATTGAAAATGTTTGAAATGAAATCGCTTCATCGTTCGATATTATATCATTTGTGTAATAAATTTTGTGAAAGAATTTTTCATTAAATAATCGAAGTAAATGGTGCGAGAAAACATATTTCATGAATATTATTAACTTGCCTCATTTCCATTTATGTTAAAATAACCATTGTATTTATTGGGAATAAGCTCTCCCGAGGACTTGATATTAGGTCCCGAGTTGAAGTTTAGATAGGCGTTTGTTGAAATAAAAAAGGCTTTTTTCGTTCAATTACGAACGTTATTTTTGCGGCCCACTGCTGTCGTTCTTAGTATCAATCATTCTTTCATTCTTTATATTGTTCCTTGAACTACAAACTTTCAATCTAGCTCTATCTATGTACAGGGTACGAGACATATCTTGTGCATGGATTCCTCTCTTTGTTAATATATTCAGTAGGAAATAATGCTTCATTTTTTTGGGAGCAGCTTTGTTGTGGTTAAGGAGGCCTCAATTAACGTACATTGAATCAAAACTGATAACTGTTGTGTGAAATGTGTTGGTTTTTGATAAATTTGATGCGAAAGGTATAGAATGTTCGAAAAGATATAATCGGGTAAATTCTGTGTGATGTCAGAATTTTGATAAAGCATATAAAAGGTGTAGGATGTTAAATAAGTTTAAGATAAAAGATGTTGGTTGTCTCGTGAATTTTGAACGTTGACAAATCTAATACACGCATTGAATATTAGATGAATAGTGTTTAATTGTTTTGGATATAGGATGTGTGAATTACACCTTGCATTGAATATGTGATGAAATTTGTATTCTAGATGATGAACAGTTGATAAACATCCTATACCACACAACGAACATTGTGCTTATAACTAGGTTACTAACTGTTCAGTGTATGTTTACTAGACGAACTGCATAACAGGCAAGAAATATCTTTCGATAGTATACAAATGGCTGTATAATATTGTAAATAGTCCAATCTTTGTATGGTCTAATATGTTATAAAATAGTATATAAATATGACAACGTCTTTATGTCCTTTTCAAAGCGTGAACTCAAAATTAAAGAAAAAAATTTTACGCATATTTCGAGTAACTAGACTGCGTCAACAACTACCACTAGTGGAATAAACTTTAAGGGTTTTTCGCGCAACATTTCAACAAACGTCAAAAACTCTACGGTTTTTTAGCGCCCATTTCAAAAACAGCAAAACTCTACGGCAATTTCGCGCCCCATTTGAAACAACGGAAAAAACTCTACGGGCATTTCACGCCACATTTCATATACATTTTTCAAAAACTCTGCGGGCTTTTCGCGCCACATTTCAGAAACATTTTCCCCACAACTCTACGGGCTTTTCGCGCCACATTTCATATACATTTTTCCATAAACTCTACGGACTTTTCGCACCACATTTCATATAAATTTTTCAAAAACTCTACGGGCTTTTCGCCCCACATTTCAATAACATTTTTCCAAAAAATCTACGGGCTTTACGCGTCACATTTCAGAAACATTTTCCCCACAACTCTACGGGCTTGTCGCGCCACATTTCAAAATCATTTTCCAGAAACTCTACGGACTTTTCGCGCCACATTTAAAGACGATTTTTCGAAAAGTCTACGGAATTTTCGCGACACATTTCAAAACCTTTTTTAAACAACTCTACGGACTTTTCGCGCCACATTTCAAATACATTTTTTCAAAAACTCTACGGGCTTGTCAGCCACATTTCAAAAACATTTTTCAAAAAACTCTACGGGCTTTACGCGTCACATTTCAAAATCATTTTACAGAAACTCTACGGACTTTTCGCGCCACATTTTGAAACGATTTTTCAAAAACTCTACGGGCTTTTCGCGCCACATTTCAATAAAATTTTTCCAAAAACTCTACGGGCTTTTCGCGCCACATTTCATATACATTTTCCCAAAAACTCTACGGACTTTTCGCACCACATTTCAAATACATTTTTCAAAAACTCTACGGGCTTTTCGCCCCACATTTAAATAACATTTTTCCAAAAACTCTACGGGTGCTCGCGCCGCATTTCATATACATTTTTCCATAAACTCTACGGACTTTTCGAACCACATTTCAAATACATTTTTAAAAAACTCTTAGGGCTTTTCGCGCCACATTTCAATAACATTTTTCCAAAAACTCTACGGGCTTTACGCGTCACATTTTAAAAATATTTTCCCCACAACTCTACGGGCTTTTCGCACCACATTTCAAAATCCTTTTCCAGAAACTCTACGGACTTTTTGCGCCACATTTCAAAACGATTTTTCAAAACTCTACGGACTTTTAGCGTCACTTTTCAAAACCTTTTTAGAACAACTCTACGGACTTTTCGCGCGACATTTCAAATACATTTTTCCAAAAACTCTACGGGCTTTTCGCGCCTCATTTCATATACATTTTTCCATAAACTCTACGGACTTCTCGCACCACATTTCAAATACACTTTCCCCACAACTCAACGGGCTTTTCGCGCCACATTTCAAAATCATTTTCCAGAAAGTCTACGGACTTTCAGCGCCACATTTCAAAACGACTTTTCAAAAACTCTACGGACTTTTCGCGACACATTTCAAACCCTTTTTTGAACAACTCTACGGACTTTTCGCACCACATTTCAGATACGTTTTTTCAAAAACTCTACGGGCTTTTCGCGCCACATTTCAATAACATTTTCCCAAAAACTCTACGGGCTTTTCGCGCCACATTTCATATACATTTTCCTGAACTCTACGGACTTTTCGACCCACATTTCAAATACATTTTTCAAAAACTCTACGGGCTTTTAATCTCACGTTTCAATAACATTTTCCCCACAACTCTACGGGCTTTTCGCGCCACATTTCAAAATCATTTTCCAGAAACTCTACGGACTTTTCGCGACACATTTCAAAACCTTTTTTAAACAACTCTACGGACTTTTCGCAACACATTTCAAATACATTTTTCCAAAACCTTTACGGGCTTTTCGCGTCCTATTTCAGAAACATTTTCCCCACAACTGTACGCGCTTTTCGCGCCACATTTCAATAACATTTTAAAATAAACTCTCCGGGCTTTTTGCGCCACATTTCAATAAGATTTTTTTCAAAAACTCTACGGGTTTTACGTGTCACATTTCAGAAACACTTTTCCAAAAACTCTATGGGCTTTTCGCGCCACATTTCAAAATCATTTTCCAGAAACTCTGCGGACTTTTCGCGCAAAATTTAAAAACGGTTTTTCAAAAACTCTACGGACTTTTCGCGACACATTTCAAAACCTTTTTTAAACAACTCAACGGACTTTTCGCGCCACATTTCATATACATTTTTCGTAAACTCGACGGGCTTTTCGCGCCACATTTCAAAAACATTTTTCCAAAAACTCTACGGGCTTTACGCGTCACATTTCAGAAACATTTTCCCAAAAACTCTACGGGCGTTTCGCGCCACATTTCAAAATCATTTTCCAGAAACTCTACGGACTTTTCGCAGCACATATCAAAACTATTTATAAAAAAACTCTACAGGCTTAACGCGCCATATTTCGAAAACATTTTCCTATAAACTCTAAGGGCTTTTCGCGCCAAATTTCAATAACATTTTTCCAAAAACTCTACGGGCTTTACGCGTCACATTTTAGAAATATTTTCCCCACAACTCTACGGGCTTTTCGCACCACATTTCAAAATCCTTTTCCAGAAATTCTACGGACTTTTTGCGCCACGTTTCGAAACGATTTTTCAAAAACTCTACGGCCTTTTGGCGTCACATTTCAAAACCTTTTTAAAACAACTCTACGGACTTTCCGCGCGACATTTCAAATACATTTTTCCAAAAACTCTACGGGCTTTTCGCGCCTCATTTCATATAAATTTTCCATAAACTCTACAGGCTTTTCGCGCCACATTTCAAAATCATTTTCCAGAAAGTCTACGGACTTTTCGCGCCACATTTCAAAACGATTTTTCAAAAACTCTACGGACTTATCGCGACACATTTCAAACCCTTTTTTGAACAACTCTACGGACTTTTCGCGCCACATTTCAAATACATTTTTTCAAAAACTCTACGGGCTTTTCGCCCCACATTTCAATAAAATTTTTCCAAAAACTCTACGGACTTTTCACGCCACATTTCATATACATTTTCCATAAACTCTACGGACTTTTCGCCCCACATTTCAAATACATTTTTCAAAACTCTACGGGCTTTCCATTTCACGTTTCAATAACATTTTTCCAAAAACTCTACTGGCTTTACGCGTCACATTTCAGAAACATTTTCCCCACAACTCTACGGGCTTTTCGCGCCACATTTCAAAATCATTTTCCAGAAACTCTACGGACTTTTCGCGCCACATTTCAAAACGATTTTTGAAAAACTCTACGGACTTTTCGCGACACATTTCAAAACCTTTTTCAAACAACTCTACGGACTTTTCGCACCACATTTCATATACATTTTTCCAAAACCTCTACGGGCTTTTCGCGTCACATTTCAGAAACATTTTCCCCACAACTGTACGTGCTTTTCGCGCCACATTTCAAAATCATTTTCCAGAAACTCCTCCACGGACTTTTCGCGCCACATTTCAAAACCTTTTTAAAACAACTCTACGGACTTTTCGCGCCACATTTCAAATGATTTTTCAAAAACTGTACGGACTTTCAGCTACACATTTCAAACCTTTTTAAAACAACTCTACGGACTTTTCGTGCCATATTTCAAATACATTTTTTCAAAAACTCGACGGGCTTTTCGCGCCCCACTTCAATAACATTTTTCCAAAAACTCTACGGGCTTTACGCGTCACATTTCAGAAACATTTTCCCCACAACTCTACGGGCTTTTCGCACCACATTTCAAAATCTTTTTCCAGAAACTCTACGGACTTTTTGCGCCACGTTTCGAAACGATTTTTCAAAAACTCTACGGCATTTTAGCGTCACATTTCAAAACCTTTTTAAAACAACTCTACGGACTTTCCGCGCGACATTTCAAATACATTTTTCCAAAAACTTTACGGGCTTTTCGCGCCTCATTTCATATGAATTTTTCCATAAACTCTACGGGCTTTTCGCGCCACATTTCAAAATCATTTTCCAGAAAGTCTACGGACTTTTCGCGACACATTTCAAAACCTTTTTTAAACAACTCCACGGACTTTTCGCGCCACATTTCAAATACATTTTTCCAAAACCTATACGGGCTTTTTGCATCACATTTCAGAAACATTTTCCCCACAACTGTACGCGCTTTTCGATCCACATTTCAAAATCATTTTCCAGAAACTCTACGGACTTTTCGCGCCACATTTCAAAACCTTTTTAAAACAACTCTACGGACTTTTCGCGCCACATTTCAAATGATTTTCAAAAACTGTACGAACTTTCAGCTACGCATTTCAAACCTTTTTAAAACAACTCTACGGACTTTTCGCGCCACATTTCAAATACATTTTTTTCAAAAACTCGACGGGCGTTTCGCGCCCCATTTCAATAACATTTTTCCAAAAACTCTACGGGCTTTACGCGTCACATTTCAGAAACATTTTCCCCACAACGCTACGGGCTTTTCGGGCCACCTTTCAAAATCATTGTCCAGAAACTCTACGGAATTTTCGCGCTACATTTCAAACGATTGTTCGAAAACTCTACGGACTTTTCGCGACACAATTCAAAACCTTTTTTGAACAACTCTACGGACTTTTCGCGCAACATTTCAAATACATTTTTTAAAAAAACTCTACGGGCTTTTCGCACCACATTTCAATAACATTTTTCCAAAAACTCTACGGGCTTTTCGCGCCACATTTCACATACATTTTTCCATAAACTCTACGGACTTTTCGCGCCACATTTCAAATACATTTTTCAGAAACTCTATGGGCTTTTCAGCCACATTTCAATACCATTTTTCAAAAAACTCTACCGGCTTCACGCGTCGCATTTCAAAATCATTTTCCAGAAACTCTACGGACTTATCGCGCCACATATCAAAACGATTTTTCAAAAACTCTACGGGGTTTTCGCGACACATTTCATATACATTTTTCAAAAACTCTACGGGCTTTTCGCGCCACATTTCAGTAACATTTTCCCAAAAACTCTACGGGCTTTTCGTGCCACATTTCATATACATTTTTCCATAAACTCTACGGACTTTTCGCACCACATTTCAAATAAATTTTTCAAAAACTCTACGGGATTTTCGCGCCACATATCAATAACATTTTTCCAAAAACTCTACGGGCTTTACGCGTCACATTTCAGAAACATTTTCCCCACAACTCTACGGGCTTTTCGCGCCACATTTCAAAATCATTTTCCAGAAACTCTACGGACTTTTTGCGCCACATATCAAAACTATTTTTCAAAAACTCTACGGACCTTTCGCGACACATTTCAAAACCTTTTTTAAACAACTCTACGGACTTTTCGCGCCACATTTCGAATACATTTTTTCAAAAACTCTACGGGCTTTTCGCGCCACATTTCATACACATTTTTCCATAAACTCTACGTACTTTTCGCACCACATTTCAAATACATTTTTCAAAAACTCCACGGGCTTTTCGCGCCGCATTTCAATAAGATTTTTCCAAAAACTCTACGGGCTTCACGCGTCACATTTCAGAAACATTTTCCCCACAACTCTACGGGATTTTCGCGCCACATTTCAAAATCATTTTCCAGAAACTCTACGGACTTTTCGCGCCACATATCAAAACTATTTTTCAAAAACTCTACGGAATTTTCGCGACACATTTCAAAATTTTTTTTAAACAACTCTACGGACTTTTCGCGCCACATTTCAAATACATTTTTTCAAAAATTCTACGGGCTTTTCGCGTCACATTTAAATAACCTTTTTCCAAAAACTCTACGGGCTTTTCGCGCCAAATTTCACATACATTTTTCCATAAACTCTACGGACTTTTCGCGCCACATTTCAAATACATTTTTCAAAAACTCTCCGGGCTTTTTGCGCCACATTTCAATAAGATTTTTTTCAAAAACTCTACGGGTTTTACGTGTCACATTTCAGAAACATTTTTCCAAAAACTCTATGGGCTTTTCGCGCGACATTTCAAAATCATTTTCCAGAAACTCTGCGGACTTTTCGCGCAAAATTTAAAAACGATTTTTCAAAAACTCTACGGAGTTTTCGCGACACATTTCAAAACCTTTTTTAGACAACACAACGGACTTTTCGCGCCACATTTCAAATACATTTTTCGTAAACTCTACGGGCTTTTCGCACCACATTTCAATAACACTTTTCCAAAAACTCTACGGGCTTTATGCGTCACATTTCAGAAACATTTTCCCAAAAACTCCACGGGCGTTTCGCGCCACATTTCAAAATCATTTTCCAGAAACTCTACGGACTTTCGCGCCACATTTCAAAACCTTTTTTAAACAACTCTACAATACCCATTTGTATTGTAGTACAATACTGTGCAATACCCATTTGTACAACACAAATGGGTATTGCACCCATTTATTATTGTATAGCTTTGCCATAGAAGTATCATTTGATAAAGGAATAAAATATTCTATTTTTCACTTTACACTTATAAGTCACAGCCATCTTGAACGACACATTATATAATGCGTTTGACCAAATAACATAACAGTACAATTACTGCGATTCCGCTGTGTGTCATAATGTTTTGTTCGTATGTCACGTTGTATTGTTTGTATGTCACGATGTGTAGTTAAAAGTGAAAATCTCTTTAGTCTATATTATAAATACGTAGTGAATTCAAGCAAATTAACATATTCTTCATAATATCAAGTATCAAGTCAAAAAAGTGTTTAAACAGGTTCTTTATAATATGAATCAAATTAAAGTATTCAAGTGCCGAAGCGTTCTGTAAGATGCCTTTACTTGTAAAATTTTAGTGAGAAATTTTATGAGCTCGTATTAGTATATTCTGTTGTCACTTCCCTTTCGTTTAATATCATACTATTTTGGTCGTAAAGTAAAACATAATGGAACTTCTATGCTCTCATAAGGGAAAAAAAAAGTTTGACGCTGACACACCAGGTAATGAATGTTATAAATTTCATCACAAATGTTGGACCTTTTTAGTTTTCCTCAGGAAATCGTGCACAGCCTCTGTGCACCGATGCACTGAAGTGGTAAGGTGTATCGCCTTACAAATGCACAAATGGCAGACATGCAATTCACTTATAGTGCTGCTTATGGTAATGCAAGATGTGCCGCGAGAATCTATCACGAACGTTACCCCAATCGAGAAGTCCCTGATCATCGATTATTCACTGCATTGCACCGAAGATTGACGGAAACCGGCAGTTTTAGTGTAAACAGAGTAGACGTTGGTCGCCCAATAATTTATCATCGAGAGCAAGAAGTGTTGGAACATTTCCGTAGAAACCCGCGTACGAACACCCGTGTCGGCTCCACATAAGCCAGTCATGTGTTTCGAAAGTTTACAAACGCTTTCGGGAGACTGGTGGCTTTATCCCGAGACCAAGATCTGGATGATGCCGGTGCACCTCGGAGAGGGATGAGCGTTTTATCGTATCAACCTCTCTCCGAAATCGGCATTTGACTGGTATCGACGTTCAACAGGAGCTCCGAGATGTTCGTGGGGTAGCTGCCAGCGAGTCGACAGTTCGTCAACGACTCAAGCAAGCGAACTTGACTCCAAAAAGGCCTGCCACAAGCCCGAAACTCACGGCAGCTCACCGACAAGCACGCCTTCAATTTGCTCGCACCCATCTTGATTGGGAGGTTGGGATTGGGATCAAAATAAACAAGTTTTCTTCTATGCACTTTCCGTCTCAAATGAGTATTTTACGATTTATAGCGGTAAGTTTAGTTTCGTCTTTGATGACGAATGCGCTCGAATAAACAGCTACTCATCGATTTTCGAATTTTTGTAGCTTGAATCATGGTAATAACATCGAAATAAACAACTTTTCTTCTATAAACTTTTTTCGTCAAATGAGTATTTAACGAGGTATAGCGGTAGGTTTGGTTTCGTCTTTGATGACGATCGCGCTGGAAGAGAGTGCGCATTGCAGTGTTGCTGTCCGACGCGCTCCTTGAATTACTTGCCGCTTCCAACACTGGAGTTGCGGTGAGTCATTTACCGCTATAACTAATGAAATATTCATTTGAGACGGAAAGTGCATAGAAGAAAAGTTGTTTATTTCGATCTAATTAACTATGCTTAGGCCTCAATATTTGCAAAATCGATAACTGACATACCCTTCAGATTTACCTTATTATATTATCTCCTATTTTGAACTATGTGCATGCTTGGTCTAAATAAATCTTTCAAGTCTTTTAAATTTATCGAAAACTCCTTACTCTAAACAGACTGCTGCTACAAATGTTCCCGATGATTCTACAATCGGTAACTGAGAAAGTACACTAGTTCGTCAATACTATAGAGCATGTATGGTAAACACCAAGGAATGTGTGTTCAATGAACATGAATTTCAGAGACAAGGAAAATTTTCCACAAAACTTAGGGCTTACACATACATACATGATTTGGCACGCAACTTGCTCAATACCGAGAGCTAACTTACCATTCTCCCATTAGTCAGGACTGCAAAATTCCTCTCGTCTTGGGAATAACCAAACGAGCATAAAAGTGTATCATCCACGACGCTTCATACACAGGATCTCCGCATGACACACGAGCGTCAAGAGAAACATCGATGTCTGAAGTACCCTAAGAAATTACCCTGCCTCTCGCGACTGGTAACACAGCAACGGCAACGACGGCCACCAACTCAGTCGATTGCCTGCGTCTTTTTCTCTGCATGAATTTTTGTAGACAGAAGCACAGGACGCGTCCATAGGGAGCAAAAAGACCATGTGAAGAGCTCAGGAGGCCATGTGAACAAGTCATGAGGCTATGTTAAGAGCTAATGAGACCATGTGAGGGGTTACTAATGCCACTTGAAGAGCTAAACTGGCCATGTGAAGTGTTTCTCATGATTTATAAAGGGTTCCTGAAGCCATAAGGGAGTCAATGAAGGGCTCCTGAGGCCATGAGGGGGTCCATAAAGGGTTAAAGAGACGTTCATGGGGCCACGTGAAGGCCTCGTAGGAGAAGGTGAAGGGGCCACCAATCCTCATTGTTTGGTGCAGCGTCTGCACCGCAAGCGCCTCAATATTTCGGCCAACAAAATGCTGTCTATAGGTGCAGTTTTGGGACTCACCTCAGCAGACAAAGAAGAGGAAAGTTGGAAAGATGACGAAGAAAATTAAAATTCACTCGAAATTCTGCTAAATACGCGTCAAAACTCCCAGTTAAAGAGGTAGAGTGAAACTTCGAAGCTAAAGAACGATATAAATTTGTGGTGATTCATAATTTACTGGCAAGCTCCTGAGGGAAAAGTAAACCTGACACAAGTTTGGATCATAAGAAAAATAAAGAAGGGAAATATTCAATGTGAACCGCCCCACGACACAAAAAGTGATTTACTTCAGTTCAGTAGATAAGGGAAATTTTGGTGCCAAATTCGGGAAATTTTCAGTAGATGTGAAGAAAACTATAGCTTTAGCTCATGAGGAGCTCTACGCATTGCTGTATTATGGAGCTCGACTGCAGATCTCACCTCCACCCCTTGTGTAGCGTACATAAATTTCCTTACACTTCCTGTCTTTAATTTTAGTATTCAATGCAAACTTTTTTTAAAGCAAATGCATGCATTGCAAGGCATAAAGAAACGTAAAGAGCAGTTTACTCTGTTGCTTGCTTGTTTGCTCGTCTGCTTGTTCGTACGATCGATTGCGTACCGCTTGCTTTTGCTTTTTTCGCGCTTGCTTGCCCACTTGCTTGTTCTGCTTACTGGATCACTTGATCGATTGCTTGCCTCTTGCTCTCTCGCTTGCCTGCTCGCTCACTTGCTCGCTGGTATGACAAGTAATCAGAGGAAAGCGTTAAGCATGCGATGAAAATTCTTGGTCTCATGAAAAAGAAATTTGACAAAAAATGAAGAGACAACTGAAGAATGCGAACAAAGTATTTGGTCTCATAGCAAAGAAGTTTGGCAAGAAGTGGAGGAGAAACTGTCACTCGAAAACACGTCCAACTGCATCTGACACGCCGAGAGCACGTCTGCATCGTGCCCACCGTACGGTGTGATGTCCTCAAAACATGCCCATCTTCACGGTGTGATGCCTTCAAAACATGCCCAGCTTCAAGGTGTGATGCCCTCACAACATGCCCAGCTTGACGGTGTGATGCCCTCAAACCATGCCCAGCTTCACGGTGTGATGCCCTCAAAACATGCCCAGCTTCACGGTGTGATGCCCTCAAAACATGCCCAGCTTGACGGTGTGATGCCCTCAAACCATGCCCATCTTCACGGTGTGATGCCCTCAAAACATGCCCAGCTTCACGGTGTGATGCCCTCAAAACATGCCCAGCTTGACGGTGTGATACCCTCAAACCATGCCCAGCTTCACGGTGTGATGCCCTCAAAACATGCCCAGCTTCACGGTGTGATGCCCTCAAAACATGCCCAGCTTCAAGGTGTGATGCCCTCAAAATAGAGGAAAATCAGCGCAAAAACGGAAACGTTCCCAGAGCTTTGAAGCCTCAGCTATGCAACAAGGCACAAACAGCTTGACCTCTGCCTACCGTGGGTGTTGCAGTATTTTTTTCTGTTCTATTCGCAAGAGGATTAACGTACTTTGCGCTCACATACAATTTATTGACTTTTCTCATTATATCTATTAAAAATTATCAGTGCAATCGTAAAAGTTCGAATTCTTTTTTCGAAGTCTACGTGCGTATGAGAAATAAATTTTCAAGAAGTTCGTAAAATATTTCGTGATTATGATGCAGAAATTCTTCATGCCAAACTAAAATCCGACTCTCTCAATTCAATGATTGATCAAATATTTCCTATGTTCTTATTTCATAAAATTTGTCCAGGAATTGATACGTATCATACATATGTCTTGGTGGTCTAGCTGTGGGCGCGATGCATTCGTGACGTATCATACATATGTCTTGGTGGTCTAGCTGTGGGCGCGATGCATTCGTGACGTATCATACATATGTCTTGGTGGTCTAGCTGTGGGCGCGATGCATTCGTGACGTATCATACATATGTCTTGGTGGTCTAGCTGTGGGCGCGATGCATTCGTGACGTATCATACATATATCTTGGTGGTCTAGCTGTGGGCGCGATGCATTCGTGAAACGTATTTACTCATTACCAGGGATAAAAGTATGGCCAATAATGTTGCTCTAGTTTTGGGCGCATAAGGAGCAAATACACATTTCCCCGCGCTTAAGTACGACTAATTACACCGCTACATTTGACTACATCGCCCGTGACACGCACGAGTCCCAACACTTGAGAACAAACCTTGAGCCGAAGTTCAGCTAATCTAGCGTATGAACAATTTAAACAATTTATTCACCACAAGCGAAACAGTAGTAGACTGTTTCTTAAGTCTAGTACAATGGTCAAATCTGAGTATAGCTACTCGTGGGCCCGAATGAGTTCAGGGACTTCCAGGGCTTCATATCTCTAACTCTAAACAATATTTTGGTTGTGTACGTAGATTGAACGTAAATGTTTGCATTTTCAAATATCTTATCCCTTGTACGACAAACCAATCATTTAATAGAGACGAAAAAATTATTGAGGGAAAAAAGCAACAAAAATTACCCGCAAATTCAGCTGTCCAACGATATGAGAGGTATACAGAAGAGAAACGCGACGTGAGGCTTGTATGAAATTTTATTTAGAGAATATTAAGGTTTTTTAGTTGTTTTGTTCATTTCATGGTATATTTACGTTATATTCTGATAGATTTATTTATAATGTTACCATCACCGTAAGAATTTCACAACAGACTTGAACCTTACTCCAAAGAACTTCCTCTTCTTTTTGTATTCGTCTCCTTTAGTCTTCTTCTACTTCAATGAAAAAACAAAACAAACAAACAAGAAAAATTTGTAGTGCATTTCTTGTATCAACTTTTTTTAGAATAAAAAACAATTTTTCTTTCTTTTATTCATTTATTTTTTTTTTTGTCGTTCTGGGACTTTGCTTCATTTTGATCGATAACAGGGATACTTTCAACAACCCTGCCAGTTACAAGGACGACTGCCGGCCGCACCAGAAGAGGCTTGGTACTTCGGGGGTCCTCTGACAGATGGCACCTCAGCTGAGGCCGATCCAAGTGTCTTGACTGGGGTTGGTGGGCTAAATGATACAGGAGCCGGTGGCGCATGAGAAGCACTGGGGGCTCCTAAGGGAACGTTGCATGATGGGACAGGGGCCGAAGGAGGTGGTCCGTAAAAATTCAAAGGAAGGAAAGCAAAACCGTTTAGCTCCAAAAAGTTGTTTAATGAAATGTATTAAAACACATTGATTTTTGAAAATTTTTTGATGTAAAAGTCCTTAATTGTTAGACAAACCATTCGAGGTGCATAAGCAGCACTGGGCTGCTTCTGAACGATGCCTCCGACCAGGTCACAGGCAGTTGAGAAATAATTTGATTGTACAGTAGCATAGGAAGGAAATGTAGAGTTGCGGTAGTATGAACTTGTTCTCCTTTAACACATTGACCACAACGTGCGCCACCGGTGGCCACGAAAGCAGGTCTGTTCAGGACCTCACATTTTCCTCCTCGGAGTAACAATTCTCATTAAAACAATAGTTGTGTACCCCTAAAAGAGTTAAGAAATAACTAGGGTAAATCTGAAGGAAAGAACAGTAATCGATTTTGTAAAATTCGATGCTTAAACATAGTTAATTAGATCGAAATAAACAACTTTTCTTCTATGCACTTTCCGTCTGAAATGAGTATTTTATTAGTTATGGCGGTAAATGACTTACCGCAACTCCAGTGTTGGAAGCGGCAAGTGATTCAAGGAGCGCGTCGGACGGCAACACTGCAATGCAGTCTCGCTTCCAGCGCGCTCGTTATCAAAGATGAAACCAAACCTACCGCTATACCTCGTTAAATACTCATTTGACGAAAAAAGTGCATAGAAGAAAAGTGGTTTATTTCGATGTTATTACCATGATTCATGCCACGAAAATTCGAAAATCTATAAGTAGCTGTTTATTCGAGCGCATTCGTCATCAAAGATGAAACTAAACCTACCGCTATAACTCGTAATATAATCATTTCAGACGGAAAGTGTATATGAGAAAACTTGTTTATTTCGGTTAAATCATTTATGTAATGGCACCGAAAAGTGGGAAATCGATTACTGTCCTTTCTTTCAGATTTACCAAAACAAGTAGAATTTATTCGACATGCAAACATTTTAATAACACTCTGTAAAAACTAAATATTACGAATGTTCATTTGATATAACACACAACTCCTTATGTGTCAAACATGATTAACTTAATTCTACCTCTATGGGAAAATAAGTATACTCATCATGGTACCATGATACTCCTCCCTTAGTAAATTCTATAAAGATGAGAAACGGTAACTTCTGACCTTCGTAGCAGCAGTCGTCAAATTTACTCTCCGATGACAATTGCATCTAACAGCAACTCGAGCACACTGGAGGCTCTGTGCTCAAATTCTATGCACTGAAGGATTTATCAATATTTTTAACACTGATAAATTGAGTAACTTCTTACTGAGAAGAAATGTAAGATACGAACACTATCCTTCAATGGCCTCAAAACCACACTTTGAATGTTTCAGCATCATACCCAAATGATGAGTTTACCCTCAAACCTCTAAAAAGAAAACCAATTCAAAGAAAACATTTGAAAACTAATTTTCGAAGAGAAACTGTTATATTATTGAAGAAAGTTTCAATGGTAAATCCAGATTAAATTGAAGAAGAAAAAAATAATGACTGAAAAAAGACAGCAGTGAGCATAGAAAAGGTGATCCGTTACCAGTGTCATAACTTCAATATTTCGATAAAAGGATAGCATAAGTAACCTTAAGCTCCGGACCTCACATCTTCTAATTAGGAGCGCTAATTTCCATAAATACAATGGCTGTTCCCCGCAACATTTTCAAATGTAAACATTTCATCTATTTTTCTCCAATTTTACTTTGAATACTTTCTTATGTCAACACTGAAAACGAAGTTTCTAAGTAAAAAAACATCATTAAAATTATTATGAAATGGTCCCAATGTGAACGTGCTAACTTAAGGTAGGAATAATAATCAGAAACTTTCTTTAACACGCTCCCCAAGTTTCTGCGGTTATTAAAGGTTGGTTTGGTTAGGTTGCAAGCTGAAAAATGAGGAAATCGACTTTACTGCTCGAATACATTTTTATTTTTCCTAAACGATATGAAAAATAAAATTACACGATATTTCACCTCATGTGATAACAGTTTTTTTTAAAAAAGGTCGTGAAACAGATAAAATTATCATTCATTTATGCTGGTACGTTAATGAGCAGCTTACCTATTGGTGCACATGGTGCCATATTGGTACACATGTGGAAGCGTGTTGAACATTTCCATCAAAATATCAAATATTAGTAGGATCTTGTCATACACAGGACGCCATCCCTTACTAGTCTTAGACTGAATAATTGGATTTTATGCGCACATACAATATACATTAACTAATTTGTGATCTATTTATTCCTACGTGCAGATCACATACTCGGTAGTCTTGATTTTCATGGAATAAATGAATAGATTTCGCACATATTAAGCTGGCAAATGCATTTCTAAATTTTTTTTATCAAAGATTGTAAAGGTTGAAAACTTAGACAGTTCAAGATAAGGGTTTTCAGATCGATACCCAGTCCGATATTTTTCCCCATAGGAAAAAAAAGGAAAACTTTACCACAATTCAGCGTCTACTCACTATTATATAAAATCGGTACCGGTACCGGTATGAAACATTTGAAGAACCACTGCACAGTACAAGACGTCATGCATTTATTTGACTGCAATAAAACAACTTTTTTGAAGTGTCATTTTTCCTTCAGGAATTTTTCGTTGCCAAAAACCATTTCCATGTTTACATCCAAAGTACAATACACGTAAGCTTAATACCTGCATACATGGGTAATGTGAGTGCAGCGAAGATTCATCGCATTAGGTACACAGATTTTGTTGATGAAGGCTTAAAGAATTTCAATAGTTTTAAAATTGCATGGTTTTTCTAAGTAAAAGTTGGGATTTGAGGAATTCCAGTACAGCAATCTACAGGAATTATATATTCAGTATAATTATAATTAATTAACACAGTACATATCTTCATGCGTGTGCATGATTGCTGCGTCTAATCTACGCAGGGAATGACGAGCAGTTTAGCACAGCGAACATCCGCAAGTTTCCCAGCGAGTCTGTCATATCGTAACAGGTTACCTCATTGCCTGCCTACTGGAGCATAAAAGTACCATTAAGTAAATTGCTCATCTGTGTATCGGCGTGAATGAACAGCATTTTAATTATTTCACCATCATTTTTAGAAGAGATGTAAGCATCCGAGGTAAAATATTACCAGGCTATTACATTTTCACAACTCATAGGAAAGATACAATTTTTGGGGGGAAGTAACGTCGTTTTTTAAACTCGGCTACTTACAACCTTACCTTTCAAAAGATACCAGAGACCGCTATTTAGCCGTCTCGGCAGTGAACGTGCTAACTGTAACGATTTAAATGTGACGAGTAACTGTGAATTTGTCCCGCTGTAACGAGTTAACTGTGGCAGGTATTATTATTATTAGTACATATGAAAGTTTAAGCCTCCCTTACCCACGACAAAGGTGTTCCAAGAGAGGAAGGAGGAAGGCACCATTTAGTATGGAGTTTAGGGAACGCGGAATCTATGCACAAAGTGCACAGAAACAGTAAGCTAAGAAAGAAGTTCATGAAACAAGGAAAAGTTGAAGAAGAAAGTAGTAGGTGCTGAAAAACAGGACAGCAGTGAACCGAAAAAAGATGGTCCGTAACAAAACAAAAACCGATTCTATTTCAACAAAAAGGAAGCCTACCTAACCTTTAGCTCAAGCCCTCACATAGTCCCCCTGGGAGCGCTAATTCCCATAGATACAATAGTTGTATCCCCCTGAGGGGCCGGTGGCAGGTAACACTAGAATTCAACGCTCAAGTCTAATGAATCGTAGCTGAATTACCACACCGAAAATGACCAACATCAAATGTGTCGTGTCATCATTTGGGTTTGGTGATGCATTTATGGAAGTTGAGTTTGTGACCAGCAGGAAAAACGGGGAATCTATGCACAAGGTGTGTTCCACACAGGATACCTTGCGCATAGAAACAGCAAGTTAAGAAGGAAGAGGAAGGAATAAGAGATGGCAAAGAAGGCATGAAAACCTGAAGAATCTAACTGGGCTTGAAACACAGTAGTCCCGAAGGACTGTCAATAGCTGAGGGACCTACCCTGTGCTTCCTGAGGAGACAACTCCTAATCTCCTACTTTTTGAGTTGAAGTAAAATTTGAAAAATATAAGCAAATTAAATCAATAAAAAACAACTTGGTTAAATGCTGTCAAAAACGATGCATACTCGATAAATACAATTGGACACATCTCAGATTTCACTAAATTAAAGTCCAATCTTTCATTTGATCACTTATGTTAACATTGTATATATTTTAGTGAGGTTCACGGTTTCTCGGTCAAAAATGCCCGATTTTATAATTTTAATAAGCCTATTTTCAGAGTCTTATACAATGTTAGAGAAGTTTAGGTAAGTGCGATAATATTTTTGTTTTAAAATTGTTGGATACATAATTATTATTGACGAATTGATTGCTTACATTACACATAATAAACTAATGGCAAATTAATTGGATACATAACAAATTATTGACCAATCAATTGGATACATAACAAATTATTGACCAATCAATTGGATACATAACAAATTATTGACCAATCAATTGGATACATAACCAATTATTGACCAATCAATTGGATACATAACAAATTATTGACCAATCAATTGGATACATAACAAATTATTGACCAATCAATTGGATACATAACAAATTGCGCAATGGTTATTCGGACGTCTCGTAAATAACGCCGGAACAAAAAGACTGTTGTAGTCTTGGTCCAGCTGCAATTTAATTCAGATACATGGGCACAGAGGGTTATTCAGGCAAAGTTGTCTCTCTTTCCAACGAGCAGAAACACCGGGCTCTCTCAGCAGAGTTTCGAACCATTCAAACGAAGGGCAAACACCCCAGACCACGGGGCTAGGGTGGCCGTGGCCTAGAAAAGTTTGAAATTCATTAAGAACAGGGACTACACAAGCTTCACATCGACAGAAACACGGAGCACAGGGAACGCATGGGGCACATAAGACACACGGAGCACAGGGACTACACAAGCTTCACATCGACAGACACACGGAGCACAGGGAACGCATGGGGCACATAAGACACACGGAGCACAGGGAACACATGGTACACACAGGACACACGGGACGCAAAACCCGAGAATTTTTGCGGAAAATTTCATAAAAGAAAAAGTGTTTATTTGGCTATTTTTACACTTGGTGAGCAATTTTGCACCTCTTGTTTTGAAACACCCTATACATGGACACGAAAATACTTATACATGGTTTACGCAAGTTTACATTTGTACAATGTCATTAACCTCAAATTGCGTGCAAACTAGAGCTTGTAGAGAAAAACTAATTTCAGATTTGAAATCAGCGCCTAAAACTCCTTCAAAATCAGTTAATATATCCAAGGCAACTTCAAGCTACTAAAAAAGTGTTCCCCAAAGTAACTGTTGTTTGTATTGACTACAACCATTCACAGAAGAGATGGCGATTACTGGTCGTCCAGGCGACAATCATTGATTGCAATGAGTTCTAACAGACCGACCGCGCCACAATTTGTACGCGGCTCCAAAACTTTCCTCTGTCGGTCGTTTGCATTAATAAGACACTCAATTGCTTCGCCAGCGCAAGGGAGCTCGGCTGCTGCGCCTCTATTATTCAGCGACGGAACAAGAAGTCTCGCGATAATGACGGAGCATGTCTTCTTTGGGAACTCAAGTCCGAACTTCAGCACACTAAGTTGGACGGGAGAACTTTAGCGTCGTTTCAACTAGCGAGCTTTTGTTCAACTGACCGAACTTTGAAGAATATATTAGTGCAGAGCTCATTGAAATTGCAATAATTGCAGCAGGAAGTAAAGAGCGCAACACACCGCACATGGGGGAGCTGCTTAGGGCACAACGTGTTGCTGTACGGGGCAGTGTGGTGCTGGAGGCAGGTGGGCAGCTCTATAGCTGGGCAGCTGCTGTGTGATAGTTCACTGCAGCAGCTCTGTGTAGCTGTGTGCAGCTGCTGTGTGACAGTTCACTGCAGCAGCTCTGTGTAGCTGTGCAGCTGTTGTGTGACAGCTCACTGCAGCTGCTGTGTGCAGCTGTGCAGCTGCTGTGTGCAGCTGTGCAGCTGCTGTGTGACAGCTCACTGCAGCTGCGCACTGCAGCTGTACAGCCGTGAAACCATTTGTGCTTCTAGTATTCTTTGATTACGTGTAAATTGTACTCCTAAATTCTTCACAGGCAATAACTTACGAAATTTTCCATACAATTGAGGTAGCAGAGCAGATACGCTGTCCGTTGAATTAAACGCAAATTAGAGTTAATGCAGTGTACTGTCACATTGCCGAGATATTTCTTTTTTTACATTTCGTCGTCTGATGAAGAGCTTCGTGAACCAGCTTCTTACCTGTCCTGTTTTTTGCTTGCATTTCATTGTTGCGCTCTGCCGCTCGGCATTTCTGAGCTACATTGTTGCGCTCTGCCGCTCGGCATTTCTGAGCTACATTGTTGCGCTCTGCCGCTCGGCATTTCTGAGCTACATTGTTGCGCTCTGCCGCTCGGCATTTCTGAGCTACATTGTTGCGCTCTGCCGCTCGGCATTTCTGAGCTACATTGTTGCGCTCTGCCGCTCGGCATTTCTGAGCTACATTGTTGCGCTCTGCCGCTCGGCATTTCTGAGCTACATTGTTGCGCTCTGCCGCTCGGCATTTCTGAGCTACATTGTTGCGCTCTGCCGCTCGGCATTTCTGAGCTACATTGTTGCGCTCTGCCGCTCGGCATTTCTGAGCTACATTGTTGCGCTCTGCCGCTCGGCATTTCTGGGCTACATTGTTGCGCTCTGCCGCTCGGCATTTCTGAGCTACATTGTTGCGCTCTGCCGCTCGGCATTTCTGGGCTACATTGTTGCGCTCTGCCGCTCGGCATTTCTGGGCTACATTGTTGCGCTCTGCCGCTCGGCATTTCTGAGCTACATTGTTCCGCTCTGCCGCTCGGCATTTCTGGGCTACATTGTTGCGCTCTGCCGCTCGGCATTTCTGGGCTACATTGTTGCGCTCTGCCGCTCGGCATTTCTGAGCTACATTGTTGCGCTCTGCCGCTCGGCATTTCTGAGCTACATTGTTGCGCTCTGCCGCTCGGCATTTCTGGGCTACATTGTTGCGCTCTGCCGCTCGGCATTTCTGGGCTACATTGTTGCGCTCTGCCGCTCGGCATTTCTGAGCTACATTGTTGCGCTCTGCCGCTCGGCATTTCTGAGCTACATTGTTGCGCTCTGCCGCTCGGCATTTCTGAGCTACATTGTTGCGCTCTGCCGCTCGGCATTTCTGGGCTACATTGTTGCGCTCTGCCGCTCGGCATTTCTGAGCTACATTGTTGCGCTCTGCCGCTCGGCATTTCTGAGCTACATTGTTGCGCTCTGCCGCTCGGCATTTCTGAGCTACATTGTTGCGCTCTGCCGCTCGGCATTTCTGAGCTACATTGTTGCGCTCTGCCGCTCGGCATTTCTGAGCTACATTGTTGCGCTCTGCCGCTCGGCATTTCTGAGCTACATTGTTGCGCTCTGCCGCTCGGCATTTCTGGGCTACATTGTTGCGCTCTGCCGCTCGGCATTTCTGAGCGAAATTGTTGCGCTCTGCCGCTCGGCATTTCTGAGCTACATTGTTGCGCTCTGCCGCTCGGCATTTCTGAGCTACATTGTTGCGCTTTGCCGCTCGGCATTTATGAGCTACATTGTTGCGCTCTGCCGCTCGGCATTTCTGAGCTACATTGTTGCGCTCTGCCGCTCGGCATTTCTGAGCTACATTGTTGCGCTCTGCCGCTCGGCATTTCTGAGCTACATTGTTGCGCTCTGCCGCTCGGCATTTCTGAGCTACATTGTTGCGCTCTGCCGCTCGGCATTTCTGAGCTACATTGTTGCGCTCTGCCGCTCGGCATTTCTGAGCTACATTGTTGCGATCTGCCGCTCGGCATTTCTGAGCTACATTGTTGCGCTCTGCCGCTCGGCATTTCTGAGCTACATTGTTGCGCTCTGCCGCTCGGCATTTCTGAGCTACATTGTTGCGCTCTGCCGCTCGGCATTTCTGAGCTACATTGTTGCGCTCTGCCGCTCGGCATTTCTGAGCTACATTGTTGCGCTCTGCCGCTCGGCATTTCTGGGCTACATTGTTGCGCTCTGCCGCTCGGCATTTCTGAGCTACATTGTTGCGCTCTGCCGCTCGGCATTTCTGAGCTACATTGTTGCGCTCTGCCGCTCGGCATTTCTGAGCTACATTGTTGCGCTCTGCCGCTCGGCATTTCTGAGCTACATTGTTGCGCTCTGCCGCTCGGCATTTCTGAGCTACATTGTTGCGCTCTGCCGCTCGGCATTTCTGAGCTACATTGTTGCGCTCTGCCGCTCGGCATTTCTGAGCTACATTGTTGCGCTCTGCCGCTCGGCATTTCTGAGCTACATTGTTGCGCTCTGCAGCTCGGCATTTCTGAGCTACATTGTTGCGCTCTGCCGCTCGGCATTTCTGAGCTACATTGTTGCGCTCTGCCGCTCGGCATTTCTGAGCTACATTGTTGCGCTCTGCCGCTCGGCATTTCTGAGCTACATTGTTGCGCTCTGCCGCTCGGCATTTCTGAGCTACATTGTTGCGCTCTGCCGCTCGGCATTTCTGAGCTACATTGTTGCGCTCTGCCGCTCGGCATTTCTGAGCTACATTGTTGCGCTCTGCCGCTCGGCATTTCTGAGCTACATTGTTGCGCTCTGCCGCTCGGCATTTCTGAGCTACATTGTTGCGCTCTGGGGCCGCTCGGCATTTCTGAGCTACATTGTTGCGCTCTGGGGCCGCTCGGCATTTCTGAGCTACATTGTTGCGCTCTGCCGCTCGGCATTTCTGAGCTACATTGTTGCGCTCTGCCGCTCGGCATTTCTGAGCTACATTGTTGCGCTCTGCCGCTCGGCATTTCTGAGCTACATTGTTGCGCTCTGCCGCTCGGCATTTCTGAGCTACATTGTTGCGCTCTGCCGCTCGGCATTTCTGAGCTACATTGTTGCGCTCTGCCGCTCGGCATTTCTGAGCTACATTGTTGCGCTCTGCCGCTCGGCATTTCCGTTGATTTCGAAAGAATCGAGTGACGCGTCACTGCTTCCAACGTAACGCTGTAATGTTATAAATATGGTGGATATAGATATAGCATTCGTAATAAAAATAGTTGGTAGCAGTAGTAGTAGTTGTAATTAGTAGTAGCCGTAGTAGTAGTAGTAGAAATAGTGGCTGTAGGTGTAGAAGTAGCAATAAAAATAGTATCGGCAACATAAGAAGTAGTAGACATTTTTGCTCTCCCGGAGGTTGTGTACAGCAAGCATTCAATACATTCACTCGCACACAGAGGGGTTCACGTTTTCAATAAGAAGAAATATTGCACCACATTCTCCATAAAAAATACGAATTAATTAACCTTCGTAAAATTCGGGAAACGTTTGCACTGACGGGATTGAGGAATTAACTGCAATGTCCTCACACCGCGCCTCACTGGGCCGCAGTTCGCTGATGTTACTCTTATCAACTGCTGTTCTTAAGTTTTGACGTTAAGCAGAAGAGTGTCTGTACACTCCTACAAACTTACACCTGCAGCTGCAGAGGTGCAGCAGTGAACGATTAGCCGTAGACTTGCAGCTGTGTAGGTAGAGCGTAAACGAGAAGCGATATACAGCTCTTGTGGAAGTGCACATACCAACACACTACACACAATCTCTGTGTACTCCCACACACTTGATGTTGAAGCAGAATTACACACACACAACAATACGCTGTTTACTCCCACACACTCGATGTCGGAGCAGCATTACGCCCATGTTGCCGTACGCGAGTGGCGTGAGTGTAACGGGTCTGCGTCCGACAGGTGTTGAGACAGCACGAACATGGCGGGAGACAGGCGACAGCTGACGGTGCTGACAGTGCTGACGCTATTGGTGGTGCTGAAGGTGCTGACTGTGACAGCAGCGGACGTGTACGCAAGAAGCACAGCATCGCAAGTCATCGTGAAGCCGACCGTGACCTTCACTGACACGACACTGTGTAAGGCGCTGGCCTCCCACTTGACCTTCTGCTTATTTACCTATTAATTTAACCATCTTTTGTGCCTCCTACTTTACCTTCTGCTTATTTACCTATTAATTTATCCATCTTTTGTGCCTCCTACTTAACAATCTATTAATTTACCCATTTCTCATTCAACTATCTTTTGTGCTTGCTACTTGACTATTTATTTAACCATTCATTTAACAATCTTTTGTGCCTTTTACTTAACCATCTATTTTACCCATTCCTATAACCATCTGATGTGCCGGATAGTTAAGCATCTATTTATTCTATTAGCTACGCTGCCCGATTTTTATGAACCATTTCATCTTATTGTTTTAATGAAGCCTATGTAAAATTTCCGGAATCAGACGAAGCAATAACGCTAATGTACTTAGCCATTTATTTACTTCATAAGATCTGTTGCGCGATTTGTATGTACCATTTCATGGTCTCTGATCTACTTATTCATGAAGCCTTGGCTAATTTCCGGTAACAGGCTGAGCAGTAGAGCTTGTGTGCTTCATTTTCTCACACGTGCCGAGCTGAGTGAGTGTGTCCTGGCGCGCGTGTGTGCGGCGTGTATTCAAGCTTTAACATGTGTCACCAAATGCATTATTATTCATTTTGATCCTCGAATAAAATATGGCTCAGTTTTCCGAGCCTCAACTCAATTCACTAATATATGTATAACTCACTGCGTATAAATTTCAGTGTAACTCACTGAGTACAACGCTCCACCGTGCTGTCTCTAGGTCTACACAACTCTTTTGAAACGGGTAATTCTCTTATGCACTACAATTCTAGAAATTTTAGGAGAGTGTGTAAGCTTTCAATAGGAGTCGTTTGCAAGTAACGATGCTGCTGTCAGTAACAACAGTGGAGTACCAATATCACAACAGTACCAGTATCCTTCGCTGACACGAACAACTGACTGGCGGAGAGCTGCACAGTGTTTCAAATATTTCATTAGACAAGTGAACCGAGACGCACTAATGACCCAATAGTAAACCGAAACACCCATGACTCAATGGTAAACCGAGACACATTAATGCCTCAATAGTAAACCGAGACACACTAATGACTCAATGGTAAACCGAGACACACTAATGTCTCAATAGTAAACCGAGACACACTAATGCCTCAATAGTAAACCGAGACACACTAATGTTTCAATAGTAAACCGAGACACACTAATGTCTCAATAGTGAACCGAGAAACACTAAAGTCCCTATAACTCTAATGTCTCGCAAAGCTTCAATATTGACTTGAGACACGAGCAGCTCACGAGGCAGTCACACCTGACCGCTGCTCGAACTTCTCTATTAAGAAATTTCACGGCGGTCAAAATCTTTGACACGAGATCTACCGCGAATTTAATTTGCGTTATTAGATGGCGAGTGTAGATGCGCTTGAGTTGGGTGAACTATCACGAGTTTTTTCTTACTGATGGACGTAAATCATGACCGAACACCTCCGTCGTATGTTATCTAGTGCTGGATGATCATAGAAGTCCAAAATTACTCGATCAGAGGTCATTTTAATGTCAATAGCCTGTGATTATTAGTTTATGAAAGTGTAGCGGTAAGTAAATAAATAACTAAATAATTTTGCGTCCCGTTAATCAAATAAATAACCAAACAATTTTGCATTACCCATAAATAGCTAGACAATTTATCGTAACAGGTGATTAAATAAGCGAACAATTTAGCGTAACTAGTGAATGAATAAATAGCCCAAAAATAGCGTTGAGTAAATCAATGTAAGAACAAAGAATTTTAGCAAAAGTTCGGTGTGCGCAGGCGGGTGCAAGGTGCGGTGTGCGGTGCAGCAGAACTGCACTGCAGCCTCCCACGACTCCAGCTCCAAGGAGTGCCGCCTGAGTAACCTCGATGCTACGAGACTCCAAACCGAGACTGCCCTGAATGGAGAAACTTACCATAAGTGAAGGTAGGTTGTGGTACTTTCATCACATTCTGTTACCGTATGGTTCACCGTACATCAATGGCGTGCAACACACGCCTGCAACACATGCCTGCAACGCAAACCTGCAACACACAGCTGCAACTCATGCCTGCAACGCAAACCTGCAACACACAGCTGCAACTCATGCCTGCAGAACACGCCTGCAGAACACGCCTGCAGCACACAGCTGTAACACATGCCTGCAACACACGCCTGCAACACACGCCTGCAACACACGCCTGCAACACACGCCTGCAACACACGCCTGCAACACACGCCTGCAACACACGCCTGCAACACACGCCTGCAACACACGCCTGCAACACACGCCTGCAACACACGCCTGCAACACACGCCTGCAACACACGCCTTCTACACACGCCAGCAACACACGCCTGCAACACACGCCTACAACACACGCCTGCAACACACGCCTGCAACACACGCCTGCAACACACGCCTGCAACACACGCCTGCAACACACACCTGCAACACACGCCTGCAACACACGCCTGCAACACACGCCTGCAACACACACCTGCAACCCACGCCTGCAAAACACGCTTGCAGCACACGCATGCAACACACGCCTGCAACCCACACCTTCAACAAACGCATGCAACACACGCCTGCAACACATGCCTGCAACACACGCCTGCAGCACACGCCTGCAACACACGCCTGCAACACACACCTGCCACCCACGACTGCAACACACGCCTGCAACCCACGACTGCAACACACGCCTGCAACACACGACTGCAACACACGCACATCGGTGCAACACCGATCGAGTAACATCAGTGACATTTCTCACGTCAACGAAATATCGATAAGGTCTACAATGAAGGAGTCTAATGAATGATTTCTATACATTCACACATGAGAAATAACTTTAAACATTAGAGTAATTCGTAGACTAATTTTAGTTGTGAATTCATTCTTTCAAAGTTGAAAAATGTGTAACTGAGTAGAGCGCAGCACAGGAGACAGTGGGTCTTCACGCAAAATGTAGCGACCCACGCTTGTAGTACAATATATTTCTAGTTTTTATATTGCTTTATTACGAACCAATCAATTTTTTATGTATTATTGATGTTTCTACTGCTTTTTTATTGCTTTTCTCCTACAGCCAACTAACCAGCCGCCGACAAGCCATACGCTGCTGGCTAAAGGGACCAGCCGTGTGGGGGACCAGCCGTGTGGGGGACCAGCCGTGTGGGGGACCAGCCGTGTGGGGGACTAGCCGTGTGGGGGACCAGCCGTGTGGGGGACCAGCCGTGTGGGGGACCAGCCGTGTGGGGGACCAGCCGTGTGGGGGACCAGCCGTGTGGGGGACCAGCCGTGTGGGGGACCAGCCGTGTGGGGGACCAGCCGTGTGGGGGACCAGCCGTGTGGGGGACCAGCCATGTGGGGGACCAGCCGTGTGGGGGACCAGCCGTGTGGGGGACCAGCCGTGTGGGGGACCAGCCGTGTGGGGGACCAGCCGTGTGGGGGACCAGCCGTGTGGGGGACCAGCCGTGTGGGGGACCAGCCGTGTGGGGGACCAGCCGTGTGGGGGACCAGCCGTGTGGGGGACCAGCCGTGTGGGGGACCAGCCGTGTGGGGGACCAGCCGTGTGGGGGACCAGCCGTGTGGGGGACCAGCCGTGTGGGGGACCAGCCGTGTGGGGGACCAGCCGTGTGGGGGACCAGCCGTGTGTGGGACCAGCCGTGTGTGGGACCAGCCGTGTGGGAGACCAGCCGTGTGGGGGACCAGCCGTGTGGGGGACCAGCCGTGTGGGGGACCAGCCGTGTGGGGACCAGCCGTGTGGGGGACCAGCCGTGTGGGGGACCAGCCGTGTGGGGGACCAGCCGTGTGGGGGACCAGCCGTGTGGGGGACCAGCCGTGTGGGGGACCAGCCGTGGGGGGGACCAGCCGTGTGGGGGACCAGCCGTGTGGGGGACCAGCCGTGTGGGGGACCAGCCGTGTGGGGGACCAGCCGTGTGGGGGACCAGCCGTGTGGGGGACCAGCCGTGTGGGGGACCAGCCGTGTGGGGACCAGCCGTGTGGGGGACCAGCCGTGTGGGGGACCAGCCGTGTGGGGGACCAGCCGTGTGGGGGACCAGCCGTGTGGGAGACCAGCCGTGTGGGGGACCAGCCGTGTGGGGGACCAGCCGTGTGGGGGACCAGCCGTGTGGGGACCAGCCGTGTGGGGGACCAGCCGTGTGGGGGACCAGCCGTGTGGGGGACCAGCCGTGTGGGGGACCAGCCGTGTGGGGGACCAGCCGTGTGGGGGACCAGCCGTGGGGGGGACCAGCCGTGTGGGGGACCAGCCGTGTGGGGGACCAGCCGTGTGGGGGACCAGCCGTGTGGGGGACCAGCCGTGTGGGGGACCAGCCGTGGGGGGGGGGGCCAGCCGTGTGGGGGACCAGCCGTGTGGGGGACCAGCCGTGTGGGGGACCAGCTGTTCATGGAATCTGAGAAGAACTTTTACCAGTAATACGGTACCAGTACCAGCAACACGGTACCAGTACCAGCAATACGGTACCAGTACCAGCAATACGGTACCAGTACCAGCAATACGGTACCAGTACCAGCAATACGGTACCAGTACCAGCAATACGGTACCAGTACCAGCAATACGGTACCAGTACCAGCAATACGGTACCAGTACCAGCAATACGGTACCAGTACCAGCAATACGGTACCAGTACCAGCAATACGGTACCAGTACCAGCAATACGGTACCAGTACCAGCAATACGGTACCAGGACGGTGCTGTGCGCCAGGCACCGCAGCGGCGCAGAGACGAGCATTCTGCCAATTTGTGACGTTGCAGGTTGCAGGGCGCGTTAGCTCGGGCATAGCGCTGACGAACACTGAAGCAAACACTGAAGCAAACACTGAAGCTACCACTGAAGCAGACACTGAAGCCAACACTAAAGCAAACACTGAAGCTACCACCGAAGCGAACACTGAAGCCAACACTGAAGGTAATTTATTTTTCATCTTCGTATGCATGAAATAACCAAGTTACTTAGTTGTCAAGTCGGTCACAACGCGGCGGAGGGACGTGCGAGGCAGACGCTGGGAACAACAGGTGGTAACGGTGTTCAGGGGCTGGTGCATCGCGCTCGTTGCAGCAGGACTCAGTGATGTGGTGCCTCAATGCATCATTACCTGTGTGCCTGGTTACTTATTCATTGCCCGGTCATTCTCTGGTCATTACTTAGTCGTTACATAGTCATTACCTGGTCTTTACCTGTGCTCCTAGTCATTACCTAGTCATTACCTGTGTCTAGTCATTACCTAGTCATTACCCGGGTCCGTAGTCATTACCTAGTTAATACTTGTGCCCATAATCATTACCTAGTCATTACCTGTGTCCGTAGTCATTACCTAGTCACTACCTGTGTCCGTAGTCATTACCTAGTCACTACCTGTGTCTAGTCATTACCTAGTCATTACCTGTGTCTAGTCATTACCTAGTCATTACCCGGGTCCGTAGTCATTACCTAGTTAATACTTGTGCCCATAATCATTACCTAGTCATTACCTGTGTCCGTAGTCATTACCTAGTCACTACCTGTGTCTAGTCATTACCTAGTCATTACCCGGGTCCGTAGTCATTACCTAGTCATTACCTGTGTCTAGTCATTACCTAGTCATTACCCGGGTCCGTAGTCATTACCTAGTTAATACTTGTGCCCATAATCATTACCTAGTCATTACCTGTGTCCGTAGTCATTACCTAGTCACTACCTGTGTCTGTAGTCATTACCTAGTCACTACCTGTGTCCATAGTCATTACCTAGTCATTACCTGTGTCTAGTCATTACCTAGTCATTACCCGGGTCCGTAGTCATTACCTAGTTAATACTTGTGCCCATAATCATTACCTAGTCATTACCTGTGTCCGTAGTCATTACCTAGTCACTACCTGTGTCCGTAGTCATTACCTAGTCACTACCTGTGTCCATAGTCATTACCTAGTCACTATCTGTGTCTGTAGTCATTACCTGTGCTAGAGCACATGTATAACCTGCCACCAACAATACATTCAATATAAGTGCACCTCATAAACATAACTGGTACAACGTGTATTTCTATCCTTCCTTCGACTATTTTCCGGGCAAACTGATTTTATAGGACACGAAACTGTGCGTGCAGTCGTGCTGTGTGCGTGCAGTTCGTGCTTTGTGCGTGCAGTTCGTGCTGTGTGCGTGCAGTTCGTGCTGTGTGCGTGCAGTTCGTGCTGTGTGCGTGCAGTTCGTGCTGTGTGCGTGCAGTTCGTGCTGTGTACGCGCAGTTCGTGCTGTGTGCGTGCAGTTCGTGCTGTGTGCGTGCAGTTCGTGCTGTGTGCGTGCAGTTCGTGCTGTGTGCGTGCAGTTCGTGCTGTGTGCGTGCAGTTCGTGCTGTGTGCGTGCAGTTCGTGCTGTGTGCGTGCAGTTCGTGCTGTGTGCGTGCAGTTCGTGCTGTGTGCGTGCAGTTCGTGCTGTGTGCGTGCAGTTCGTGCTCTGTGCGCGCAGGTTAGGATCACAATATCACATGCCCACGAATTAGGTCGGCCAAAAAGTTTTTTGAATGTCATCTTTCCGGCATTCTAATGATCATTTTTATATTTTTATTCTCTAAGCCCTGTATTCGGTACAACGAGCATGCTTACGTCAGTGTGCAGCACTAGCAAGCCTCCAAGTGGAGAAGTTCTGATATTTTTGCTTGCATTCGAGCCCGTGAAATGGTGGACCAGGCAGAGCATAACTGACATTTAATGCTTTTTACTTTAAAAAGGAAGGAAGGCAAGAAACCGCCCACAAACATGACATATATTTGCGCAGGTAACTGATGTTTTCGTTCCTTTCTGAAGTTAAAAAGCATTAGATATACTGTAGTTAGTGCTCTGCTTGGTCCACCATTCCAAGGGCTCGAATGCAGGCCAAAGTGTCAGAAATTCTCCACTTGGAGGCTCCTTGCACGCTGACGTAAACATGCTCGTTGTACCGAATACAGGATTTAGAGAATAGGAATATGAAAACAGTCTTTAGAAAACCGGAAAGATGGTATTATAAAAACGAACGAACTTTTTGGCCAGCCCAACGCATTCCCCCTTAGTGAGTGCATTCAGTATCCTCACAAGTACTCCCCACCTCCAGGATGCGGTCATAGGAATAAAAGAACAGGATGAATATAACTCAAGAAATGGGGTTTTCGCGTCGGATCCTTTATTTCTTTGGCAACTAGAAAAAACATCACTCAATTTTACCGTGCGATGAACATTAGCCTCCACAGACAGGAAATCAATCGAGTCAGTCGATGGAAGCTAGTGAACGAAGTTAACATTGATTAAAGCCTCCGCTTCACATCTCCACAACGTAAACGGTTACCGTATCGTTGTCTACTGTAGGGGTTAGTCTTCGTTTGTTCATTTGTGTCTCGCTTCTAAAAAGACGTTCACAGCAAATTTGCTTGTGAAGGAATTGCGCGAGAATCAGAAGGGAAACATGCCAGGTTTGCTGCGCCACATAGCATATTACAGGAGCTGCGGTGAAGTGCCGCGATCTTAGTTTTACAGGCCCGCTTGAGCGGAGTTCTTCGCTAACTTCTAGCCTCTTGTGAACAAATATCTAACATGCGGTGCAATACATACGCACCTGGTTCGTTTTCTATAGAGTGCCTGATTTGATGACCTCGTAATGCTTAAGGCGGTCCACATGATCAAATCATGCGCATAGGCGGTCCACCATTCACACCAACTAACACCCTGTGGGTGCTCCACAACTGGAACACAACTGGCACACAGCTGCCACACAACTGCATCACAACTGGCACACAACTGACCGACAACTGACACACATCTGCCCCACATCTGCCCCACAACTGCCCCACAACTGCCCCGCAACTGGCACACAACTGCCCCGCAACTAGCACACAACTGCCCTACAACTAACACACAACTGCCCCACAACTAACACACAACTGCCCCACAACTAACACACAACTGCCCCACAACTAACACACGACTGCCCCCCAACTAACACACAACTGCCCGCAACTAACACACGACTGCCGCAACTAACACACGACTGCCCCACAACTAACACACAACTGCCCCACAACTAACACACAACTGCCCCACAACTAACACACAACTGCCCCACAACTAACACACAACTGCCCCACAACTAACACACAACTGCCCCACAACTAACACACAACTGCCCCACAACTAACACACGACTGCCCCACAACTAACACACGACTGCCCCACAACTAACACACAACTGCCCCACAACTAACACACAACTGCCCCACAACTAACACACAACTGCCCCACAACTAACACACAACTGCCCGCAACTGCACACAACTGCCCCACAACTAACACACAACTGCCCCACAACTAACACACAACTGCCCCACAACTAACACACAACTGCCCCACAACTAACACACGACTGCCCCACAACTAACACACAACTGCCCCACAACTAACACACAACTGCCCCACAACTAACACACAACTGCCCCACAACTAACACACAACTGCCCCACAACTAACACACGACTGCCCCACAACTAACACACAACTGCCCCACAACTAACACACGACTGCCCCACAACTAACACACGACTGCCCCACAACTAACACACAACTGCCCCACAACTAACACACGACTGCCCCACAACTAACACACGACTGCCCCACAACTAACACACAACTGCCCCACAACTAACACACAACTGCCCGCAACTGGCACACAACTGCCCCACAACTAACACACAACTGCCCCACAACTAACACACAACTGCCCCACAACTAACACACGACTGCCCCACAACTAACACACAACTGCCCCACAACTAACACACAACTGCCCCACAACTAACACACAACTGCCCCACAACTAACACACGACTGCCCCACAACTAACACACGACTGCCCCACAACTAACACACAACTGCCCCACAACTAACACACAACTGCCCCACAACTAACACACAACTGCCCCACAACTAACACACAACTGCCCCACAACTAACACACAACTGCCCCACAACTAACACACAACTGCCCCACAACTAACACACGACTGCCCCACAACTAACACACAACTGCCCCACAACTAACACACAACTGCCCCACAACTAACACACAACTGCCCCACAACTAACACACAACTGCCCCACAACTAACACACAACTGCCCCACAACTAACACACGACTGCCCCACAACTAACACACAACTGCCCCACAACTAACACACAACTGCCCGCAACTAACACACGACTGCCGCAACTAACACACGACTGCCCCACAACTAACACACAACTGCCCCACAACTAACACACAACTGCCCCCCAACTAACACACAACTGCCCCCCAACTAACACACAACTGCCCCCCAACTAACACACAACTGCCCCACAACTAACACACAACTGCCCCCCAACTAACACACAACTGCCCCCCAACTAACACACAACTGCCCCACAACTAACACACAACTGCCCCACAACTAACACACAACTGCCCCCCAACTAACACACAACTGCCCCACAACTAACACACAACTGCCCCCCAACTAACACACAACTGCCCCCCAACTAACACACAACTGCCCGCAACTAACACACGACTGCCGCAACTAACACACAACTGCCCCCCAACTAACACACGACTGCCCCCCAACTAACACACGACTGCCCCCCAACTAACACACAACTGCCCGCAACTAACACACGACTGCCGCAACTAACACACGACTGCCCCACAACTAACACACAACTGCCCCACAACTAACACACAACTGCCCCACAACTAACACACAACTGCCCCACAACTAACACACAACTGCCCGCAACTAACACACAACTGCCCCACAACTAACACACGACTGCCCCACAACTAACACACAACTGCCCGCAACTAACACACAACTGCCCCACAACTAACACACAACTGCCCCACAACTAACACACAACTGCCCGCAACTAACACACAACTGCCCCACAACTAACACACAACTGCCCCACAACTAACACACAACTGCCCCACAACTAACACACGACTGCCCCACAACTAACACACAACTGCCCGCAACTAACACACAACTGCCCCACAACTAACACACGACTGCCCCACAACTAACACACAACTGCCCCACAACTAACACACAACTGCCCCACAACTAACACACAACTGCCCCACAACTAACACACAACTGCCCCACAACTAACACACAACTGCCCCACAACTAACACACGACTGCCCCACAACTAACACACAACTGCCCCACAACTAACACACGACTGCCCCACAACTAACACACAACTGCCCCACAACTAACACACGACTGCCCCACAACTAACACACAACTGCCCCACAACTAACACACAACTGCCCCACAACTAACACACGACTGCCCCACAACTAACACACAACTGCCCCACAACTAACACACGACTGCCCCACAACTAACACACGACTGCCCCACAACTAACACACAACTGCCCCACAACTAACACACAACTGCCCGCAACTAACACACAACTGCCCCACAACTAACACACGACTGCCCCACAACTAACACACAACTGCCCCACAACTAACACACAACTGCCCGCAACTAACACACAACTGCCCCACAACTAACACACAACTGCCCCACAACTAACACACAACTGCCCCACAACTAACACACAACTGCCCCACAACTAACACACAACTGCCCGCAACTAACACACAACTGCCCCACAACTAACACACAACTGCCCCACAACTAACACACAACTGCCCCACAACTAACACACGACTGCCCCACAACTAACACACGACTGCCCCACAACTAACACACAACTGCCCCACAACTAACACACAACTGCCCCACAACTAACACACAACTGCCCCACAACTAACACACAACTGCCCCACAACTAACACACGACTGCCCCACAACTAACACACGACTGCCCCACAACTAACACACAACTGCCCCACAACTAACACACGACTGCCCCACAACTAACACACAACTGCCCCACAACTAACACACAACTGCCCCACAACTAACACACAACTGCCCGCAACTGGCACACAACTGCCCCACAACTAACACACAACTGCCCCACAACTAACACACAACTGCCCCACAACTAACACACGACTGCCCCACAACTAACACACGACTGCCCCACAACTAACACACAACTGCCCGCAACTGGCACACAACTGCCCCACAACTAACACACAACTGCCCCACAACTAACACACAACTGCCCGCAACTGGCACACAACTGCCCCACAACTAACACACAACTGCCCCACAACTAACACACAACTGCCCCACAACTAACACACAACTGCCCCACAACTAACACACAACTGCCCCACAACTAACACACAACTGCCCGCAACTGGCACACAACTGCCCCACAACTAACACACAACTGCCCCACAACTAACACACAACTGCCCCACAACTAACACACGACTGCCCCACAACTAACACACAACTGCCCCACAACTAACACACGACTGCCCCACAACTAACACACAACTGCCCCACAACTAACACACAACTGCCCCACAACTAACACACAACTGCCCCACAACTAACACACAACTGCCCCACAACTAACACACAACTGCCCCACAACTAACACACGACTGCCCCACAACTAACACACAACTGCCCCACAACTAACACACGACTGCCCCACAACTAACACACAACTGCCCCACAACTAACACACGACTGCCCCACAACTAACACACAACTGCCCCACAACTAACACACAACTGCCCCACAACTAACACACGACTGCCCCACAACTAACACACAACTGCCCCACAACTAACACACGACTGCCCCACAACTAACACACGACTGCCCCACAACTAACACACAACTGCCCCACAACTAACACACAACTGCCCGCAACTAACACACAACTGCCCCACAACTAACACACGACTGCCCCACAACTAACACACAACTGCCCCACAACTAACACACAACTGCCCGCAACTAACACACAACTGCCCCACAACTAACACACAACTGCCCCACAACTAACACACAACTGCCCCACAACTAACACACAACTGCCCCACAACTAACACACAACTGCCCGCAACTAACACACAACTGCCCCACAACTAACACACAACTGCCCCACAACTAACACACAACTGCCCCACAACTAACACACGACTGCCCCACAACTAACACACGACTGCCCCACAACTAACACACAACTGCCCCACAACTAACACACAACTGCCCCACAACTAACACACAACTGCCCCACAACTAACACACAACTGCCCCACAACTAACACACGACTGCCCCACAACTAACACACGACTGCCCCACAACTAACACACAACTGCCCCACAACTAACACACGACTGCCCCACAACTAACACACAACTGCCCCACAACTAACACACAACTGCCCCACAACTAACACACAACTGCCCGCAACTGGCACACAACTGCCCCACAACTAACACACAACTGCCCCACAACTAACACACAACTGCCCCACAACTAACACACGACTGCCCCACAACTAACACACGACTGCCCCACAACTAACACACAACTGCCCGCAACTGGCACACAACTGCCCCACAACTAACACACAACTGCCCCACAACTAACACACAACTGCCCGCAACTGGCACACAACTGCCCCACAACTAACACACAACTGCCCCACAACTAACACACAACTGCCCCACAACTAACACACAACTGCCCCACAACTAACACACAACTGCCCCACAACTAACACACAACTGCCCGCAACTGGCACACAACTGCCCCACAACTAACACACAACTGCCCCACAACTAACACACAACTGCCCCACAACTAACACACGACTGCCCCACAACTAACACACAACTGCCCCACAACTAACACACGACTGCCCCACAACTAACACACAACTGCCCCACAACTAACACACAACTGCCCCACAACTAACACACAACTGCCCCACAACTAACACACAACTGCCCCACAACTAACACACAACTGCCCCACAACTAACACACGACTGCCCCACAACTAACACACAACTGCCAAACAACTAACACACAACTGCCCGCAACTGGCACACAACTGCCCGCAACTAACACACGACTGCCGCAACTAACACACAACTGCCCCCCAACTAACACACAACTGCCCCACAACTAACACACGACTGCCCCACAACTAACACACAACTGCCCCACAACTAACACACAACTGCCCCACAACTAACACACAACTGCCCCACAACTAACACACAACTGCCCCCCAACTAACACACAACTGCCCGCAACTAACACACGACTGCCGCAACTAACACACGACTGCCCCACAACTAACACACAACTGCCCCACAACTAACACACAACTGCCCCACAACTAACACACAACTGCCCCCCAACTAACACACAACTGCCCGCAACTAACACACGACTGCCGCAACTAACACACGACTGCCCCACAACTAACACACAACTGCCCCACAACTAACACACAACTGCCCCACAACTAACACACAACTGCCCCACAACTAACACACAACTGCCCCACAACTAACACACAACTGCCCTACAACTAACGCACAACTGCCCCACAACTAACACACAACTGCCCTACAACTAACACACAACTGCCCTACAACTAACACACAACTGCCCCACAACTAACACACAACTGCCCCACAACTAACACACAACTGCCCCACAACTAACACACAACTGCCCGCAACTGGCACACAACTGCCCCACAACTAACACACAACTGCCCCACAACTAACACACAACTGCCCCACAACTAACACACAACTGCCCGCAACTGGCACACAACTGCCCCACAACTAACACACAACTGCCCCACAACTAACACACAACTGCCCCACAACTAACACACAACTGCCCCACAACTAACACACAACTGCCCCACAACTAACACACAACTGCCCCACAACTAACACACAACTGCCCCACAACTAACACACAACTGCCCCACAACTAACACACAACTGCCCCACAACTAACACACAACTGCCCCACAACTAACACACAACTGCCCCACAACTAACACACAACTGCCCCACAACTAACACACAACTGCCCCACAACTAACACACAACTGCCCCCCAACTAACACACAACTGCCCCCCAACTAACACACAACTGCCCGCAACTAACACACAACTGCCCCACAACTAACACACAACTGCCCCACAACTAACACACAACTGCCCCCCAACTAACACACAACTGCCCCCCAACTAACACACAACTGCCCGCAACTAACACACAACTGCCCCACAACTAACACACGACTGCCCCACAACTAACACACGACTGCCCCACAACTAACACACAACTGCCCCACAACTAACACACAACTGCCCCACAACTAACACACGACTGCCCCACAACTAACACACAACTGCCCCACAACTAACACACAACTGCCCCACAACTAACACACAACTGCCCCACAACTAACACACAACTGCCCCACAACTAACACACGACTGCCCCACAACTAACACACAACTGCCCCACAACTAACACACGACTGCCCCACAACTAACACACGACTGCCCCACAACTAACACACAACTGCCCCACAACTAACACACAACTGCCCCACAACTAACACACGACTGCCCCACAACTAACACACAACTGCCCCACAACTAACACACAACTGCCCCACAACTAACACACGACTGCCCCACAACTAACACACAACTGCCCCACAACTAACACACAACTGCCCCACAACTAACACACAACTGCCCCACAACTAACACACAACTGCCCCACAACTAACACACAACTGCCCCACAACTAACACACAACTGCCCCACAACTAACACACAACTGCCCCACAACTAACACACAACTGCCCCACAACTAACACACAACTGCCCCACAACTAACACACAACTGCCCCACAACTAACACACGACTGCCCCACAACTAACACACAACTGCCCCACAACTAACACACGACTGCCCCACAACTAACACACAACTGCCCCACAACTAACACACAACTAACACACGACTGCCCCACAACTAACACACGACTGCCCCACAACTAACACACGACTGCCCCACAACTAACACACGACTGCCCCACAACTAACACACGACTGCCCCACAACTAACACACAACTGCCCCACAACTAACACACAACTGCCCCACAACTAACACACGACTGCCCCACAACTAACACACGACTGCCCCACAACTAACACACAACTGCCCCACAACTAACACACGACTGCCCCACAACTAACACACAACTGCCCCACAACTAACACACGACTGCCCCACAACTAACACACAACTGCCCCACAACTAACACACAACTAACACACGACTGCCCCACAACTAACACACGACTGCCCCACAACTAACACACGACTGCCCCACAACTAACACACGACTGCCCCACAACTAACACACAACTGCCCCACAACTAACACACAACTGCCCCACAACTAACACACAACTGCCCCACAACTAACACACAACTGCCCCACAACTAACACACAACTGCCCCACAACTAACACACAACTGCCCCACAACTAACACACAACTGCCCCACAACTAACACACAACTGCCCCACAACTAACACACGACTGCCCCACAACTAACACACAACTGCCCCACAACTAACACACGACTGCCCCACAACTAACACACGACTGCCCCACAACTAACACACAACTGCCCCACAACTAACACACAACTGCCCCACAACTAACACACAACTGCCCCACAACTAACACACAACTGCCCCACAACTAACACACAACTGCCCCACAACTAACACACAACTGCCCCACAACTAACACACAACTGCCCCACAACTAACACACGACTGCCCCACAACTAACACACGACTGCCCCACAACTAACACACAACTGCCCCACAACTAACACACAACTGCCCCACAACTAACACACGACTGCCCCACAACTAACACACGACTGCCCCACAACTAACACACAACTGCCCCACAACTAACACACAACTGCCCCACAACTAACACACAACTGCCCCACAACTAACACACGACTGCCCCACAACTAACACACAACTGCCCCACAACTAACACACAACTGCCCCACAACTAACACACAACTGCCCCACAACTAACACACAACTGCCCCACAACTAACACACAACTGCCCCACAACTAACACACGACTGCCCCACAACTAACACACGACTGCCCCACAACTAACACACAACTGCCCCACAACTAACACACAACTGCCCCACAACTAACACACAACTGCCCCACAACTAACACACAACTGCCCCACAACTAACACACAACTGCCCCACAACTAACACACAACTGCCCCACAACTAACACACAACTGCCCCACAACTAACACACGACTGCCCCACAACTAACACACAACTGCCCCACAACTAACACACAACTGCCCCACAACTAACACACAACTGCCCCACAACTAACACACGACTGCCCCACAACTAACACACGACTGCCCCACAACTAACACACAACTGCCCGCAACTAACACACAACTGCCCCACAACTAACACACAACTGCCCCACAACTAACACACAACTGCCCCACAACTAACACACGACTGCCCCACAACTAACACACAACTGCCCCACAACTAACACACAACTGCCCCACAACTAACACACAACTGCCCCACAACTAACACACAACTGCCCCACAACTAACAAACGACTGCCCCACAACTAACACACAACTGCCCCACAACTAACACACGACTGCCCCACAACTAACACACAACTGCCCCACAACTAACACACAACTGCCCCACAACTAACACACAACTGCCCCACAACTAACACACAACTGCCCCACAACTAACACACGACTGCCCCACAACTAACACACAACTGCCCCACAACTAACACACGACTGCCCCACAACTAACACACAACTGCCCCACAACTAACACACAACTGCCCCACAACTAACACACAACTGCCCCACAACTAACACACAACTGCCCCACAACTAACACACGACTGCCCCACAACTAACACACGACTGCCCCACAACTAACACACAACTGCCCCACAACTAACACACAACTGCCCCCCAACTAACACACAACTGCCCGCAACTAACACACAACTGCCCCCCAACTAACACACAACTGCCCCACAACTAACACACAACTGCCCCACAACTAACACACAACTGCCCCACAACTAACACACAACTGCCCCACAACTAACACACGACTGCCCCACAACTAACACACAACTGCCCCACAACTAACACACAACTGCCCCACAACTAACACACGACTGCCCCACAACTAACACACAACTGCCCCACAACTAACACACGACTGCCCCACAACTAACACACAACTGCCCGCAACTAACACACAACTGCCCCACAACTAACACACAACTGCCCCACAACTAACACACAACTGCCCCACAACTAACACACGACTGCCCCACAACTAACACACAACTGCCCCACAACTAACACACGACTGCCCCCCAACTAACACACAACTGCCCCCCAACTAACACACAACTGCCTCACAACTAACACACAACTGCCCCACAACTAACACACGACTGCCCCCCAACTAACACACAACTGCCCCACAACTAACACACGACTGCCCCCCAACTAACACACAACTGCCCCACAACTAACACACAACTGCCCCACAACTAACACACAACTGCCCCACAACTAACACACGACTGCCCCACAACTAACACACGACTGCCCCACAACTAACACACAACTGCCCCCCAACTAACACACGACTGCCCCACAACTAACACACGACTGCCCCACAACTAACACACAACTGCCCCACAACTAACACACGACTGCCCCACAACTAACACACAACTGCCCCCCAACTAACACACGACTGCCCCACAACTAACACACAACTGCCCCACAACTAACACACAACTGCCCCACAACTAACACACAACTGCCCCCCAACTAACACACAACTGCCCCACAACTAACACACAACTGCCCCACAACTAACACACAACTGCCCCACAACTAACACACAACTGCCCCACAACTAACACACGACTGCCCCACAACTAACACACAACTGCCCCACAACTAACACACAACTGCCCCACAACTAACACACAACTGCCCCACAACTAACACACAACTGCCCCACAACTAACACACAACTGCCCCACAACTAACACACAACTGCCCCCCAACTAACACACAACTGCCCCCCAACTAACACACAACTGCCCGCAACTAACACACGACTGCCGCAACTAACACACAACTGCCCCCCAACTAACACACGACTGCCCCCCAACTAACACACAACTGCCCCACAACTAACACACAACTGCCCCACAACTAACACACGACTGCCGCAACTAACACACAACTGCCCCCCAACTAACACACGACTGCCCCCCAACTAACACACAACTGCCCCCCAACTAACACACAACTGCCCCCCAACTAACACACGACTGCCCCCCAACTAACACACGACTGCCCCACAACTAACACACAACTGCCCCCCAACTAACACACAACTGCCCCCCAACTAACACACAACTGCCCCACAACTAACACACGACTGCCGCAACTAACACACAACTGCCCCCCAACTAACACACGACTGCCCCCCAACTAACACACAACTGCCCCACAACTAACACACAACTGCCCCACAACTAACACACAACTGCCCCACAACTAACACACAACTGCCCCACAACTAACACACAACTGCCCCACAACTAACACACAACTGCCCCACAACTAACACACGACTGCCCCACAACTAACACACAACTGCCCCACAACTAACACACAACTGCCCCACAACTAACACACAACTGCCCCACAACTAACACACGACTGCCCCACAACTAACACACGACTGCCCCACAACTAACACACAACTGCCCCACAACTAACACACAACTGCCCCCCAACTAACACACAACTGCCCGCAACTAACACACAACTGCCCCCCAACTAACACACAACTGCCCCACAACTAACACACAACTGCCCCACAACTAACACACAACTGCCCCACAACTAACACACAACTGCCCCACAACTAACACACGACTGCCCCACAACTAACACACAACTGCCCCACAACTAACACACAACTGCCCCACAACTAACACACGACTGCCCCACAACTAACACACAACTGCCCCACAACTAACACACGACTGCCCCACAACTAACACACAACTGCCCGCAACTAACACACAACTGCCCCACAACTAACACACAACTGCCCCACAACTAACACACAACTGCCCCACAACTAACACACGACTGCCCCACAACTAACACACAACTGCCCCACAACTAACACACGACTGCCCCCCAACTAACACACAACTGCCCCCCAACTAACACACAACTGCCTCACAACTAACACACAACTGCCCCACAACTAACACACGACTGCCCCCCAACTAACACACAACTGCCCCACAACTAACACACGACTGCCCCCCAACTAACACACAACTGCCCCACAACTAACACACAACTGCCCCACAACTAACACACAACTGCCCCACAACTAACACACGACTGCCCCACAACTAACACACGACTGCCCCACAACTAACACACAACTGCCCCCCAACTAACACACGACTGCCCCACAACTAACACACGACTGCCCCACAACTAACACACAACTGCCCCACAACTAACACACGACTGCCCCCCAACTAACACACAACTGCCCCCCAACTAACACACGACTGCCCCACAACTAACACACAACTGCCCCACAACTAACACACAACTGCCCCACAACTAACACACAACTGCCCCCCAACTAACACACAACTGCCCCACAACTAACACACAACTGCCCCACAACTAACACACAACTGCCCCACAACTAACACACAACTGCCCCACAACTAACACACAACTGCCCCACAACTAACACACGACTGCCCCACAACTAACACACAACTGCCCCACAACTAACACACAACTGCCCCACAACTAACACACAACTGCCCCACAACTAACACACAACTGCCCCACAACTAACACACAACTGCCCCACAACTAACACACAACTGCCCCCCAACTAACACACAACTGCCCCCCAACTAACACACAACTGCCCGCAACTAACACACGACTGCCGCAACTAACACACGACTGCCCCCCAACTAACACACGACTGCCCCCCAACTAACACACAACTGCCCCACAACTAACACACAACTGCCCCACAACTAACACACGACTGCCGCAACTAACACACAACTGCCCCCCAACTAACACACGACTGCCCCCCAACTAACACACAACTGCCCCCCAACTAACACACAACTGCCCCCCAACTAACACACGACTGCCCCCCAACTAACACACGACTGCCCCACAACTAACACACAACTGCCCCCCAACTAACACACAACTGCCCCCCAACTAACACACAACTGCCCCACAACTAACACACGACTGCCGCAACTAACACACAACTGCCCCCCAACTAACACACGACTGCCCCCCAACTAACACACAACTGCCCCACAACTAACACACAACTGCCCCACAACTAACACACAACTGCCCCACAACTAACACACAACTGCCCCACAACTAACACACAACTGCCCCACAACTAACACACAACTGCCCCACAACTAACACACGACTGCCCCACAACTAACACACAACTGCCCCACAACTAACACACAACTGCCCCACAACTAACACACAACTGCCCCACAACTAACACACGACTGCCCCACAACTAACACACAACTGCCCCACAACTAACACACGACTGCCCCACAACTAACACACAACTGCCCCACAACTAACACACAACTGCCCCACAACTAACACACGACTGCCCCACAACTAACACACAACTGCCCCCCAACTAACACACAACTGCCCCACAACTAACACACAACTGCCCCACAACTAACACACAACTGCCCCACAACTAACACACAACTGCCCCACAACTAACACACGACTGCCCCACAACTAACACACGACTGCCCCACAACTAACACACGACTGCCCCACAACTAACACACGACTGCCCCACAACTAACACACAACTGCCCCACAACTAACACACAACTGCCCCACAACTAACACACAACTGCCCCACAACTAACACACAACTGCCCCACAACTAACACACAACTGCCCCACAACTAACACACAACTGCCCCACAACTAACACACGACTGCCCCACAACTAACACACAACTGCCCCACAACTAACACACAACTGCCCCACAACTAACACACAACTGCCCCACAACTAACACACAACTGCCCCACAACTAACACACAACTGCCCGCAACTGGCACACAACTGCCCCACAACTAACGCACAACTGCCCCACAACTAACACACAACTGCCCGCAACTAACACACGACTGCCGCAACTAACACACGACTGCCCCACAACTAACACACAACTGCCCCACAACTAACACACAACTGCCCCACAACTAACACACAACTGCCCCACAACTAACACACAACTGCCCGCAACTGGCACACAACTGCCCCACAACTAACACACAACTGCCCGCAACTAACACACAACTGCCCCACAACTAACACACAACTGCCCCACAACTAACACACAACTGCCCCACAACTAACACACAACTGCCCCACAACTAACACACAACTGCCCCACAACTAACACACAACTGCCCGCAACTGGCACACAACTGCCCCACAACTAACACACAACTGCCCCACAACTAACACACAACTGCCCCACAACTAACACACAACTGCCCGCAACTAACACACAACTGCCCCACAACTAACACACAACTGCCCCACAACTAACACACAACTGCCCCACAACTAACACACAACTGCCCCACAACTAACACACAACTGCCCCACAACTAACACACGACTGCCCGCAACTGGCACACAACTGCCCCACAACTAACACACAACTGCCCCACAACTAACACACAACTGCCCCACAACTAACACACAACTGCCCCACAACTAACACACAACTGCCCCACAACTAACACACAACTGCCCCACAACTAACACACAACTGCCCCACAACTAACACACGACTGCCCCACAACTAACACACAACTGCCCCACAACTAACACACAACTGCCCCACAACTAACACACAACTGCCCCACAACTAACACACAACTGCCCCACAACTAACACACAACTGCCCGCAACTGGCACACAACTGCCCCACAACTAACACACGACTGCCCCACAACTAACACACAACTGCCCCACAACTAACACACAACTGCCCCACAACTAACACACAACTGCCCGCAACTGGCACACAACTGCCCCACAACTAACACACAACTGCCCCACAACTAACACACAACTGCCCCACAACTAACACACAACTGCCCGCAACTGGCACACAACTGCCCCACAACTAACACACAACTGCCCCACAACTAACACACAACTGCCCGCAACTGGCACACAACTGCCCCACAACTAACACAACTGCCCCACAACTAACACACAACTGCCCGCAACTAACACACAACTGCCCCACAACTAACACACAACTGCCCCACAACTAACACACAACTGCCCCACAACTAACACACAACTGCCCCACAACTAACACACAACTGCCCCACAACTAACACACAACTGCCCGCAACTAACACACAACTGCCCCACAACTAACACACAACTGCCCCACAACTAACACACAACTGCCCCACAACTAACACACAACTGCCCCACAACTAACACACAACTGCCCGCAACTAACACACAACTGCCCCGCAACTAACACACAACTGCCCCACAACTAACACACAACTGCCCCACAACTAACACACAACTGCCCGCAACTGGCACACAACTGCCCGCAACTGGCACACAACTGCCCCACAACTAACACACAACTGCCCCACAACTAACACACAACTGCCCCACAACTAACACACAACTGCCCGCAACTGGCACACAACTGCCCCACAACTAACACACAACTGCCCACAACTAACACACGACTGCCCCACAACTAACACACAACTGCCCCACAACTAACACACAACTGCCCCACAACTAACACACAACTGCCCGCAACTGGCACACAACTGCCCGCAACTGGCACACAACTGCCCGCAACTGGCACACAACTGCCCGCAACTGGCACACAACTGCCCCACAACTAACACACAACTGCCCCACAACTAACACACAACTGCCCACAACTAACACACAACTGCCCCACAACTAACACACAACTGCCCGCAACTGGCACACAACTGCCCGCAACTGGCACACAACTGCCCGCAACTGGCACACAACTGCCCCACAACTAACACACAACTGCCCCACAACTAACACACAACTGCCCACAACTAACACACAACTGCCCCACAACTAACACACAACTGCCCCACAACTAACACACAACTGCCCCACAACTAACACACAACTGCCCGCAACTGGCACACAACTGCCCGCAACACACGCTCAGGAGCTCCCCGTCTTAGGCAACTCGTCTGTCTTTGTGCGCCCCGACACCTCACAGCAGATAACGCGAGGCTTCCGGCGCTGTCCTGCTGCTGCAGCTGCGCGGGCACCAGCCGTAATTAACGCTGCTCTCGTGTCCTGCAGGCCAGTGTGCGCAGTGTGCGGTGAGCCGTGGCCAGTGTACAGTATGTAACGAGAAGTGCACATTGTACAGTGTGTAGCGAGAAGTGTTCAGTTAGCGATGAAATTATTCGTACACCCTTCGTCTCTCAAAACTTTATAGAATTGCTCAAAAATTATTGTTGCCACAGGCTTAAGACTTACACAGGGTGTGGAGCACACATTTGTGACAATAATACTAAATTTTTAGGGCAAAATATAGTTTCTGAAAGATTTAGCAAGTAGGACTTCAGAAACACGGAAAGATGAAATTATTGATAAAAATAAGAACATTGGATTTCATTGTGAAGTACTTACCGTTATACTTGTTTTCTTAAAGAAATGGTGTCTTATATGTTCTTGAACATTTCTAGATGTGAGATCATTCTAGAAAATTGTGCCAGAGCTAACGGGGAGCCAAAGGAGTATAGCTTTGTCATTCGTACACTAGCGCCACGATGGGGAAAACTAAGGAACTCGGTGTGGACCTCAGACAGAAGATTATTGACTGCCACAAAGCTGGAAATAGTTATGGCGACATATCTAAGCGTTTGGGCATCCCAAGGTCTACAGTACAATTTTTATAAAAAGTTTGCTAAGTTTGGTACTGTAGAAATGTTGCCTGGGCGTGGTCGCAAACAAAAACTCTCGGAGAGAACTTCTCTAAAATTGTATCTTGAGGTCAACGCTAATCCACGAGTGAAGCTAGACGAAATTGTCGAGAGATTGAACGCTCAGGGAACTAGCGTGAGCAATCGCACAATTCAGCGCTGTCTGAACAAGGAAGGCCTACACGGACGCCGACCTCAAAGGACTCCACTCCACAAACCATGTCATGTTGCTGCTCGCTTGAACTTCGCGAAGTAATACCTGGATAAGGACAGAGGCTTTTGGGAGAGAGTATTATGAAGTGACGAAACCAAAATCGAGCTTTTTGGGCACAATGACGAGAAGAAGGTTTGGCGTGAGAATGGTGAAGCTTTCCTGCCGAAGAGCACTGACATGTGCTAACAGTTGAACACGGAGGTGGATCACTGATGTTTTGGTGTTGTTTTGCTGTATCGGGTACTGGAAAATTGGTTGCAATCGAAGGGAAGATGAACTCTGATAACTATATTTCTATTTTGGACGAAAACCTGAAGGTATCAGCTCATAGTTTGGGACTTGGAAGGCGGTGGGTCTTTCAACAAGACAATGACCCAAAGCACACGGCCAAGTTTACAAGTAGCTGGCTCCAAAAAAAATAAGATAAATGTGCTGCCATGGCATTTGAAGAGTCCTGATCTCAATCCCATTGAATATTTTTTGTCAGGAATTAAAAGTCAACATCAACAAGAGAGCTCCAAAGAATCTTCAGGAATTGAAACGCATCGCCACTGAAGAATAGAACAACATTTCAACGGGAACTAGGGAAAAGCATGTCAATAAACAACAATAGAAGGTTTTTAAATGTTATGAAGATGAAAGGTCACGCAATTGATTATTAAAACTGTACTCAAGTGGTAGATTCGCCTCAATAAAGTGTAATACTACTCACTGTATGAATAATTTTGTTTAATCGTGTTTCTAATGTTCAACTTGTTAAATCCTTAGAAAATAATATTTTGTTCTAGAAACTTCGTACTGAGTCACTAACATGGGCTTCACACCCTGTGAAAATTTTATGCCTGTGGCAACAATAGTTTTTGAGTAATTCTAGAGTTTTGAAAGACGAGGGGTGTACGAATAATTTCGTCGTTAACTCTACAGTGTGCTGTGAGCGGTGGGCTGTGTGCAGTGTGTAACTATGTAGAAGCGTACATTTTACAGTGTGCGATGGACAGTGTAGTGTGCGGCAGACAGTGTAGTGTGCGGCAGACAGTGTAGTGTGCGGCAGACAGTGTAGTGTGCGGCAGACAGTGTAGTGTGCGGCAGACAGTGTAGTGTGCAGCAGACAGTGTAGTGTGCGGCAGACAGTGTAGTGTGCGGCAGACAGTGTAGTGTGCGGCAGACAGTGTAGTGTGCGGCAGACAGTGTAGTGTGCGGCAGACAGTGTAGTGTGCGGCAGACAGTGTAGTGTGCGGCAGACAGTGTAGTGTGCGGCAGACAGTGTAGTGTGCGGCAGACAGTGTAGTGTGCGGCAGACAGTGTAGTGTGCAGCAGACAGTGTAGTGTGCGGCAGACAGTGTAGTGTGCGGCAGACAGTGTAGTGTGCGGCAGACAGTGTAGTGTGCGACAGACAGTGTAGTGTGCGACAGACAGTGTAGTGTGCGGCAGACAGTGTAGTGTGCGGCAGACAGTGTAGTGTGCAGCAGACAGTGTGGTGTGCGGCAGACAGTGTAGTGTGCGGCAGACAGTGTAGTGTGCGGCAGACAGTGTGGTGTGCGGCAGACAGTGTAGTGTGCGGCAGACAGTGTAGTGTGCGGCAGACAGTGTAGTGTGCGGCAGACAGTGTAGTGTGCGGCAGACAGTGTAGTGTGCGGCAGACAGTGTAGTGTGCAGCAGACAGTGTAGTGTGCGGCAGACAGTGTAGTGTGCGGCAGACAGTGTAGTGTGCGGCAGACAGTGTGGTGTGCGGCAGACAGTGTAGTGTGCGGCAGACAGTGTAGTGTGCGGCAGACAGTGTAGTGTGCGGCAGACAGTGTAGTGTGCGGCAGACAGTGTAGTGTGCGGCAGACAGTGTAGTGTGCAGCAGACAGTGTAGTGTGCGGCAGACAGTGTAGTGTGCGGCAGACAGTGTAGTGTGCGGCAGACAGTGTAGTGTGCGGCAGACAGTGTAGTGTGCGGCAGACAGTGTAGTGTGCAGCAGACAGTGTAGTGTGCGGCAGACAGTGTAGTGTGCGGCAGACAGTGTAGTGTGCGACAGACAGTGTAGTGTGCGGCAGACAGTGTAGTGTGCGGCAGACAGTGTAGTGTGCAGCAGACAGTGTAGTGTGCGGCAGACGGTGTAGTGTGCGGCAGACAGTGTAGTGTGCGGCAGACAGTGTAGTGTGCGGCAGACAGTGTAGTGTGCGGCAGACAGTGTAGTGTGCGACAGACAGTGTAGTGTGCGGCAGACAGTGTAGTGTGCGGCAGACAGTGTAGTGTGCAGCAGACAGTGTAGTGTGCAGCAGACAGTGTAGTGTGCGGCAGACGGTGTAGTGTGCGGCAGACAGTGTAGTGTGCGGCAGACAGTGTAGTGTGCGGCAGACAGTGTAGTGTGCGGCAGACAGTGAAGTGTGCGGCAGACAGTGTACAATGTGCGGAGGACAGTGTACAGTGTGCGGTGGAGAGAGTACACTGTGCTGTAGGGTTTCAGTACTGTAGAGTGTGCAGCACAGTAAATGTAACCTCCACATCCTACAGCTGCCACCAGTCCTACCAACTAACTCTGCACTGCTGCATCACGCTGCACTGCTGCATCACGCTGCACTGCTGCATCACGCTGCACTGCTGCATCACGCTGCACTGCTGCATCACGCTGCACTGCTGCATCACGCTGCACTGCTGCATCACGCTGCACTGCTGCATCACGCTGCACTGCTGCATCACGCTGCACTGCTGCATCACGCTGCACTGCTGCATCACGCTGCACTGCTGCATCACGCTGCACTGCTGCATCACGCTGCACTGCTGCATCACGCTGCACTGCTTCATCACGCTGCACTGCTTCATCACGCTGCACTGCTTCATCACGCTGCACTGCTGCATCACGCTGCACTGCTGCATCACGCTGCACTGCTGCATCACGCTGCACTGCTGCATCACGCTGCATTGCTGCATCACGCTGCACTGCTGCATCACGCTGCACTGCTGCATCACGCTGCACTGCTGCATCACGCTGCACTGCTGCATCACGCTGCACTGCTGCATCACTGCATCACGCTTCACTGCTGCATCACGCTTCACTGCTGCATCACGCTGCACTGCTGCATCACGCTGCACTGCTGCATCACGCTGCACTGCTGTATCACGCTGCATTGCTGCATCACGCTGCATTGCTGCATCACGCTGCACTGCTGCATCACGCTGCACTGCTGCATCACGCTGCACTGCTGCATCACGCTGCACTGCTGCATCACGCTGCACTGCTGCATCACGCTGCACTGCTGTATCACGCTGCACTGCTGCATCACGCTGCACTGCTGCATCACGCTGCACTTCTGCATCACGCTGCACTGCTGCATCACGCTGCACTGCTTCATCACGCTGCACTGCTTCATCACGCTGCACTGCTTCATCACGCTGCACTGCTGCATCACGCTGCACTGCTGCATCACGCTGCACTGCTGCATCACGCTGCACTGCTGTATCACGCTGCACTGCTGCATCACGCTGCACTGCTGCATCACTGCATCACGCTTCACTGCTGCATCACGCTTCACTGCTGCATCACGCTGCACTGCTGCATCACGCTTCACTGCTGCATCACGCTGCACTGCTGCATCACGCTGCACTGCTGCATCACGCTGCACTGCTGTATCACGCTGCACTGCTGCATCACGCTGCACTGCTGCATCACGCTTCACTGCTGCATCACGCTGCACTGCTGCATCACGCTGCACTGCTGCATCACGCTGCACTGCTGTATCACGCTGCACTGCTGCATCACGCTGCACTGCTGTATCACGCTGCACTGCTGCATCACGCTGCACTGCTGCATCACGCTTCACTACTGCATCACGCTGCACTGCTGTATCACGCTGCACTGCTGCATCACGCTGCACTGCTGCATCACGCTGCACTGCTGCATCACTGCATCACGCTTCACTGCTGCATCACGCTGCACTGCTGCATCACGCTTCACTGCTGCATCACGCTGCACTGCTGCATCACGCTTCACTGCTGCATCACGCTGCACTGCTGCATCACGCTGCACTGCTGCATCACGCTTCACTACTGCATCACGCTGCACTGCTGTATCACGCTGCACTGCTGCATCACGCTGCACTGCTGCATCACTGCATCACGCTTCACTGCTGCATCACGCTGCACTGCTGTATCACGCTGCACTGCTGTATCACGCTGCACTGCTGCATCACTGCATCACGCTTCACTGCCTGAACGATGAAGTCAACTGTGTGCCCAGAATATTATGTGCTTAGCATTATCTGCTGTAGCAGATAATGCTAATCATTAGATATTAATGATGATAGTAAAACTAGTAATGCTGACAGATAATGCTAATAAGATATTAATGCTAATAGTAATGATATTAATGCTAACCGATAATGCTAATAATAAGATGTTGAGGTGCACTCTTGCTAGACCTCATTTAATTCCAGTCAAGAATTTGTCTATGTTCTTTATTCATGTCCAATTGTGGTAGAACATCACCTATAGAATTTGAGGGAATTGAGTGATGTGTTCGACATGTGGAACGGACTGTGACGAAACTTCATGCTATGGTCACTGTCAACAGAGAGAAATGGGCCTAAATTCCGGATAAATTTTGTGATCATGTTCAATTAAATATATTTTTTCATTATTTTAGTTGATAGTTTTGATGAAGATCGAAGGGAAGCGTTGAGAACACATAGCGGCAAATAAGAGACTTCAGATTGGCTTCGAGTCGGTGTGATCATTTGTGTGAGGAACGTGACATTTTTTGTATGTCATGTTTGTTTTTTGCGTTGAACTACCGATATTTAAAAAATTCCTATGTTTATTCTTCAGGTGCGTTTAGTGTTCAGGTGTGTTTAGTGTTCGGGTGTGTTTAGTGTTCGGGTGTGTTTAGTGTTCGGGTGTGTTTAGTGTTCGGGTGTGTTTAGTGTTCGGGTGTGTTTAGTGTTCGGGTATGCTTAGTGTTCGGGTATGCTTAGTGTTCGGGTGTGTTTAGTGTTCGGGTCGGTTTAGTGTTCGGGTATGCTTAGTGTTCGGGTATGCTTAGTGTTCGGGTGTGTTTAGTGTTCGGGTGTGTTTAGTGTTCGGGTGTGTTTAGTGTTCGGGTGTGTTTAGTGTTTTGGTGTGTTTAGTGTTCGGGTGTGTTTAGTGTTCGGGTGTGTTTAGTGTTTTGGTGTGTTTAGTGTTCGAGTATGCTTAGTGTTCGGGTGTGTTTAGTGTTCGGGTGTGTTTAGTGTTCGGGTGTGTTTAGTGTTCGGGTGTGTTTAGTGTTCGGGTGTGTTTAGTGTTCGGGTGTGTTTAGTGTTCAGGTGTGTTTAGTGTTCGGGTATGCTTAGTGTTCGGGTATGCTTAGTGTTCGGGTATGCTTAGTGTTCGGGTGTGTTTAGTGTTCGGGTGTGTTTAGTGTTCGGGTGTGTTTAGTGTTCGGGTGTGTTTAGTGTTTTGGTGTGTTTAGTGTTCGGGTGTGTTTAGTGTTCGGGTGTGTTTAGTGTTCAGGTGTGTTTAGTGTTCGGATATGCTTAGTGTTCGGGTATGCTTAGTGTTCGGGTGTGTTTAGTGTTCGGGTGTGTTTAGTGTTCGGGTGTGTTTAGTGTTCGGGTGTGTTTAGTGTTTTGGTGTGTTTAGTGTTCGGGTGTGTTTAGTGTTCGGGTGTGTTTAGTGTTCAGGTGTGTTTAGTGTTCGGGTATGCTTAGTGTTCGGGTATGCTTAGTGTTCGGGTGTGTTTAGTGTTCGGGTGTGTTTAGTGTTCGGGTGTGTTTAGTGTTCGGGTGTGTTTAGTGTTCAGGTGTATTTAGTGTTCGGGTATGCTTAGTGTTCGGGTGTGTTTAGTGTTCGGGTGTGTTTAGTGTTCGGGTGTGTTTAGTGTTTTGGTGTGTTTAGTGTTCGGGTGTGTTTAGTGTTCGGGTGTGTTTAATGTTTTGGTGTGTTTAGTGTTCGGGTGTGTTTAGTGTTTTGGTGTGTTTAGTGTTCGGGTGTGTTTAGTGTTCGGGTGTGTTTAGTGTTCGGGTGTGTTTAGTGTTTTGGTGTGTTTAGTGTTCGGGTGTGTTTAGTGTTCGGGTGTGTTTAGTGTTTTTGTGTGTTTAGTGTTCGGGTGTGTTTAGTGTTTTGGTGTGTTTAGTGTTCGGGTGTGTTTAGTGTTCGGGTGTGTTTAGTGTTCGGGTGTGTTTAGTGTTCGGGTGTGTTTAGTGTTCGGGTGTGTTTAGTGTTCGGGTGTGTTTAGTGTTCGGGTATGTTTAGTGTTCGGGTGTGTTTAGTGTTCGGGTATGTTTAGTGTTCGGGTGTGTTTAGTGTTCGGGTGTGTTTAGTGTTCGGGTGTGTTAAGTGTTCGGGTGTGTTTAGTGTTTTGGTGTGTTTAGTGTTCGGGTGTGTTTAGTGTTTTGGTGTGTTTAGTGTTTTGGTGTGTTTAGTGTTTGGGTGTGTTTAGTGTTTTGGTGTGTTTAGTGTTTTGGTGTGTTTAGTGTTCGGGTGTGTTTAGTGTTCGGGTGTGTTTAGTGTTCGGGTGTGTTTAGTGTTCGGGTGTGTTTAGTGTTCGGGTGTGTTTAGTGTTCGGGTGTGTTTAGTGTTCGGGTGTGTTTAGTGTTCGGGTGTGTTTAGTGTTCGGGTGTGTTTAGTGTTCGGGTGTGTTTAGTGTTCGGACCTGCAAACACAAACGAATACTTCGGACCTTTAGTGTTCGGACGCAGCTGCAAGCACCTCCAGGTGCGGGTGCGTGCAGGTGCGTGCAGGTGCGTGCAGGTGCGTGCAGGTGCGTGCAGGTGCGTGCAGGTGCGTGCAGGTGCGTGCATGTGCGTGCAGGTGCGTGCAGGTGCGTGCAGGTGCGTGCAGGTGCGTGCAGGTGCGTGCAGGTGCGTGCAGGTGCGTGCAGGTGCGTGCAGGTGCGTGCAGGTGCGTGCAGGTGCGTGCAGGTGCGTGCAGGTGCGTGCAGGTGCGTGCAGGTGCTTGCAGGTGCGTGCAGGTGCGTGCAGGTGCGTGCAGGTGCGTGCAGGTGCGTGCAGGTGCGTGCAGGTGCGTGCAGGTGCGTGCAGGTGCGTGCAGGTGCGTGCAGGTGCGTGCAGGTGCGTGCAGGTGCGTGCAGGTGCGTGCAGGTGCGTGCAGGTGCGTGCAGGTGCGTGCAGGTGCGTGCAGGTGCGTGCAGGTGCGTGCAGGTGCGTGCAGGTGCGTGCAGGTGCGTGCAGGTGCGTGCAGGTGCGTGCAGGTGCGTGCAGGTGCGTGCAGGTGCGTGCAGGTGCGTGCAGGTGCGTGCAGGTGCGTGCAGGTGCGTGCAGGTGCGTGTGCAGGTGCGTGTGCAGGTGCATGTGCAGGTGCGTGCAGGTGCGTGCAGGTGCGTGCAGGTGCGTGCAGGTGCGTGCAGGTGCGTGCAGGTGCGTGCAGGTGCGTGCAGGTGCGTGCAGGTGCGTGCAGGTGCGTGTGCAGGTGCATGTGCAGGTGCGTGCAGGTGCGTGCAGTTGTGTGCAGTTACGTGCAGGAGCGTGTAAAGATGCTCCATGTTACTCAGCTGCGGCGTGTAACTGTCAAAACTGCGTTGGAGAGTTGCGCTGTCGCGGCTGTTTACCTCGAGTCGCGCATCCTGTTGTGCTGATAGTGGCTGTTGTTGTGCTGCTGACACTGCGCTGCTGACACTGCGCTGCTGACTCTGCGCTGCTGACTCTGCGCTGCTGACTCTGCGCTGCTGACACTGCGCTGCTGACTCTGCGCTGCTGACTCTGCGCTGCTGACACTGCGCTGCTGACACTGCGCTGCTGACTCTGCGCTGCTGACTCTGCGCTGCTGACACTGCGCTGCTGACTCTGCGCTGCTGACACTGCGCTGCTGACACTGCGCTGCTGACACTGCGCTGCTGACACGCGCCGCTGACACGCGCCGATGACACTGCGCTGCTGCCTCTGCGCTGCTGCCTCTGCGCTGCTGCCTCTGCGCTGCTGACTCTGCGCTGCTGACTCTGCGCTGCTGACTCTGCGCTGCTGACTCTGCGCTGCTGACTCTGCGCTGCTGACTCTGCGCTGCTGACTCTGCGCTGCTGACTCTGCGCTGCTGACTCTGCGCTGCTGACTCTGCGCTGCTGACTCTGCGCTGCTGACTCTGCGCTGCTGACTCTGCGCTGCTGACTCTGCGCTGCTGACTCTGCGCTGCTGACTCTGCGCTGCTGACTCTGCGCTGCTGACTCTGCGCTGCTGACTCTGCGCTGCTGACTCTGCGCTGCTGACTCTGCGCTGCTGACTCTGCGCTGCTGACTCTGCGCTGCTGACTCTGCGCTGCTGACTCTGCGCTGCTGACTCTGCGCTGCTGACTCTGCGCTGCTGACTCTGCGCTGCTGACTCTGCGCTGCTGACTCTGCGCTGCTGACTCTGCGCTGCTGACTCTGCGCTGCTGACACTGCGCTGCTGACACTGCGCTGCTGACACTGCGCTGCTGAAACTGCGCTGCTGAAACTGCGCTGCTGACACTGCGCTGCTGACACTGCGCTGCTGACACTGCGCTGCTGACACTGCGCTGCTGACACTGCGCTGCTGACACTGCGCTGCTGACACTGCGCTGCTGACACTGCGCTGCTGACACTGCGCTGTTGACACGCGCTGCTGACACGGGCTGCTGACACGCGCTGCTGACACTGCGCTGCTGACACGTGCTGCTGACACTGCGCTGTTGACACGTGCTGCTGTCACTGCGCTGCTGACACGTGCTGCTGACACTGCGCTGTTGACACGCGCTGCTGACACTGCGCTGCTGACACGTGCTGCTGACACTGCGCTGTTGACACGCGCTGCTGACACGGGCTGCTGACACGCGCTGCTGACACTGCGCTGCTGACACGTGCTGCTGACATTGCGCTGTTGACACGCGCTGCTGACACTGCGCTGCTGACACGTGCTGCTGACACGCGCTGCTGACACTGCGCTGTTGACACGCGCTGCTGACACGCTCTGAATATCCGCTATGATCATGCTACGGTAACAATTTTTCATAGAAACTATAATACTGATAAGAACACTATGACCAGTACCATACCAGCACTATATTAATGAGGATAAGATCACCATGACCAGTACCATACCAGCACTATATTAATGAGGATAAGATCACTATGACCAGTACCATACCAGTACTATATTAATGAGGATAAGATCACCATGACCAGTACCATACCAGCACTATATTAATGAGGATAAGATCACCATGACCAGTACCATACCAGTACTATACCAATAAGGATAAGATCACCATGACCAGTACCATAACTCCATCACTTGAATCATGTTAGTGACCCAATGAAGGATGAGGAGAAATGTCAAGGAATGTTTTTCTTAGAGTAACATTTATTCGAATTTAGAGACCGACTTATTAGCTGCCGATTTTTAGCTGACTAGTGTCGCTTAATGTAATTATGTAATCTCAGAACAGGATCCCATACAAATAATTTTTTTGGGGGACAATTAGTGTCAGGCGACCAATGCCTGACATTAATTATCAGAAATGTTTTTATTTTTACTCTTTTACCCCGAAATGTTGCAGGAAATACAACAGGAAGGAAATGTTGTGCGTAACCTAACCGGATAAGTGGCAACCGCTGAAGCTGAAGTTAACGATTTCTTTTCTCGGTTGGACGCGTTGTGTGTTCGTGGTGTTCGCCAATCTGAAGTTGAAGTTTCAAAGTGTCTACTATTTGGGTGCAGACAAAGAAATTTGGTAACCTTGGTGTGCAATACGAAATTAACCCATGTGATCCTAGCAAAGTGATTTCCAATTACAGTGCAATATTGATATCTGAACGTACGAAATTATTATTAGCTTACCGTCTCGACTTTTGTTTACCTTTTTTTGGATTGGACTTTCACAAAAAAAATTTATCCTATGAGAAACTTGCTTACTCGGGTAAAAAAAATTTACAGTGTGGTGACCGTAGAAGATTCTTACAAGATTTACGGGCTTTAGCCCATCGCTACTTGTACAGTTTTAAAAGGCAAAAATTTTCTCATCGATGTTTCAAAGAACGATTTATCTGCGCTAAAAGAATTAGGCCGTAATGGCAAAATCGTAACATGTAAACCTGATAAAGGCAGAGGCATTGTTATTCTGGATAAATCCTTCTATACTAAAACTATGAAAAAAAATAATTTCCTATATTTCTAAATTTAAATTGATTTCCTACTCGTGAGAAAAATAATCTCCTGATAGAAGACAAAATAAAAATGCATTTGCTGATGCTGAAGAATTGGTGTATTTTGTCTGGTGAAATATGCTCAAAGTTATACGTATCTGGCTCTTGTCCAGGAGTATTGTATGGTCTGCCTGAAGTGCACAAGTCAGACTTTCATTCAAAGTTTCAATTTCGTCCCATTTTTGCTGCTTTTAATAGGCCTTCTTTCAATTTAGCACGATTTCTACTACCTTTGTTGAAGTCTTGTGGGCAAAAATGATCATATACAGGAGAATTCTACTCAGTTCGTCAGAAAGATTACACCTGTTCAGTAGGCAGATAAATGACTATGGCTTCATTTGATGTGGAAAATTTATGTACTAATATTGCATTGGCAGAAACTATAAATATCAATATAAGTACCCATTTTACCTCATCAACAGATATGGTTTTAGGTATAGGGAGAACTCATTTTGAACTTTCAGTGTTGAACTCCGAGTTTATTTTTTTTGCAGGAAAGATGTGTAAGCAAGTTGAGGGTCTCGGTATGGGTCTCCCTTTAGGGCCTACGTTTGCCAAAATTTTCATGTGCCATTGAGAAGACAATTTGTTGGCTCATTGTCCTACAGACTTTAAACCTGAATTTTACACCAGATACGTCGACGATAAGTTTCGATCGTTTAGGAATCCTAGGCATGCACCGATGTTCAGAGACTATTCAAATTAAAGCACCTGTCCATGAAATTTACTTCTGAAATTGAGACCAATAATTGTTAATCTTTTTTGGATTGAAAAATTACTAAATTTGTTCACGCGTTCAATCAATGTCTTCCGGAAAACTGCGCTTACTGGTTTGGGTTTGGGTTATTTTAGTTTCTGTAAATATAGATTCCAAATTGATACCATGAAGATATTATTAAATCGTGCATTCAGTATTTGTTCAAATTACAGCGATTTACATCATGGGTTCTCTTTTCTGCAAAATTTTCTACGACCGTTGTCAACGTTCATTTAAAACATTCCTGGCTAAGAAATATTTAGTTACTGGTGCGGTTTTAGAACACCTGCAACGTCTCTATTGCGTTTTTCTATATCTAGGAGATCACACGAATAAAATATCGCAGGATCTGGAAATTCTTACAAAACGCCATTTTCCTACTGTAAAACTATGTATTGTATCAGTTAACTCACTTCACGCTGGCTCGTTTTTTCGCTACAAGGACGGGATTCCTAAACGGATACGGGCGTCCATTGTGTACAAGTTTAGTTGTGTACAATGTACATTCGGCTATGTCGGCATAACGACTTTACCATTCTATATTAGGATTGCCTAACACCGTGGAGTTGGCTATGGTTGCGGAAGACCTCTGACCCAACAGCCTCATTCATCTATCCATCTATCCGGCTTCGCAACGAGCAGTGAAGTGACGATATAGCAGAGGACAATTTTTCTATTTCAAGTTCAGCTGCGAAAAATTTAGGCTCACGCATTTTAGAATTTCATAACATGTACTCATGTTGAAGCAAATGCTGACCCTTTATTCAACATACCCCTTTAGTTATATTAATGTATCTTGCTTAGCATGAATGAATTCAGCATTACATTCATATTTAGCATTTATGTATATATGTAAAGGAAGTAGAGCAGCTACACGCTTAGAGTGACCTTATTTTATATCGTGCAATGACGCATTATATTTCTAATTTAGCATCTCAGTCTTTCTAACAGGAAATTTCATTTTTCTAAGTTTTCTTTATTGCAGGGAATTTTTCCAAACAACAAAATTGTGCTACACTTCACTGCAGTTGAACATTCTGTACTGCAATTGAATATTCGTGACCGCAGTTAAATATAAATATCCTAATAATTAATATTGAAATTAATACTCTAACAACTCACGCAAGGGTCCAAACCTCGCATGTAGCTTACAAAATACTTTCAGTTCTTCAAGAACGAACGTCAATGGGTTATTTTGTGTATTATCCAGCGTGTGACAACTTCAAAAAATCAGCAACTTGGCCAAGTCCAGCAACTTCGGAGTCTGCAGCAGTAAAGTGCTCAAGTTTTTTAGGAGGACAAGGTGCGCTTTAAGAGAACATGAAAAAGTTCTACGAGAAGAAAATAACTTGAACACAGCACGTCCTGCATGAACAATTGTACAAGAAATAAACGCTTTCAGGGCAGACAAGAACAAGTTCTAAGAGAACTAAACGCATTCAAGAAGACAAGAAAAAATTCTAAGAGAAAAAAGCGCTTTCAAGGCAGACCAGAACAAGTTCTATGAGAACTAAACGCTTTCAAGGCAGACAAGAGCAAGTTCTAAGAGAACTAAGCGCATTCAAGAAGACAACAACAAGTTCTAGGAGAATCAAACGCGTTCAAGGCAGACAAGAACAAGTTCTATGAGAACTAAACGCGTTCAAGGCAGACGAGAAGAAGGTCAAAGAGGACACAAAACATTCCCTGTCACATGAACAACAAACGATGGGCAGAACAGCTGCATCACTGAGACTGCATCACAACAGCTGTCAAGCATCGGTACCTCTACAGCTGCAGCGAGGCTGTGCAGCTGGTGCGTGTGCAGCAAAATGGCTGTAGAGCACCAGCTGTGGCAGCTGGTGCTGCTGCTGGTGCTCAGCTGCAGCGCCGCACCACCTGTCGATGCTGCGCTCCCTCCGCTGTGGGTGATATTATTTTATTACTTTCATTCATCTAATGTGGTTAGACTTGGTTAAATGTTAGTTTAAGCCTCCCTCACAGCTAAAAAAGAGCATATCGAAGATAAAAAGAAGGAAGGCACGATTTAGCGTGGAGATAAGGGAACGCGGAATTTACGTAGAAAGGGACATAGAAACAGCAAGTTGAAGAAGAAGTTCATGAAACAAGATAATAGTTGAAGAAGAAAGTAGTAGGTGCTGAAAAACAGGACAGCAGTGAACCGAAAAAAGATGGTCCTTAACGTAACAAAAAAACATTTCATTTCAACAAAAAGAAGGCCTACCTAACTCTCAGCTCGGGCCCTCACACATTTTACCCCTGGGAGCTCTAATTCCTATAGATACAATACTTGTATCAACCTGAGGGGTATTTATCTAATATTTTAGTTATTTCTATAGTTCATATTTTTAGTCTGACCGTTTGCTCACTTGTTAACTTCTTGCGTCTGGCAGAATGTGGCTACTGTCGGGGAGTGCGTAAAATGTCGTACATTTTGCAGCAGGTAACCCTCGTGTGTGCCGTGCGTTGTATGTACGGGGTCATGCACGCACACCACGGTAGAGGAAACAAGGTAGAGTCATTTCTATGGAGGAAATACACCTCCTCTTGTTCGGCTAGCCAATAGAACGGCTTCATTTTAAACAAACTTTTTGACGTCAATATTGCGACATGTCGTTAGGCCAATAGCGATGCCAGATTTGGGGCTAGCAGTATTGCCAGACGCAATCTGAGCGTTGCTATTGGTTCGTTGCCGTGACGTCGCCATTGCCACACGGTCGACGAAAAAAAACCCTGGATTTATGCTACTTTGTTTCTTCTACTGTGACGCACACCCTGTAGACTGGCCATTACTTTTGAACATACAGTGTTTCTCATAACGAGATACTACTTAAAAATGCGTGGGCGTTTGTTTCAATAGAGAGCCTTTTGTTATTAAATCCTCAAGCTTTATGTGTAGCTAACTGTTCATTTACTTGATGAGGTTAATTTAAATAAATGGTCAACCTTAACGTTGATTTGGACACTCAATCATATAATCAAACATCCCGTAAGAAATTGATGACAAATGTCAAATAAATATCAATTTGTTTACGTTTAAATGATTTCATCTCAATTGGCGGTACTTTTACTAAATAGAAACTAGAATGTAAAAATAAAATAAAGCAAAAACATGCGAAGTACACGCAGCTATAGAAAGAGCATATGAAATTTACCTCAGGTCTGAGAAGGCTTACAGCGCCTGTCTCGTTCTCACCACACCGATATGACTCAAATTACTTAGCGTCCACGCCTTACGCCAACTTTTGCATTACCCTCGCATAACTTAGCACCAGCAACTTACGCACAACTTACGCCAACTACTGCAGCAAACACAATATTAGCACGGTCACAAAACTGTCTCTCCTCAATAAGGCAAACGGGTGAACTGAAACGGACGAGCTGCGCCACCTGGCGGCTTGTGAATGAAATCCAATCGTAATGGGATTTTTTATTCTGCAATTGAACGTATTAGTTGGATGTAAGCCCATGCAATGAGGCACAAAGATTAACACGCAGCCTAGAGTGCTTCTGTACAAGTACAGTAAGCTCACTGTTATGATCACTCTCTCAGGAAAATGTATTAGTTGCAATTACTTTCTGCTGAAGTTTAATTGCATTCTGGGCATCATAATAGATAAACATCTGACCTTCAAAGAGCACATCACTCATATTAGTTCTAAATTATCAAAATCCATCGGAATCCTAAATAAAGTTAAAAATTTTCTGCCTGAAACAGCTTTACAAATGCTCTACCGAACGCTCATTTCTCCATACTTGCAATACGGAATAGAAGCGTGGCACGGAACTGATAAAAATAAAACCAACAAAATTTTTACTCTGCAGAAAAGGGCTGTCAGAGCGGTAAAGAACCTAGAATAAAATGCTCACACAAATGATTCTTTCAAAAATTTACAAATACTTAAACTTTCGGATCTCTACAAAATCTCCATCTGTAATTTCATTTACAAAACATTAAGAAATGATGGCGACAATAGCCTAAGACAATTATTGACTGCGCAAACTGGTCATCACGACCATTTAACCCGAAATAGAAGTAAATTCATGCTTCCTTATTATTCAAAGGCCAGGTCGCAACACAGTATTCTCTTCGTTGGAACCAAAACTTGGAACTCTATACCTGCAGAGATCCGTGAATGTAATTCGTACAAAGTATTCAAAAGACATCTTGAGTCTCACTTCCTATCAGAATACTAGTCGTGTAAGATCACCGTGTCGAAATCTTGCCTCCTACATGTAACTAATGATAATGTCATAATGTAACTTGCCTTGTGTACCATAACCAATCTTCTCTCTGCTCTTGAATCGTTTTATCGAACATACTGTTAAATATAGCCGACTTTACCTATATTGTAAAATACAGCATAAAATATCGAGTTAATTATCTCAATGATCAGTCTAATGCGAAACTAGGTTAAGTGAACTAGGTTAAACTTTTTTGTACACCCTAGAATAACGTGATGGTAGGATACCCTAGAAGTCGCTGAACTTATTCGGGCCCACAGGTAGCTATACTCAAATTTGACCATTGTACTAGACTTAAGTAAAATTCTACCTCTGTATCACCTGTGGTAAATAAATTGTTTAAAATTACGAGACAACGTAGCACGATATGATGTAAAAGGCTTATCCACTGAAAGCACCTTGTCGGAGTAAACTTTCTGATTCAAATCCGCCCTTTTCTCTCTCATTTGGAGGAATAAAGTTACATTATACTTCTATTTAGCGCAACTTTTGAACAATATTTTTTTTGTGACCAGGCCGAGCCACTGTTACTGCAACAGGATCGTGCCGCAAGAGGACGCCCCGAGTGTGATGAGAGTTGACAAGAGAGTCGGACAATTTGCGACGCTGCACTGCTGTGCGCAGGAGGTGGTACCCAACCACCTCAACGCCACCGTCACCTGGTGAGAGGCTGGTGATAGCAGCTCAGCCAGGGGGGGGGGGGGGTGAGGGGGCCATGTCCCCCTGTTGAGCTTGGGGCCAGTTTCTGTTGCAGTTTTAAGAAAAAGAATAAAATGATTGCTGATAATTGATGTCTGTCCCCCCCCCCCCAGAAATTAGTTCTCGAGGATCTTGGCTCCGAGCGCTGGTATTACTTGAAGCGATGTTCATCTTCATATAATGAACCTAATTAACATCTTTATTCCCAAGGTGATAGTGTTTAATTTTTGTTAATTTTCTGCTATCATCATCATAAACTTTATAATTAATTTAAAAAACTAATATCCTTATCAACATAATTACTAACCACTTCACTGTTTCTATTAGTGTCTAGCCCCTCGCCGTCCGACAACAATCAAAATAACCACACCCATAATAATAATAATAATTTAATAACTATAATTTAATGACCACACTGATAATAATCATAATTTAATAACCACAATTCAATAACCACACTGATAATAATAATAATAATTTAATAACCACAATTTAGTAACCACACTGATAAAAATAATAATTTGATAACCACAATTTAGTAACCACACTGATAATAATCATGATTTAAAAACCACAATTTAATAAGCACACTGATAATAATCGTAATTAATAACCACAATTCAGTACCTACACTGATAATAATTATAATTTAATAACCACACTAACCACCAACCCGCACTCCCCACAGGACGTACAACGGGAAGACGTTCCCCTGGTCGAGGCTAGACTCCCAGTTTGGAGACGAGGGCTGCTACCCTCAGGAGGTGGGGGCGCGCTATGTCGTCCCCACCGACCGGGGCAACTACACCTGCACCTACTCCCTGCCAGGGGGCGCTACCATCGCCAGGACCATCGTGCTGGTCGTGCATAGTTAGTACTACTATACATTGTGCACAGTCAGCACTACCATACATATACTGGTACCATTTAATGGTCGCAAAGTGTACTACCATTTACTGTTCGCAGAGTGTACTACCATTTACTGGTCGCCATTTATTATTTACCATTTACCCCGCATTGACTAGCGCGTAGCATGTTCTGGTGAATGTTGCACCATTTTCAAGAATGTAATGTATTCTAGTAAATGTTGCACTATTTTCAAGAATGTAATGTATTCTAGTAAATGTTGCACCATTTCCAAGAATGTGATGTATTCTAGTAAATGTTGCAACATTTCCAAGAATGTAATGTATTCTAGTAAATGTTGCACCATTTCCAAGAATGTAATGTATTCTAGTAAATGTTGCACCATTTCCAAGAATGTGATGTATTCTAGTAAATGTTGCACCATTTCCAAGAATGTGATGTATTCTAGTAAATGTTGCACCATTTCCAAGAATGTGATGTATTCTAGTAAATGTTGCACCATTTCCAAGAATGTAATGTATTCTAGTAAATGTTGCACCATTTCCAAGAATGTAATGTATTCTAGTAAATGTTGCACCATTTCCAAGAATGTAATGTATTCTAGTAAATGTTGCACCATTTCCAAGAATGTGATGTATTCTAGTAAATGTTGCACCATTTCCAAGAATGTGATGTATTCTAGTAAATGTTGCACCATTTCTAAGAATGTAATGTATTCTAGTAAATGTTGCACCATTTCCAAGAATGTAATGTATTCTAGTAAATGTTGCACCATTTCCAAGAATGTGATGTATTCTAGTAAATGTTGCACCATTTCCAAGAATGTAATGTATTCTAGTAAATGTTGCACCATTTCCAAGAATGTGATGTATTCTAGTAAATGTTGCACCATTTCCAAGAATGTAATGTATTCTAGTAAATGTTGCACCATTTCCAAGAATGTAATGTATTCTAGTAAATGTTGCACTAGTTCCAAGAATGTGATGTATTCTAGTAAATGTTGCACCATTTCCAAGAATGTAATGTATTCTAGTAAATGTTGCACCATTTCCAAGAATGTGATGTATTCTAGTAAATGTTGCACCATTTCCAAGAATGTGATGTATTCTAGTAAATGTTGCACCATTTCTAAGAATGTAATGTATTCTAGTAAATGTTGCACCATTTCCAAGAATGTGATGTATTCTAGTAAATGTTGCACCATTTCCAAGAATGTGATGTATTCTAGTAAATGTTGCACCATTTCCAAGAATGTGATGTATTCTAGTAAATGTTGCAACATTTCCAAGAATGCAATGCATTCCAAGGTACGTTCATGGGCATCAAGTGCTAGTCAGGTCACGGGGAAATGGTGAATGACATCTTTTTGTATTTTATACTCCTTTTTTGAAGATGGATATTGGTCCTGAGTTCCCGATTTTACGCACCAAACAATATTTTTTGATCTGACTATAAACATCACGAGAGAATTTTAATATTTTATCTAAAATAAGTAACTTTGGCAGCCCGAAAACTTGACGTCTTGAGCTCATATCGCCTATTTACCAACCTAACGCACGCACCAATCTGAAAACCTAACGCACGCTCCAATCTAAAAACCTAACGCACGCACCAATCTAAAAACCTAACGCACGCTCCAATCTAAAAACCTAACGCACGCTCCAATCTAAAAACCTAACGCACGCTCCAATCTAAAAACCTAACGCACGCTCCAATCTAACAACCTAACGCACGCTCCAATCTAACAACCTAACGCACGCTCCAATCTAAAAACCTAACGCACGCTCCAATCTAAAAACCTAACGCACGCACCAATCTAAAAACCTAACGCACGCTCTAATCTAAAAACCTAACGCACGCTCCAATCTAAAAACCTAACGCACGCTCCAATCTAATAACCTAACGCACGCTCCAATCTAATAACCTAACGCACGCTCCAATCTAACAATCTAACGCACGTTCCAATCTAAAAACCTAACGCACGCACCAATCTAAAAATCTAACGCACGCCCCAATCTAAAAACCTAACGCATGCTCCAATCTAAAAACCTAACGCATGCTCCAATCTAAAAACCTAACGCATGCTCCAATCTAACAACCTAACGCATGCTCTAATCTAAAAACCTAACGCATGCTCCAATTTAAAGACATATCACACGCTCCAATTTAAAAACCTAACGCATGCTCCAATTTAAAGACATATCACACGCTCCAATTTAAAAACCTAACGCATGCTCCAATTTAAAGACATATCACACGCTCCAATTTAAAGACCTAACGCACGCTCGCTCCGACGCAAACCACATTCAAAAAGAAACACTGAATAAAACATTCGTCAATGAGCAGCTCACCAAATGACCTCGCATGCCACGTTACACGCTGCACACACACACCGCATTCCAACAACAGCATCGACTCACTCCCACTGACTCTGTCCTTTTAGCATTTTATAGTCACTGTGTTTTGTTCAGTGAACGAGGAGCTAATGCCAGTGTTGTCAATGAACGACTGCTGGTATGCGATCTTGTCACGGTCAGTGTACACGTGTCAGTTTATCACATTTACAGTGTACAATACCCTGCAAAAATGTTCCTTGAATAAATATTGCTGATGTGATCCCAATAGCACCCGCCATTAAAATATTCTTGTACTTGTGCACTGGTGAACTCGTATCACAGATACGGTCAATGCGCGTCCTTCTGAGCGTCACAGACACACGGAAGAAGCCGACACCATACAAATGTACAAATAAATAAGCCCTCCAAGAGTATTATGAGGCGAGATACCAAAATAAGTATATCATTGTCAACAAGGCATACCCTCACTCATCACAACCCTGTAAGCACAATCCCGCAGTGCTCACACGAGTTCGTATTAAGCCACGGTAGAGGAAACAACGTAGAGTCATTTCTATGGGGGAAAATACATTTCATTTTGTTCGGCTAGCCAATAGAAAAGCCTTATTTCAAACAAACTTCATGACGTCACCAAAACGCAATGACGTTATGCCAATAGTAGAGACGGATATAGGGGTAGCAGTGCTACCAGAAGCAATATGAGCGCTGCTATTGGTTCGTTGCCGTGACGTCAGCAAACCCACACTGTCGGCGAAAAAAAGAATGGTTTTGACCCTACCTTGTTTCTTCTACCATGTTTCAAGCTCCCCTAATTCCGCTGATCTCAACTCACAGAGAGCTCTGGAAAGTCTCCTCTCATCGCTGCCATCTCCAACGACACCCTCGTCCGCAAGGGGGAGCCGCTGTCCCTCTCCTGCACGGCCTATACGGGGGGGCACCGGGTGCTGTGGGGGCCCACCTCGGTTGGGTGGTGGGCCTACCATGCCAACGGTACCATGGTGCCTGCCGAGATGGTGCCTGGTATCTCGGTACAGCACTCACCCCAGTCAACGTAAGCGCGTGCTTCAGCAATCAAAAGAAAGAAAGAAAGAAAGAAAAGAGTTTATATCCAATAAAGATGAGACCAATATATCCATAGTACCCGCGGGTAAAATATTCTTGTACTTGTGTACTGGTGTAACTCGTATCCTAGATACGGTCATTGGGCATCGAAGAATATGGTTAATTTCTAGGTCTGCTGATGTTAGAAGTTGTTGAAACTCGTTTGAAACGTGTGCACGAGGCGCATGAAGACCATGGAACCGTATATAAGTAAATAAGTATACTTATATACGTAGCAGTATAAGTAAATAAGTATACTTATATACTTAATAAGTATATAAGTATACTTATATACGGTTCCATGGTCTTCATGCACGAGGCGCATGAAGACCATGGATCCGTATATAAGTAAACATGAAATTCATCATAAACATGGAATGCTAATTACGTGAGGTACATGCAAGCACGATTTCCTACGTGGAAATACACTGTTCATGCGATGGAATTAGACGGGAGGTTTACGCTCATAGCTGGTAAAGTTGCTCTAATCTCTGCGTCTCCTCTAGCAAAAGCATCGAAGGATTTCAGTATTAATTAAATTATAAAATAAATTCAATTTCGCATGCATTTTAAAGTGAAACTCAAAAAATTTTCCGTAGAAAATTATAAAATCAGCATTATTAATAATAAAACTAGACATAATTAAAATACCAGGGCATCCACACTCAACTAGGAATTACAGGGATTTATAAATCTATTCTTGAACTAAGAGAAGTAAAATGAAAAATTTCCTTTTAGTTCGAAATCATCAAACATCTTAGCGTCCTCGCACGCACACATTGAGACGTAGAGTACACGTACACATGTGTACGTGTCTCTACAGCCTCCCACCTATGCATAAATAAAATAGAATTATTCAATTATTTTTTAACCTTCCCCTTCGCTGAGTTGCGTCTCTCTCAACAGGGACGGCATGTACACCACGAGACTGCACATAGCTGCCATGTCAGCCGCCATGTACGGCGTGTACACGTGCGAAGCCAGAAACCTACACAACTCCACGCTCAGCAACGTCACCGTCGCCATGGGAGGTGCGTGTGTGCGGTGGTTTACCCGGGCCTCACAATTCTGGTTTACCCGCACCTCAGTGCCTCACAATACTGGTTTACCCGCGCCTCAGTGTTTCACAATACTGGTTTACCCGCGCCTCAGTGCCTCACAATACTGGTTTACCCGCACCTCACAATACTGGTTTATCCGCGCCTCAGTGCCTCACAATACTGGTTTACCCGCGCCTCAGTGCCTCACAATACTGGTTTACCCGCACCTCACAATACTGGTTTATCCGCGCCTCAGTGCCTCACAATACTGGTTTACCCGCGCCTCAGTGCCTCACAATACTGGTTTACCCGCACCTCACAATACTGGTTTATCCGCGCCTCAGTGCCTCACAATACTGGTTTACCCGCGCCTCAGTGCCTCACAATACTGGTTTACCCGCACCTCACAATACCGGTTTATCCGCGCCTCACAATACTGGTTTACCCGCACCTCACAATACTGGTTTACCCGCACCTCAGTGCCTCCCAATACTGGTTTACCCGCACCTCAGTGCCTCACAATACTGGTTTACTCGCACCTCAGTGCCTCACAATACTGGTTTACCCGCGCCTCAGTGCCTCACAATACTGGTTTACCCGCACCTCACCATACTGGTTTATCCGCGCCTCAGTGCCTCACAATACTGGTTTACCCGCACCTCACAATACTGGTTTATCCGCGCCTCACAATACTGGTTTACCCGCACCTCACAATACTGGTTTACCTGCGCCTCAGTGCCTCGCAATACTGGTTTACCCGCACCTCACAATACTGGTTTATCCGCGTCTCACAATACTGGTTTATCCGTGCCTCACAATACTGGTTTACCCGCCCCTCAGAGTACTGGTTTACCCGCACCTCACAATACTGGTTTATCCGCGCCTCACAATACTGGTTTATCCGCCCCTCAGAGTACTGGTTTACCCGCACCTCACAATACTGGTTTATCCGCACCTCACAATACTGGTTTATCCGTGACTCCCAATAGCGGCAGTGTTAAATTTTTGTGGGTTGTCACCTTTGTTCAGTTGGCGAAAGCCTTAAAAAATGCTAAGGCCGGATGAGGTATTCAAGTTTCGTGCTGCTCTGAAATTTTCTGCAGCACCTGGAAAGAAAAAGCTGCTTCTCAAATCCTGCAAAACCAGAAATTATGGCCACTGCAATGATATAACGAAGCCATTTTATGTTTCGGTATCAAGCTGCAATACCGGACGCTTTTAAATTCATAACTAAGTGGCAGTGATATGAAATAATGCAAAACATTGGCATAAATTAGGCTACTGTGATGTTTCAGAGAGACATTGTGAGGGTCATTAATCTCTTTTTATAAACCAATGTTATATATTTCATGTATCAACTTTACTGAGAATAAACTGTTTTTCTTTTGTTCTTCTCGAGCAGTGCCTCCTACGCTGGCGCTGGCTGAGGCTTACCAGACTGCCACCATGGTTGTGGTGGTGTGCGTGGTGGTGGTGGTTGTGGTGCTGGTGGTGAGCTTCAGACTGCGCCTCACCATTGCCATTGCACTGAGGAACGATGCAAAGGAGCCAGGTATTATGATGTCTCAAAATGCAAACACGGTCAAATAGAGAAGTGAATTTTGATTTTTCGAAGAAAAGTCTACGGCAATTACTACCAATATTTAACTATCTTTTTGCCACATTCAGCCAGTAGAAGCTCTGGAATTTCATCCATTAGGATAATTTATTCAAAATTTTTAATTATTCATATTTTTGCATTGTATTTGTATTTTTAGGGTTTATATTTATATAATTTCCTGTTGTTCTACTTAGACAATCATCATATTTCTAAAAGTTGGTTGTTTTAAAGCAATCGGGAGCAATTGAGTAGGAGTTTTAACTTTCGCTCACCACACTGCCCCCTCTTCATGCTTCCTGCAGTCTCGCAACACATAAATGGGAACAATTAGATGCATAAAATGATTCCGCAGGGCATACGCGTATATCATATCGCGCATCCCGAGTAAAGCTCCCAGTCTACTCTCTGAGTACATACAGTTGATGGTGACCACAGACTTTCACTGCACCAAACCAGAACCTGAGGTGCTTCAAAAATAAGCACTTATTCAGCGAACGAGTGACTAATATCAATGCTGTCAATGAATGACTGCTGGTATGCGACTTCTTCACAGTCAGAGTACACCTCTCAGTTTATAATACAAAACCAAAATTAGTATTTCATTGTCATCAGCATTCATCAGTAAACAAGTAAATATAAATGCTTATGTTTGTTGTGGAATGTTTACACTTTTCAGCCAGAGATTGCTTATGTTTGTTGTGGCATGCGAATACTTTGCAGGCGGGAAAGTTCTCAGGTTTGTTGTGGCATGCGAATACTTTGCATGCGGGAAAGTCCTCATGTTTGTTGTGGCATGCGAATACTTTGTAGGCCAAAGAATGCTTATGTTTGATACAGCACATTTATACTTTCTAGCCGGCAACTACACGAACGACGTGTTCCTCGTGCACGGCGAGACGTGCACGGAGTGGGTGATGCAGGAGCTTGTGCATCGCCTCGAGACCGTGCACCACTACAAGTGCTACGTGCCTGCACGTGACTTGCACGGCGGCGCAGGTACGTGCATAAGTCTGTTGTGGTCACGTGTGGCGCTTGTAATGCTCCCAGAACCAAATAACCAAATACAGATTTCAAGATTTCGATAAAAATAACGGTGATAACAATAACAATCCTCGTTTTTGCAGTTACAATACTATCCATTTTAATTTCCTGAATGTTAATGTAAATTGGTTATTAATGTCATAACGTAACACATTCTCGTCTAACTTCATCTCCTCTAACACGCGCGCTGAGTTAACACGTTCGCCGCGTTTCTGCGGTAGGTTTGGTTAGGCTGCGAATAGCAGAATTGGGAACTTACTCTTTGAATACATTTTTGTCCATCCTGAGAAATATGAAAAGTACAACAGCACGAGAACATTTTACTTAGTGGGATAGGTTATTTTAAAAAAGGTCGAGAACAGATGAAATTTCCTTCATAATACCGGTCCGTGAAAGAGCAATTTACCAAGTGGTAGACTGGTGTTAAAGCTGTCCCAAGTAATTTAACCCATTTCCTGCAAAGTGACCAACAGGTGGTCACTTAGGCGATTTTCATAGTGCCGCTGACCCACCTGCAGTCACTAACTCATTTTTTATCAATACTTAGTGAAAGTTAAATGAAGGCCCGTTCCAGTTAATGTTTGCGATTTCCAAAGATGATTCGACAATTGACTTCAAATTTGAATTTAATATTGAATTTCAGTTTAACCCCTCGCAGTTAACGTGTTAACCTAAAAAATCCTAGGTGGTCTGTCCATCATCTGCCCGCACAGCCTCCATGGACAAATTTGCGTTATGGATTTTAGGTCGTCCTCTGCACAGGGATTCTGACCGCCAAAACTGCTGGCGGGTGTCGCACTGTTTTAGTATGCAGGATATTTTCAATTTTCAACAGGAAATTATTCGTGAGTAGGTCACTTGATTTTAGTAGAGTGTGCGAGTCGAGCACTAGTGGCCGTGCCACAACACAACTAGCACGCGACCAGCAACTAGCGCACAACACCCTATTTAGACATTATCCATAATTCTCAATTTAAGACTGATCAACAACACAACTGTAATGCGGTTGGCAACTGGCACACAACACACTGTTACCTATAATACACTAATACGTACAACACACTATTGAGACACAACACCTCATTCAAAAACCACCCACAATCCCCAACATGCCACTGAACATTTACCAACCACACCAACTCGCACAACACGCTGTTCACGCACAACCCACAACGCTCAATATAGCACCAACCATTTGCCGGCAGCACTAATACGCACAACACACAATGTACACACAACCCACAAATCCCAACATGCCACTTACCATTTACCCGCAGCGCTGGTGGACGAGCTGCCGCTGCAGCTGGCACGCAGCCGGCGCGTGGTGTTGGTGGTGACGGCCTGCCTGGTGCGCTGCCCCTGGTCCCTGTGGTGCGTCGAGCAGGCCGTGCACGCCACGCTCTCCAGGGGCCTGCGCGTCGTCGCCGTCATGCTCCAGGTGGGGCCTGCTCCTGGTGGTGCCTGCTCCAGGTTGTGCTTGCTCCAGGTGGTGCCTGCTCCAGGTGGTGCCTGCTCCAGGTGGTGCCTGCTCCAGGTGGTGCCTGCTCCAGGTGGTGCCTGCTCCAGGTGGTGCCTGCTCCAGGTGGTGCCTGCTCCAGGTGGTGCCTGCTCCAGGTGGTGCCTGCTCCAGGTGGTGCCTGCTCCAGGTGGTGCTTGCTCCAGGGGGTGCCTGCTCCAGGTTGTGCCTGCTCCAGGTGGTGCCTGCTCCATGCCTGTGCCTGCCAGCTCTATAATGCTCACCGTTTTCAGTTGACTGGATCCAGTTGTGATAGTTGTCAGCTGATTCGCTCCAGTTGTTTTAATAAATTTGGAAACGAAATTGAGCAAATCTGAGCGACCAGAAGTTCATTTTTATGGAACACATGAAAGGAATACAATTCATAAATATATTAATATTCATTATTGATGGAAAACATTTTGGTATCAACTAGTTAGGTGATGAGGAAAATTCGTTGTAAATAATGATAGAACCGAAATAAATTCTAGACTTAAAGAGAAGCAGTTAGTCTGGCACTAGTTTTCCGTTGCTAAGGTGTAAATAATTCCTTTACCTTCATTAATTGTAAGTACCTAGTACCTAAATACGATCGCTACACAATCCTACTTGAGATGTTAAAATACAAAATATTCATAGAAGCGATTACTATTATTAACACTTTGACTGCGGCGGGTAAAACTGAAGTTCAACATTCAATTCAACATCAAATTCAATTGTAGTAAGCAATGATAAAAATACATTAACGAGATCATGTTTTTATTTAGTTTCAATTAAGTATTTTTGAAAATTGAGTTTTGACTACTGGTCGGTCAGCAGCATAATTAAAACTCCCTCAGCGAACAATTATGGCTCACGACGCATTCAAAGTGCTAAGCTACCCAACAAAGTAAGCATGCCATGTATAACCACCCACACCTCCTGTCTGCGCAGAACCTGGAAGGTCTGGAAGAGACGCCTGTTGCAGCAAGGTTCGTGTCCAGAATAAACCTGATCAAGAAAATATGGCACCCTTCCTGCAAGGCTCCGAAAAACAAGAAAAAAAGAAACCCGCCCAAAAAAAGCGGCGATGAAACTTTCCCTGTCCATGAAGCCATTCCAGGCCTCGACACCGCACCGTACGAAGTCACAAATATTGATATAAACCAAACGTTTTCCGAGTGTCCAGCGTCCGTGAGTGATAAAGTTGGAAGCTTTAAAAGCCCAGCTACCTTATCTTTGTTTTTATCGCCAGTCTACCAAGTGCAGAAGCAAAAATCAGACAACCACCTAGAAAAACGCGGCGCTGAACTTCCATGTGCTGGCAAGAAGACCAAGTCTGACCTGTACCTCAATTTGCCTGAGCCGTCCCTGGACGTCGGGGCGGCCAAAAGTCTGTCACTTCAGAACCAGAGGCTGAAGAACATGGTCTCGTCAACTCAAGGACTGAGAGCTTTCTATGATGAAGGTCTCCAACAAAATGGCGCACAACTAGAAATGTACCCAGCTTACCAAACAGGCGAATTCCAAGAGCAGTGCTCTGGTTCAGTCTCACATGAACATCGCGAGTCACACCCATACGAAGAATCTGCCAAAGATTCACAAACTTCACCTAGCTACGAGGCTTTCACCCCGTGGCAGCCTTCTGAGAGAATTGAAAAGAACTCATCCAACCGGAAATTTTACAACAAACTGGACTTGCAGGTACCTCAATTTAATATTTACAGCGCACCACCAAATGAAAATCAAAATAGCCATGGAGTTGAGGCGCAAGTTACTGATCCAGGATCAGGGAGCGGATATACACCACGAGAAAACAACCACAACAACAACCCTAATAACAACCATAACAACAACAACAACAGGACCGACACCCACGTGGGTCCTGGACTTGGCTTAGCGAGTTCGAATGCGTTCAGTGGGAGAGCAGGAACGTATTCGGAGTCTGTCGCCCCTTACAAGCCCGGGTTCCAGAGATGTCGAAGCCAAGAGGAAGCAACGGAACCCGACACGCCCTGCTCCGGAACGCCTTTTATTTTGCCCGAACAAAACGAAGTCACCGACATATTCAAGACACGCAGAAGAGACGCCACGGTGAGACGAATGTCAGAAATTGAATTCATTCTAATTTTTTGCAACCAAATCTATTTTTATTTATGGAATTATTTTTAAACTTTTAGTGTTGGAATGTTAACAAAGCAATTGGATCACGTGATCAATCCTTGCTGGCGTTCAAGCGAGCCTTCCTTTGGTAGGGAGGGCTTACCTGTTAAAATATTTTATTTGCGTCTTTATTATTGGTATTATTATTGCTGCTTTTTGCACTACGATGATTATAGGACATTTCAATGGATATTGTCCCCAACACAGTAATTGCGATATTTATTCATTTATTTCGTTTCTTGATATCATTAATAGACCATTGCCAGTAATTGTCCCATCAATGAAAAATTGCCATTACCACACCAATGAAAATACAGTTGCCATTAATTTAACATTATCATACACTGCCTTAATAAGATTGTCGGCTCGAAACATTCGAATATCATTTGGACAAATGATAAATTCAAGCAATGCTTAAATTTAACTCTCACGATAATACGATAATGATGATGATGAGGATAACGATGATGTTAATGACAATGATGGTGATCATAATGATGAAGGTGTTGATGATATTAATGACAACAATAATGGTGATGATTTAATGACAATTATAATGATAGCGATGATGGTCTGATGCATACCGCCAGGTGGTGGGTGCGGTGTGGGTGTGCTGCGCCTCTGTGTTCACCCAGACGCCGCAGCAGCGCTTCTGGCAGCGCCTGCTGCTGCAGCTGCCCGCCCTGCCCCTCCCGCCCCCCTCTGCCTCCTGCAGCACCTGAGCTCTGCAGCTCCTGCAGACTGGGGTGCTCTGCAGCACCTGCAGACTGGGGCGCTCTGCAGCACCTGCAGACTGGGGCGCTCTGCAGCACCTGCAGATACAGTCACTCCGCAGTACCTGCAGATACAGTCACTCTGCAGCACCTGCAGATACAGTCACTCTGCAGCACCTGCAGATACAGTCACTCTCCAGTACCTGCAGATACAGTCACTCTGCAGTACCTGCCCGTAATGACACTCTGCCATCATGGTCTGCTGTCGTCTCTCAGCTCACTTCCCTTCTCTGTGGTACAGACAATCGACTTCCTTAATGAGTGTCCTTATTTCTTGAACTTTTCATGTTATTGTTGGTGTTGGTGTTGATGTGCGCGTTGTGACTGTCGCTGTACCTCGACTGGAAGTCGTAATTATAGCTTTGACATCGTGTGATGTTCCAGTTATAGTCTTTGCATCACATGATGTAATTACAGTCTTGGCATCACATGATGTCGTAATTTTAGCTTTGACATTCCTTGATTCCGTTATTGAAGCTTTAGCATCGTATGATGTCGTAACTACAGCCTTGGCATCACATGATGTTGGAATCAAAGCCTTTGCATCACATGATGTCGTAATTACAGCCTTGGCATCATATGCAATTACAGCATTGGCATCACATGATGTTGGAATCAAAGCCTTTGCATCACATGATGTTGGAATCAAAGCCTTTGCATCACATGATGTCGTAATTACAGCCTTGGCATCACATGATGTTGGAATCAAAGCCTTTGCATCACATGATGTTAGAATCAAAGCCTTTGCATCACATGATGTCGTAATTACAGCCTTGGCATCACATGATGTTGGAATCAAAGCCTTTGCATCACATGATGTCGTAATTACAGCCTTGGCATCACATGATGTTGGAATCAAAGCCTTGGCATCACATGATGTTGGAATCAAAGCCTTTGCATCACATGATGTCGTAATTACAGCCTTGGCATCACATGATGTTGGAATCAAAGCCTTTGCATCACATGATGTTGGAATCAAAGCCTTTGCATCACATGATGTCGTAATTACAGCTTTGGCATCACATGATGTTGGAATCAAAGCCTTTGCATCACATGATGTTGGAATCAAAGCCTTGGCATCACATGATGTTCCAATTATAGCCTTTGCATCACATGATGTCGTAATTATAACCTTGGCATCAGACGATGCCGTAATTATAGCCTTATAATCACATGATTTTGTAATTGTAACCTTTGTTGCCATAATTATACCCTCGTTCAGGTGCCATAATTATAGCCTTGGCATCACAAGATGGCGACCGTAAAGATAATGATGCAGCGGTGTTCGCTGCATTGCCCCAATATACCTCAAGTGTAGACAGCAATAAGCTTAAGGTTTTATATTCTGTGTTGAATATACGCATCTTGTTGCGCATAGGTTAAGCATGGCATACTCTCATATGTAGCATTACTTGGAGAAATTTTATCGTTGTGTAGAGGAGACTCTGGAGGCATTTGTTGTGAGGGTGAGGTTATTTTCTGGACGTTATAATTAGCAAAGAGCTAAATTATTTTCTGGACGTTATAATTAGCAATGAGCAAAGTTATTTTCAGGACGTTATAATTAGCAATGAGAAAAGTTATTTTCTGGACGTTATAATTAGCAATAAGCTAAATTATTTTCAGGACGTTATAATTAGCAATGAGAAAAGTTATTTTCTGGACGTTATAATTAGCACTGAGCAAATTTATTGCCTGGACGTTATAATTAGCAATGAGCAAAGTTATTTTCTGGACATTATAATTAACAATTTAGTTCTCATCCTGATCGACCGAAGCTGCACTGGAGAACACCGTCCACGAGCTGCACGAGAGGACACCAGAACAGTGTTGTTCACTCAAAGCTGGGCAGATTGTTTTATTTGTGCGGACCTAGAATTTATTTGTTGTGCATGCGCGGTCTGCCAAGGAAAAAATAAATGCCCACTCTTGATGCCGCTTTCAATGTAAAATTTGAAATTTATATATAATCGGAAAAAAGTGAAAGAATATAATAACTGAGAGAAGATGATTGTAAATTGACAATGAACTGAGGTTTCTGTGGAGCATTTCTGAGTTTTTAGTGTACGCAAGTGTTATTTTGGACTATATTGCCTCATAATCTTCCTAGTGTTGCCATATAATATTCCCAGTGTTGCCGTATAATATTCCCAGTGTTGCCGGATAATATTCCCAGTGTTGCCGGATAATATTCCCAGTGTTGCCGTATAATATTCCCAGTGTTGCCGTATAATATTCCCAGTGTTGCCGTATAATACTCCCAGTGTTGCCGTATAATATTCCCAGAGTTGCCATAAAAGATTTCAGTATTGATATATAATATTTCCAGTATTTCCATGTAATATTCCCAGTGTTGCCATAAAATATTCCTAGGGTTGTCATATAATATGCCAAGCGTTGCCATAAAAAATTTCAAGTGTTGCCGCATGATATTCCCATTGTTGCCATATAATATTATCAGTGTTGCCATATAACATTCCCAGTGTTGCCATATAGCATTCACAGTGTTGCCATATAATCTTCCCATGGTGTGTGGTGAAACTGTTGACTGTTACCAAACATTTCATGAGTAAGTTAGAAATGTGAAAGTTTATTTTGTTCGTGCATCCATCTCGCGCAACATAAAACAGTCTGCCATGTTCATGTCTATGTTGGTGGGTCATGTCCATGTGTGCCGATTGTGTTCCTGTACAGTACATGTCAGTAGGTGTACCAGTTAAGATACTTATATCTAAAAAATACTCAGCTTTGTGTTTGTGTTGCACCTGTTTCGTTGTACCAGTTACTCAACGCGCTCGTGCCGTACTTAGATGGTCGTAAAGTTTAAAATTCGCGTTTTTTTAAATCATTTTATACTTGTGCGTGTAGTATTTTGAACGCATTAGTTTTATATGGAGGCAAAAAAATGACAATTCAATCATCGCGCTGAGCAGTCGTCGCTGTCTGTGAGATAGGGTTTTGTTGTATTCAGGTGACGTCACCAGTACGTCACGTGTTGTGTTCAGGTGACGTCACAAGTATGTCACGTGTTGTGTTCAGGTGACGTCACAAGTATGTCACGTGTTGTGTTCAGGTGACGTCACCAGTACGTCACCTGTTGTGTTCAGGTGACGTCACCAATACGTCATGCGTTGTGTTTACGTGACGTCACCAGTAAGCCACCTGCGGTCTCGAACTGGACGTTTCTTTTGAGTCGCTCATTACCAAAAGTTACTGATGATGTTGATTCTTGGTTGAGTTTATTGAATGTTTGTTGCGCTTATGGCGGAGATGAAGAGGCACACTGCAGCGTGCCCTCACGAGCACCAAGGGGAACATATCCCAGTCTATGTTTTTCACTGCCTGCATACAGGTTTTTCGCCGCCCAAGTAAGTAAATCGCTTAGGCGACGAAAAACATGCATGCTCCGGCGATAAAGTATGACTGGAATGTTAGGGCTGATCAATTGACACATCACCGATAAGTATATATATTATATATGTATAATATATACATGTATTTTATATACATACACAAACTTGTGCACCCGTGCTTTCATTGAAATAAGATAAAATTAAGATATCATTAATATTACCGAGCGAGTGCGAGTATATGTTTCAAACTGACTAAAAATTTTGCGCAGGGCTTTACGCATGTGATGCGTTTCATTAAAGACTGAGATGCAAGTGAATTAGTTCGATCGCCATAATTCTGGGAGAAGAACAACACTCAAGCTGCTTGCTAGTATTGGCTTGGCCAAAATGTTCGTTCGTTTTTTGAATGTCGTCTTTCCGACCTCCTAAAGATTATTTCTGCGTTCTTATTCTCTAAATCCTGTATCCGGTAGAACGAGCACGCTTACGTCAGTGTGCAATACGAGCAAGCCTCCATGTAGAGAAGTTCTGGCAGTTTTGCTTTCATTCGAGCCCTGAAACAGTGGACCAGGCAGAGCACTACTGACACCTGATGCTCTAACTTAAAAAGGAATGAAAGCAAGAAACTACCCACACACACGTCATATATTTGCGTTAGTAACTGTTTTCTTTCCTTTCTGAAGTAAAAAGCATTAGATGTCGGTAGTGCTCTGCTTGGTTGCACCATTCCATGGGCTCGAATGCAGGCAAAAATGCCAGAACTTCTCCACTTGGAGGCTCGTTGCGCGCTGACGTGAGCACACTCGTTGTCCCAAGTGCAGGATTTAGAGAATAAGAACACAGAACGATCTTTAGAAAATCGGAATAATGACATTCAAAAAACGAACGAACTTTTGGGCCAACCCAATATTTAGTTAACTGGAACTGAAATTTGTGTGTATTTAAAATAAACGTATTTCGAGAGCAGCGCGTAGCTTTTGTAGGGTCACGAAATTTTGGCTCACTGGGAGGAAATGTAGAACTTTGGCACTTCTGTGCCAGATTTTGTATCAAGGAATGTAGAACTTTGGCACTTTTGGCACCATTTTATACCAGGGAATGTAGACCTTTTGTAGTGTTGTGCCCCATTTTATACCAGGGAATGTAGGCTATTTGTAGTGTTGTGCCCCATTTTATACCAGGGAATGTGGGCTATTTGTAGTGTTGTGCCCCATTTTATACCAGGGAATGTACGCTATTTGTAGTGTTGTGCCCCATTTTATCCCAGGGAATGTAGACCTTTTGTAGTGTTGTGCCCCATTTTATACCAGGGAATGTAGGCTATTTGTAGTGTTGCGCCCCATTTTATACCAGGGAATGTAGGCTATTTGTAGTGTTGTGCCCCATTTTATACCAGGGAATGTAGGCTATTTGTAGTGTTGTGCCCCATTTTATACCAGGGAATGTAGACCTTTTGTAGTGTTGTGCCCCATTTTATACCAGGGAATGTTCAACTCAATTCAATTCGCCATCACCCAGCTTCAGAACCTTACAAACACCTTTTCAAATACATAAGAATTTCTCAAATGAATTTTTCGTACGTACAAATTTCCCTATCCGCACAAAACTGTACATAATTTTAGAACCGAAATCTACGTACTTCGCAACGTAGAGCGTTGTAGAAATTCTCATTTTAGTTGAAAAATATTTTTAGTTGAAAAATATTTTTAGTTGAAAATTATAATATTTTTGTAAACCAAAATTTATTTCAGTAGGAAGCGACAAAATGTTCCACTCAACTTTTTTGACCACTAAGCCACCGGAACAGTACGACAACACCCGCAGTCGTGCGTGCCGTACGTACGATAAGGTTTGACTGCACCTCAGCATATCTGTTATAAGAAAGTTGCTTTACCAATCCTTTTCACCCATTCATTTAAATTAGATAAGATTTAAATTTTAGTTCAAATTAAAGAGCATTTACATTTTATTTCAAATTAATTAAATGCCTTCCGGCCTCGTTGCTTGAAAACATTGTAGAAAGTGATCCAATGACCATTAGAGCCTACGATTTACTAAACTGGACTAGCCTTTACTTCTTGAGGTTTACTTCGGTACAATATACTGCCGACTGTGTCGGACACCTTATTAAATTATCTCAGGTCTTTACTCGGTACTTATTACTTTTTATGTTGTTGCAAATATATATATGCGAGAGTGATTTTCTTCTCAGAGTGTCATTACCCTTGTGTTGATCTTGACTTATATTGATCTCGACTGATGCTCTTTTTGACTTATATTGATCTCGACTGATGTTCACTTTGACTTGCACCAAGCTCGCAAAACGGAAAGCTGGCAGCAATAAAATTCTGCCGTTTGAGGGATTTATCATAGACTAGACATTTTTTACTTCTATTTGCGTTTGAAGCCATTTCTGCATCGACATCAGCATGGAAATTTTGCCCCAGAACTGCCTACATTTTTTCTGAATTGAAGCAATGCTCACTGTAGAGGCGGAAACCTTGCCTAGATCTTTCACGCCTTATTTGTCTTGTGGGGAATGCAAAATCGCAGTCATGCCCCACAAAGTCCTGCCTCGCAGAGAAATGTACTATCATAGTTGTGCCTCGCAAAGAAAAGCACCGTCACAGTTATTCCTCACAAAGTCATGCGTCACAGAGAAACACACCATCATTCATGCCTCAAATAGTTTTACCTCACAGAAAAATGCATCATCAGTCACGCCTTACAAAATCATGCCTCACAAAGTTATGTCTCACAAAGAACTGCACCATAAGTCATGCCTCACAATAAATGCAGGAGCAGATGATGACAGAGGAGGCTAACAGCGCACTAGATCAATGAGTTGCACTCACGACACGCACCGTCTCTCTCACTTGCTTCAAAGTCGCCTAAACTTTTTGTTTCATTGATTATTGGTGTGTTATGTGGAGCCGGTTGTGGGGAGCCGGTTGTTGGGAGCCGGTTGTGGGGAGCCGGTTGTGGGGAGCCGGTTGTGGGGAGCCGGTTGTGGGGAGCCGGTTGTTGGGAGCCGGTTGTTGGGAGCCGGTTGTTGGGAGCCGGTTGTTGGGAGCCGGTTGTTGGGAGCCGGTTGTTGGGAGCCGGTTGTTGGGAGCCGATTGTGGGGAGCCGATTGTGGGGAGCCGATTGTGGGGAGCCGGTTGTTGGGAGCCGGTTGTGGGGAGCCGGTTGTGGGGAGCCGGTTGTGGGGAGCCGGTTGTGGGGAGCCGGTTGTGGGGAGCCGGTTGTGGGGAGCCGGTTGTGGGGAGCCGGTTGTGGGGAGCCGGTTGTGGGGAGCCGGTTGTGGGGAGCCGGTTGTGGGGAGCCGGTTGTGGGGAGCCGGTTGTGGGGAGCCGGTTGTGGGGAGCAGGTTGTGGGGAGCAGGTTGTGGGGAGCAGGTTGTGGGGAGCAGGTTGTGGGGAGCAGGTTGTGGGGAGCCGGTTGTGGGGAGCCGGTTGTGGGGAGCCGGTTGTGGGGAGCCGGTTGTGGGGAGCCGGTTGTGGGGAGCCGGTTGTGGGGAGCCGGTTGTGGGGAGCCGGTTGTGGGGAGCCGGTTGTGGGGAGCCGGTTGTGGGGAGCCGGTTGTGGGGAGCCGGTTGTGGGGAGCCGGTTGTGGGGAGCCGGTTGTGGGGAGCCGGTTGTGGGGAGCCGGTTGTGGGGAGCCGGTGTGGGAGCCGGTTGTGGGGAGCCGGTTGTGGGGAGCCGTTTGTGGGGAGCAGGTTGTGGGGAGCAGGTTGTGGGGAGCAGGTTGTGGGGAGCAGGTTGTGGGGAGCAGGTTGTGGGGAGCAGGTGTGGGGAGCAGGTTGTGGGGTTGTGGGGAGCCGGTTTGTGGGGAGCCGGTTGTGGGGAGCCGGTTGTGGGGAGCCGGTTGTGGGGAGCCGGTTGTGGGGAGCCGGTTGTGGGGAGCCGGTTGTGGGGAGCCGGTTGTGGGAGCCGGAGATGCCGGTTGTGGGGAGCCGGTTGTGGGGAGCCGGTTGTGGGGAGCCGGTTGTGGGGAGCCGATTGTGGGGAGCCGATTGTGGGGTGCCGGTTGTGGGGAGCCGGTTTTGGGGAGCCGGTTTTGGGGAGCCGGTTGTGGGGAGCCGGTTGTGGGGAGCCGGTTGTGGGGAGCCGGTTGTGGGGAGCCGGTTGTGGGGAGCCGGTTGTGGGGAGCCGGTTGTGGGGAGCCGGTTGTGGGGAGCCGGTTGTGGGGAGCCGGTTGTGGGGAGCCGGTTGTGGGGAGCCGGTTGTGGGGAGCCGGTTGTGGGGAGCCGGTTGTGGGGAGCCGGTTGTGGGGAGCCGGTTGTGGGGAGCCGGTTGTGGGGAGCCGGTTGTGGGGAGCCGGTTGTGGGGAGCCGGTTGTGGGGAGCCGGTTGGTCAACTGTATAAACTTGACTGGTCGCTACAGAAGCAAAAGGAAGACCTGCGCGAGAGAACTGAGAGGTACCTGCATTCTCTTGTACTAGTTTGCACTCCACACCGCATTCAGAGATGGGGATCATTTCAACGTACGAGTACAATGCTTGGGTGTGGCATTCCTTCGTGCATCTATATACGTACTAATGTTGTAAATATCGGGAATAAAACCTATTTAGCCGGACACTAACATGTATATGAAGTGACAGAAGCATCATGTTATGACAATAACAGTAACGCAAATAACGTCACGAACACAGAGTGACGTCATAACACAGGGAACATACTACACAACGACTAGTCACCAGAAATCCATAGATTATCACGTTCGCTGCCGATTCACGCACATGTGCATCCAAAGATGTTGAAGTTAAATAAATGCTTTCCATTCACACCGATACGTAAACAAGCAGTTTACCAGGCGGTAGGTCGGCAGTGAACGTGTCGCAGACGGGATAGCGCGATGGCGGCACAGGGCCGCCGGAGGCTCGCCTGCACGCAGTCGTGTCACGCTCGTGCCTGCACGCAGTCGTGTCACGCTCGTGCCTGCATGCATTGTGGCAGTGGCTCAAAGTCATTCGACACCTGTACACTAATCAAAAAAAGAAAGAAAAACAGTTTATCCACAATTCCGAAACCAAAAAATATCACTGGTTTTCAAAATGTCAATATAAAGATCCTAATGCGGCCAATTTCACAGTACCAATACAAAAAAAAAATATTTTATTTTCAGAATGTTAAAGAATGGAAATCCTTAGGTGGCCAACAACTTACCAACTACTTCTTTCTGATGAACGGTTCATATTTATTCATTAAATATTTATTACGCTCAATATGAAAAGAAGAACCAATGTGAAAGGGATCATTCTTAGGTGAGGTAAAACAATTTTTCGTTGTATGGATTGTGACATCAGTTTATTTTTTTTGCAATTGGTTGACTCTCGGTTTTTGACTCTCGGTTTTTGTTCTTTGTTTTACAGCACTGAGGAAGGAACGGGAGATTCCGAACCGTCTGCAATTAAAAAAATCCCCCTTTTACATTAGTTCTACTTTTCATGTTGCACATAAGATTTACAAAAAACCGCCCTATTAATTACATTCATTACGTGAACTCAACTCAACTTACAAGTATGATGCCGCCAACGTACGGACGGGAGCGACAGAACTGAGCCACATCTCTTCCTGTGATACAAGTTCTGTTGACTTACTGTTGCCACAAGCTCAGTTGACAGCTCAGTAATTTCTGCCATGAAATAGATCATTACGTAAGAATTTTAAAAGCTGGGAGTGCATGAAAGGCTGGCGGTGTCACGCTGACGCAGGGTCGGTAGCAACGCACATCGATTGTTTCAATTATGTAAGAGACGCACATGGCGTGTACGTAAGTTGTGTGTGGCGTGTTGTTGGGTGATGTGTCCGTAGAGCTCTTTTGTGTGTTGTGCTGTGCTGTGTGTTGTGCTGTGCTGTGTGTTGTGCTGTGCTGTGTGTTGTGCTGTGCTGTGCTATGTGCTGTGCTATGTGCTGTGCTATGTGCTGTGCTATGTGCTGTGCTGTGCTATGCTATGTGCTGTGCTGTGTGCTGTGCTGTGTGCTGTGCTGTGTGTTGCGCTGTGCTGTGAGTTACACCAAGCCAGGCTCTCGCTGAGATGTGCTCGACGTTGACTTTTTGAGACCAGCGACAGATTTTTTAATTCTTCAAGTGACCGGTAGCAGCACGGCTCGTCAAGTCGCCGGTAGCAGCACGGCTCGTCAAGTCGCTGGTAGCAGCACGGCTCGTCAAGTCGCCGGTAGGAGCACGGCTCGTCAAGTCGCCGGTAGCAGCACGGCTCGTTAAGTCGCTGGTAGCAGCACGGCTCGTCAAGTCGCCGGTAGCAGCACGGCTCGTCAAGTCGCCGGTAGGAGCACGGCTCGTCAAGTCGCCGGTAGCAGCACGGCTCGTCAAGTCGCCGGTAGGAGCACGGCTCGTCAAGTCGCGGTAGCAGCACGGCTCGTCAAGTCGCCGGTAGCAGCACGGCTCGTTAAGTCGCTGGTAGCAGCACGGCTCGTCAAGGTCGCCGGTAGCAGCACGGCTCGTCAAGTCGCCGGTAGGAGCACGGCTCGTCAAGTCGCCGGTAGGAGCACGCTCGTCAAGTCGCCGGTAGCAGCACGGCTCGTCAAGTCGCCGGTAGCAGCACGGCTCGTCAAGTCGCCGGTAGCAGCACGGCTCGTCAAGTCGCCGGTAGCAGCACGGCTCGTCAAGTCGCCGGTAGGAGCACGGCTCGTCAAGTCGCCGGTAGCAGCACGGCTCGTCAAGTCGCCGGTAGCAGCACGGCTCGTCAAGTCGCCGGTAGCAGCACGGCTCGTCAAGTCGCCGGTAGCAGCACGGCTCGTCAAGTCGCCGGTAGCAGCACGGCTCGTCAAGTCGCCGGTAGCAGCACGGCTCGTCAAGTCGCCGGTAGCAGCACGGCTCGTCAAGTCGCCGGTAGCAGCACGGCTCGTCAAGTCGCCGGTAGAAGCACGGCTCGTCAAGTCGCCGGTAGCAGCACGGCTCGTCAAGTCGCCGGTAGCAGCACGGCTCGTCAAGTCGCCGGTAGCAGCACGGCTCGTCAAGTCGCCGGTAGCAGCACGGCTCGTCAAGTCGCCGGTAGCAGCACGGCTCGTCAAGTCGCCGTAGGAGCACGGCTCGTCAAGTCGCCGGTAGCAGCACGGCTCGTCAAGTCGCCGGTAGCAGCACGCTCGTCAAGTCGCCGGTAGCAGCACGGCTCGTCAAGTCGCCGGTAGCAGCACGGCTCGTCAAGTCGCCGGTAGCAGCACGGCTCGTCAAGTCGCCGGTAGCAGCACGGCTCGTCAAGTCGCCGGTAGCAGCACGGCTCGTCAAGTCGCCGGTAGCAGCACGGCTCGTCAAGTCGCCGGTAGCAGCACGGCTCGTCAAGTCGCCGGTAGCAGCACGGCTCGTCAAGTCGCCGGTAGCAGCACGGCTCGTTAAGTAAGTTCCCTTAAGGAATCTTGACTGCACCAAGCGAGGTATTCTCCGGCAACAGCCAAGAATTTTGAGGCCGAGTTTCCTCTAAACAAAATTTACGAAGAAATTTCATTTTAAGCCCCTTGAACTTCGTGTAGCCAAGTTCACTCAACGAACTTGCGCTGTCAGGTGTACCGCAAAATCTGTGTTTGTGCCAATAGCTGCGTCTTGTGAGAAAGTTAAAAAATTGAGGCGCATTTAAGTATTTTTCGACTCCAGGTGCAGCGGGAACTGATGGCAGTGCAAAAAGGGAGGATCTTCGGCTCCTCGCTACCGGCCTTGCAACTCTTTATAGCCCGAGTCAAAAGAGATCGCTCCTTCTGTTCTCACTTCACACGTGCTGGCTTGCCCCCTCAAGTGCCCCCCAGTGGATGTCCAATACCCCCGTGGCCACCCCCCCTCCTCGGATGATTTATCCACAACTTCTGATAAATTACAACCCCCTCCTTCCCCCCCCCCCCCCCTCTGGCATTGATTGGCTAGGTTATTGGATTTGGAGGCCGCGTACCTGAGGCAGTGTTGCCATATGCGCAGAAATTTCTAGAAATAAACAAATGAATGAAAATATTACTTGAGGAGAAGGTCACGTCTAGCAGCTGGTGCAACACGTGTTGCAGCTTACGGTAGATCTGTGTGTTGTTGCTCCACGTGTGTTGGATGTGTGTTGTTGGTTATTCTTAAGTAAGAGTGTGTAGTCAGGGATATATTTAGTCAGTTTTACATGTATTAAAATATAGATATGAACACTAGTGTTACTGATACAAATAAAGCAATGCATGAATTCACACAAAGGTATTCAAAAAATATTTAATAACAAAGGAGTACTAAAAATACATCACTCGTACCACATTCATTTTTGTTAGTTTTCCAACTTGTTTACGTGTTTTAGTTGTTTTGAGAGTGCGTGTTTACATACACTGTACACACCCTATACAAATGCAACACATACTGTCTATACGGCATGTGTTCTACGCACACGTCGAGTTGAATGAAATTCATTTTATTTTCTTCACCTTTTTTTTGCCAACCAGCTTCGTGGACACGTGAAGCCAGACACGCAACTAAAGATCACCTGCAAAATACGTTCAAAACACAGATATCAACACAATCACTGCTGTCAATATTGCATAACTTGTTTCCACAGCCGAACATCAACGAAAACTGAAAAAATCTACGGACATTGGTCCGGATATTTGAGTATCTATAGGAATTCAAAACTCTACGGTAATTGCTCCCAGTATTTAACTATCTATTCCTAGCATCGCGAGTTCACGTATTGTTAAGCTGTTTTGTGAGACTTTCTAATCAGTTATCTGCATTCAAATTTTTATTAAATAATTGTTTCATTAGTAGTATTTTTGCACAAAAATATGTAATATTTTGATACACAATGGCAAATTTGCATCGCACATTAGGCGTGAGCATTGCTTGTTGCTCTGGGGTAACTTTGCTATTCCAAATATTCTTTTCGCTTCAGGCTTCCCCCTAAAGCTTTAATTATAAATCTAAGTAGCTAGCTGTAACTGAAAATTATTTCTTCTCCGGACTACGAATAAAAACTCAAAGTTGTCAAAAGTATTGAAAAAAATTACTTTGAAAGCAAAATTTTTCTAACTACAATTTAAATTGTTTTACGCTATAATTGTTATTGATAAATGTCTTAATCGTATTCTGAGCCACGATGGACGCGGCATTTCGATAAGATCAGTAAAGTTCCAGATCAGCGACAGTTTCGTGCAGAAGTGCTTCAATCATTTTATACTCTTTAACGGCATTTTTTAAGAACAAAAATGTTACATTCGTAAACAAAATGTTCTGGAACATTTTCTTGCCCGTTCATTATATTTGTCGCCTTTGTATGAATGAATTCTGTGGGAGGACAATTCCTAAGAAATTGTACTGGAGCTACCAAGAAATCCATCAAGTCCACTTTGATGAGGCTCTAGGTCAGTGTGACTTGAGGGCTGGAGGGGAGAGGTCGCTGCTGCGCTTGTTCTCGTGCCGACACGTGATTGACATGTCGTCAAGGGCACCGTATGATACACCCTTCCCAGATAATGATATAACTAGCAATAAAAAGTAATTAAAACTGCAAATACACATCATTACGGGACTTAGCTCCAAGACATCCATTCATGTGTCCCCGGCAGGAGTGTGAGCAAAAAGGAAGCTTTACTTTTAATTCACGACCAGCGCCCAGAAGGCTGGGTAGAAATACTTGATACGAGTATCGTGGATACGAGCTGATATTTAATGAAGGAGTGAGTGATTAGAAGGCAGTGAGGGGCTGGAGGGCGGGAGGGAAAGAGGGTGGCCGCTGTTTGTTGACGTCAGATTGATAAGGTATGGCTTAACGAGCACCTGGTCAATACGAATCGATTGGCAGACAATCTTTATGAAGACTTGAACGTAAATGACGACTTCTTTGCGCAATTTCTAGGCATCCAGAGTGATTCTGTCTCTTTACACTTGGTGGTTCTTGGAACTTATGATAAAGTATCTTGATGCTACGATTGGTGTTTTCTTAAGCTGTTCATATATCGCTGTTACTTCCATGTCACATATACGGCGTCACAACCTCATGACAACACACAAAACAATGTATAAGATAACTCCCAATTACCTGCAACAGATCGCTTTCTCCATGAAATGCTTCCACACACACCACCAAATGAAATCCCTTTTCGTATCTGTGTGTTTCTTGGATGTTTGTGAACGTTTCTCCATCTGCTCGTTTCTTGCTTCACCAGCCCTTCAGGTCACTGGAGATGCAAAAAACGTTTAGATGTACATCAGCTGCAGAGTTGTGTGTGAGTCCAACGTTGTGTACCGTACAACACCACATAGCACCCCACAGCACCCCACACAGCACCCCACACATCACAGCACCACACACACACATCACCACACACACACAGCACCACACACACACAGCACCACACACACACAGCACCACACACACACAGCACCACACACACACAGCACCACACACACACAGCACCACACACACACAGCACCACACACAGCACCACACACAGCACCACACACAGCACCACACACAGCACCACACACAGCACCACACACAGCACCACCACCACCACACAGCACCACCACCACCACACAGCACCACCACCACCACACAGCACCACCACACAACACCACACAGCACCACCACACAGCACCACCACACAGCACCACACACAGCACCATCACACAGCACCCCACACAGCACCACACAGCACCACCACACAACACCACACAGCACCACCACACAGCACCACCACACAGCACCACACACAGCACCACCACACAGCACCACACACAAAACAGCACTCATCAGTCACACGTTGCCCACCACCTGCCTGTCTTCAACGAGCATTCTTGACGCTGTAATTCCCTGTTGTTCCTTGTTTCAAAGAATCCTTGATGATGACATTATGCGCTTTGCGTTTGTATAACTTCACTAATTCTTTTTCATTATTTTGTACATAAAGAAGCAAGTGCTCAACGCACGCACAGACGCACACACTCATTCTTCAGAGGAATGTCGTTCTTATACGCGCTTCAACATGCGAGATGGCAATGAATGAGGAGTAATACATGAGTGGAAAGGCACTGAATTTCTAGCTGTATTATTTATGAAATTTTCTCTGATATGCAAGTGAGAAATTGGAGCAACCGCTTAAGTTTTGTAATAACGAAAGGTTTATATGAATATAACGGTAATACTACCCGCACCCCACATAGACTGCACAAACAATGCAGTGTTTGCACAAGGGGCATGTCACCTGCTTCCTGCACAGCACAGCCTCCTGCACTGCACAGCCTCCTGCACCGCACAGCCTTCTGCACTGCACAGCCTTCTGCACTGCACAGCCTCCTGCACCGCACAGCCTTCTGCACTGCACAGCCTCCTGCACAGCACAGCCTTCTGCACTGCACAGCCTTCTGCACTGCACAGCCTCCTGCACCGCACAGCCTTCTGCACTGCACAGCCTTCTGCACTGCACAGCCTCCTGCACCGCACAGCCTTCTGCACTGCACAGCCTCCTGCACAGCACAGCCTTCTGCACTGCACAGCCTCCTGCACAGCACAGCCTTCTTCACTGCTCAGCCTTCTGCATTGAACAGCCTCCTGCACAGCACAGCCTTCTTCACCTCTCAGCCTTCTGCACTGAACAGCCTTCTGCTCTGCAAAGCCTCCTGCACTGCTAAGCCTCCTGCACTGCTCAGCCTTCTGCACTGCACAGCCTCCTGCACAGCACAGCCTTCTTCACCTCTCAGCCTTCTGCACTGAACAGCCTTCTGCTCTGTAAAGCCTCCTGCACTGCTCAGCCTCCTGCACTGCTCAGCCTTCTGCACTGCACAGCCTCCTGCACAGCACAGCCTTCTTCACCTCTCAGCCTTCTGCACTGAACAGCCTTCTGCTCTGCAAAGCCTCCTGCACTGCTCAGCCTCCTGCACTGCTCAGCCTTCTGCACTGCTCAGCCTTCTGCACTGCTCAGCCTTCTGCACTGCTCAGCCTTCTGCACTGCTCAGCCTTCTGCACTGCTCAGCCTTCTGCACTGCACAGCCTTCTGCACTGCACAGCCTTCTGCACTGCTCAGCCTTCTGCACTGAACAGCCTTCTGCACTGCACAGCCATCTGCACTGCACAGCCTCCTGCACTGCACAGCCTTCTGCACTGCACAGCCTCCTGCGCTACACAGCCTCCTGCACTGCACAGCCTCCTGCACTGCACCACCTCCTGCACTGCACCACCTCCTGCACTGCACCACCTCCTGCACTGCACCACCTCCTGCACTACCCACCTGCCGTCACACACAGCACGCCTAGCAGCTTGTATCAATGAGTGCACAGCAGGAAAACAAGGGTTCTTGCCTTGAAAGTTTTACAATCATGCTTGATGATGAAGCTGACACCACACACCGCAACACTCAAACATCAAACAGGTGTATCAGTGCTCCACGCAGGCACCACACACCGCAAAACCCACACATCACACAGGTGTATCAGTGCTCCACGCAGGCACCACACACCGCAATACCCACAGGACACACAAGTGTAACAGTGCTACACGCAGGCACCAAACACCGCAATACCCACAGAACACACAAGTGTATCAGTGCTACACGCAGGCACCACACACCGCAAAACCCACACATCACACAGGTGTATCAGTGCTACACGCAGGCACCACACACCGCAAAACCCACACATCACACAGGTGTATCAGTGCTCCACGCAGGCACCACACACTGCAAAACCCACACATCACACAGGTGTATCAGTGCTCCACGCAGGCACCACACACCGCAAAACCCACACATCACACAGGTGTATCAGTGCTACACGCAGGCACCACACACCGCAATACCCACAGAACACACAAGTGTATCAGTGCTACACGCAGGCACCACACACTCCAATACCCGCACACCACACAAGTGTATCAGTGCAACACGCTGGGACCTCACCTCATCCCCACTACTCAACGCAATATGGAGGTCATCACAGCCCTTAATCCCCCACTCCCCCCTTGGCCAGGGGGATCGATTGCCCCACTAGCATTGGCCTCTGTGGGGCTGGACCAGATAGGAAGGTCTGAGCGTGCCGCAAAATAATAATAATGAGAGGAGGTCGTACCACTTCAGCATTTAATGTTTAATGTGTGTGTGTATGTGTGTGTGTGTGTGTGTGAAGACATAAATGCCTTAATGGTGTGGGGAGGTGTGGGAAGGTGTAGGGAGGTGTGGGGAGGTGTGGGGATGTGTGGGGATGTGTGGGGATGTGTGGGGATGTGTGGGGATGTGTGGGGATGTGTGGGGAGGTGTGGGGAGGTGTGGGGAGGTGTGGGGAGGTGTGGGGAGGTGTGGGGAGGTGTGTGGAGGTGTGGGGAGGTGTGGGAGTGTGGGGGGAGGTGTGGGGAGGTGTGGGAGTGTGGGGGGGAGGTGTGGGGAGATGTGGGGAGGTGTGAGGAGGTGCGAAGAGGTGCGGAGAGGGGCGGAGAGGGCGGAGAGGGCGGAGAGGTGTTGGGAGGTGCGGGGAGGTGTTGGGAGGTGTTGGGAGGTGTTGGGAGGTGTTGGGAGGTGTTGGGAGGTGTTGGGAGGTGCGGGGAGGTGTGGGGAGGTGTGGGGAGGTGCGGAGAGGTGCGGAGAGGTGCGGAGAGGGCGGAGAGGTGTTGGGAGGTGCGGGGAGGTGTTGGGAGGTGTTGGGAGGTGTGGGGAGGTGCGGAGAGGTGCGGAGAGGTGCGGAGAGGTGTTGGGAGGTGCGGGGAGGTGTTGGGAGGTGTTGGGAGGTGTTGGGAGGTGTTGGGAGGTGTTGGGAGGTGTTGGGAGGTGTTGGGAGGTGTTGGGAGGTGCGGGGAGGTGCGGGGAGGTGTGGGGAGGTGTGGGGAGGTGCGGGGAGGTGCGGGAAGGTGCGGGGAGGTGCGGGGAGGTGTGGGGAGGTGTGGGGAGGTGCGGGGAGGTGCGGGGAGGGGCGGGGAGGTGCGGGGAGATGCGGGGAGGTGCGGGAAGGTGCGGGAAGGTGCGGGGAGGTGCGGGGAGGTGCGGGGAGGTGCGGGGAGGTGCGGGGAGGTGTGGGGAGTTCTGTGGAGGTGTAAGGAGGTGTGGGGAGGTGTGGGGAGGTGTGGGGAGGTGTGGGGAGGTGTGAGGAGGTGTGGGGCGACAGAACGGTCGCTGCTTAATGAAGCTACGCTGTCAGAGGCGGGCACTCGCGCAGGTGCGCCTGTGCAGGTGTGCTGGCCTCTCTCCAGCGTGCAAGCAAACACGTGCAGACACACCCGTGCAGACACACCCGTGCAGACACACCCGTGCAGACACACCTACACAGACACACCTACACAGACACACCTACACAGACACACCTACACAGACACACCTACACAGACACACCTACACAGACACACCTACACAGACACACCTACACAGACACACCTACACAGACACACCTACACAGACACACCTACACAGACACACCTACACAGACACACCTACACAGACACACCTACACAGACACACCTACACAGACACACCTACACAGACACACCTACACAGACACACCTACACAGACACACCTACACAGACACACCTACACAGACACACCTACACAGACACACCTACACAGACACACCTACACAGACACACCTACACAGAAACACCTACACAGAAACACCTACACAGACACCTACACAGACACACCTACACAGACACACCTACACAGACACACCTCACACTGAAGTTACGACCGACCCCCGTATCCAAGCGACGCAGCCGCCACACAGCGCGCCGCATAAAACAGCCACAATTTCCTCTGGCTGCTATCGAGCTGACGGTGGAATGACCAGCGTTCTCGTGAGATCTTGCGTACTGCGTCAGAGCTTGCTCAAGTTTGCGGTGTGTCAAGGGCACGCTTGCTCAGTGTAATGACTGAATGATGAATAATTTAATCTAATAATCACGGAACCTATGAACACTGATCCGAGTATTTGAGTAGACAATGCGCAAAAAACTCTACGGTAATTACTCCCAGTATTTAACTATCTAACTGAAATTGGGCGTGCATATTGCTTACAGGTCTCACAAATAATTATCATATTTTTAGCCGGCGTTCTTGTGATTTTTTTAAATTTATATTTGTGATTAAAATATTGAATAGTGATATTTATCGCATGATAATGCAAGTGAGTCACACTTGGCACTTACAAAACACGTCTAGCAAAACACGTAACAATATTATCCTAAATTTGAGGATGTGGTCCACCTCATTGAGAATATGAACCGTCAGTGTGAGGCTGTGTGAACCGTCAGTGTGAGGGTGTGTGAACCGTCAGTGTGAGGGTGTGTGAACCGTCAGTGTGAGGGTGTGTGAACCGTCAGTGTGAGGGTGTGTGAGCCGTCAGTGTGAGGCTGTGTGAACCGTCAGTGTGAGGGTGTGTGAACCGTCAGTGTGAGGGTGTGTGAACCGTCAGTGTGAGGGTGTGTGAACCGTCAGCTTGAGGGTGTGTGAACCGTCAGTTTGAGGGTGAGTAAACTGACAGTGTAAGGTGTGTGAACCGTCAGTTTGAGGGTGTGTGAACCGTCAGCTTGAGGGTGAGTAAACCGCCAGTGTGAGGGTGTGTAAGCCCTCAGTGTGAACAGCTTGACGGTGAGTAAACTGTCAGTGTAAGGTGTGCGAACCGTCAGTTTGAGGGTGTGTAAACCGTCAGTGCGAGGGTGTGTAAACCGTCAATGTATGGGTGTGTGAACCATGTGAGGGTGTATAACATACGATTGTTTGATGGATAACGGCGTGTAATTACGTCCATCTACACGCTCTTCCTCATCTACACGCTTTGCACAAAATTTTTCTGGTGCACTGGACGCAAAATTTGCTATACCTCGTTAAACTAATTACACACTCCTCATTAATGGACAGTCTCTCATTAGTTATTAAGATTCTAATGAACATATAGACACTTTAATGTGTAGTGACCGTCAATAACTTCCTTCCATTGTTTCTCTTTCACCATTATTCATTTTATTAATTTTGGTTTCAAAATTAGGCTTCTCCATTCCTCCACACGTCTCAAAGACCCACCATCATCTATTACATATACGTGTCTCCACAGCACCAAACACCCAGGCCACGTCAAAAAAACAAGAACCTGAAATAAAAAATGCGTAAATAAAGCAATCAAGTGTGGCAATAGGCAAATATTCCTAAGACGAGCTGAAATAAATAACAGGGCTTGCGCTATATTTGCTGACCTCGGCATATTATGAAGTGTATCACACCCCGACATGAGTGTGGGGGTCACCGTGGCTAGCCTCCCCTCCTGCACCCCCAGCTGACGGGGGCAAGTGGAGACGGGACAGGGGGAAGAATGTTGGTCCCAGCAGTACATCTGCTGCTGCTGCTGCTGGGTGCAGCAGCTGCAGAATCTAAGGTGAGGCCTTTGTTTCTGTAATGTAAGTACACACTTATGTATGTATTATATACTGCGTTTATTATACGGTATATATACTGAATTTTATTACTTATTATACTCTATCTTATTATGCTGTTTTTTTACATATTGTACATACTCGTGTACATATACAGGCATTATAACTGCGTGTAAGTATCAGGAATATGTTCACACGAACAGAGTGCACGTGTGACAAACGTGAAGTGCTCACTGTCATGAACGGCAGCGACGGGGAGTTTTATTTCTCCCAAACCATTGTGGTATTTTTGTCGTTTCTACTCTGCAAAAGTTAGATGCAATAGCTAAAACTTATATACGATTATTTTCTAAGAAGTGTCCACTGTATAAAACGGGTGTCCCCACAAAAATCTCATACACAAAAATCTCACAAAGATCGTTTTGTGTATAATGTATTAAAGCTCTTTCATCTATAGGAGTAGCGCAGGCAACACACACACACACACACACACACACACACACACACACACACACACACACACACACACACACACACACATACGAACGTAGACTAAATACACAATGTCTCAAAAAGCTATATTCACACTTTGAATAACAATAAAAAAATTATTTATGAATATAGAAGAAAATTAAATAAATCCAAATGCGGAAAACAAATACAATTAAATAATCATATTTATAAATGTTCAAATTAGTGAATATATTTGCTCAGACAGCGCTGACAACGCGCACTAAAAATTCTCAAACGTCACGAAACATGTTAGAAATATCGTGACATTCTCTTTCAACTTCAACTTCAATACCTAAATTGTTCCAGGGTTGGTGCAATAAACTTTCTCTTTCTCAGGCTAAATTGATTTTCTGCCGTGCTGTGATGAATTAAAAATACCTCCGATTAAAAAAAAATAGCATGGCAGCGACAGGTAAAGTGTGAGTTGAATTTTCTGAGATTACCACTCCGTATTTAACATGAGGAGGTGTTCGAATCTCGAGCTGAGTTTGTTTTGATCAGCGCTGTGAGGGCGCTGTGTGAGGGTTGGCTGTCTTTTGAAGGCCAGGTCGTGTTTTGCGGCCAACTGCCACGTCAGGGTCAGCTGTTAATGCTCTGTGTCTTCTGTTTGCCTTAACTTATTTTGGTTTACGCCACCGAGTTCACGAGACACATGCGATACATATGCTGTTACACATATACGAACACACCTGCACAAACACACCTGTGCAGGCACACATGTGCAAGCAGATCGACCCTCGCTCGGTTGCCATGTGCACCCTTTGCTTTCATGTGCGCTCGTGAGCTGCCGTGTGCGCGCTCGCCCATGGCGACGCACACAATATTTACCTCACACTTACATCTCGATCAAACGACACGCCCGCAACGCAACACGCACACAAACAACACAACACGCACACAGGACGGTAGTCATGGAGACCTGACTTTGTTCTGAGAACTGTTTGATCAATGGTAACGTCTGTCCAATGGTAACGTCTGTCCAATGGTAACGCCTGACCAATGGTAACACAACTAATGTGAACTTACCGCGGGTCTTTTTATCAGCATTTTTTATACAGCGCAGTAGTGCAGGCTTGGGAGAAATGCTGAGCTTTTAGCGGGAAAACGGGAAATTTGTGCGTGCATGGTCTATTGCTAGCAGCTTATGCTATTCCCTGACCATTTTCCTGATCATTTTCCTGATCATTTTCCTGACCATTTCATTGACCATTTCACTGACCATTTCACTGACCATTTCACTGACCATTTCACTGACCATTTCACTGACCATTTCACTGACCATTTCACTGACCAATTCACTGACCAATTCACTGACCATTTCATTGACCATTTGACTGACAATTTCACTGACCATTTCTCTGACCATTTCTCTGACCATTTCTCTGACCATTTCTCTGACCATTTCTCTGACCATTTCTCTGACCATTTCTCTGACCATTTCTCTGACCATTTCTCTGACCATTTCTCTGACCATTTCTCTGACCATTTCTCTGACCATTTTTTTACCATTTCATTGACCATTTCATTGACCATTTCCCTGACCATTTCTCTGACCATTCCCCTGACCATTTCCCTGACCATTTCACTGACCATTTCTTTGACCATTCCTCTGACCGTTTCAATGGCCGTTTCACTGACCATTTCCCTGACGGTGTTGCAGACGGTGCAGGAGGGGGTGCAGGAGGTGATGCAGGAGGGGGTGCAGGAGGGGGTGCAGGAGGTGATGCAGGAGGTGCAGGCAGCTCAGCTCACAAAGGACGACGTCAGGTTCCTGCTGAAGGACGAGCTGCGTAAGTCACGTGATAGAAAAGTTGCTCGATTGCTTCACAAATTCCTAAAATCCTAACAGTGTGCCAGATGTGGCACAAACCGAATTACGGAAAGTAGGCAAAATGCTGTACCTGTGATCGTTCGTGCACCGAGTGCCAGATGTGGCACAAGCCGAATTACAGAAAGCAAGTAAAGTACTTGCTTACTATGTTTGTGTGCTGTGTCATTTTTGTTATAAAGAAACAATTGTTGTTCTATCAATATTTTACTTTGTTTATGGAAGTACTGTAGTTTATGCTTTATGCTATGGAAGTACTGTAGTTTATGCTTTATGCTTTACGTTAGTGCACTTCTCAGGGTAGAAGTTATCACTCACATTTTTAAATGGTGCAGGAAAAGGTTAAAACCATTCCCTGCTTCAATTTTGGAAATAAGCGTAGGAAAAATGCATTTTTTCATGAGCGATATGATGACCTTCGTGCGTAGGAGGAGGATTCAAAGATTAATGGAAAAATGCACAATACGTTTTTTGGTCTTCATTCCGAAAATATCATTGCTCGTTGTACCATATCTCTGCTGATGTTGACATCATAATATTCCGAAATGCTCGCTATTAGTAGAGACGTTACTCTATTTTTCAGTTTTCTAATTTCATATTCAATGCGGACGGTTAAAATAAATAGAAACTCCTGCAGCATAAAAAAAGAACACTTGTGCTAACGATGTTCTCATGTCCGCAGCTGAGGACGCTGAATATGTGCGCATTATCGTCAACTCGAGGAGAAAAATACGCAGTACGGACCAGCAGGAACCAAGCGAAGACAAGAAAGTACCAAATGAAGACAAGGAAGTACCAAGTAAAGACAAGAAAGTACCAAATGAAGACAAGGAAGTGTCAAATACAAATGAAGAAGTTCCAAGAAAAGACAGCATAGTTCCAAATACTGACCAAAAAGTATCAGGTAGCAACACAGAAGTACCAAGTAGTGAACCGTCAGTCCCAGAACCTAAAGATAAGGATGTACCCAGTAAAGATGAGAAAGTACCTCGTAAAGACAAGGAAGTACCTAGTACAGACAAGGCAGTGCTCACTAAAGGCAAGGCAGAACCAGGTACAGACAAGGAAGTACCCAGCACAGAAAAGGCAGTACCAGGTACAGACAAGGCAGTACCAGCCAGTGCCCCACCAGCCTCCGAACACAATGCGGTCAGAAGCAAGCCGCCAGGTCTGCAGTCTGTACAGACCGAAGAAGCCAACGCAGCCTCCTCTGCTCACAGTGTAGATGAGGGACTGATGAGTCCAGACAACGAAACTGGACTTGATGAAACTGAAGACGATCCAGACGATCCAGAGGAAACAGGCTCGGGACGGTTCGATCCGAATGGACTCAAAGTAAACAACCCCGCCGAGTCCGACACGCCCGACAGCAACACGGTCTCTGAGGTGGAAAAGACCAGTAAAAATGAAGACAGAAATGGGAACGTTCCTTCCTTGAAAATAAAATCTCGTGAACAGGAGAAAATAGCGGGAGCTTCCGGTGGGGAAAAGAATATGACATCGACCACCAAACCCCCCGAAAATAAAGCTGGAAGAAACAACGGCTCTGAGAGTGATGTTAGTAATCAACCTAACGAAAATTTGAACGCAACCGGAGAGAGCGAACGCAAGCCTTCCCGAGGGGTCGCGAGCAAGGCCACGTCTGGGAAAGATGCGATCGTTTTTCCAAGTGGACAAGAAAATTCAGCGCAAAGAGAAGAAATCGTCGAGAATATGGACGAGGAGAGCATGAAAGACTTCATGATGGACTTTATCAGAAAGCCGCACTCTGCAACGAAACTTTCAGCGCTCCATGAAGAACGAAATCGGCTGAAAGAGCTGAACTCGAGAGCTGAATTTGAGGGAGGAAACGGCGGAGAGAACGGGGAGCGAACGCGAACTGACAGTTCTGCATTTGACGCAGAGGAGCTGAATATCACAATCCAGGACGCCTCAGGGTCCATGGACTTAATATTGCGCTCAAACTTGGAGCTTTTTTCGACGAAATTCAAGGTGGTTGTGCGCGACGACTCGAGACAGGAGACGACAGAGCGCAACCCACCTGCGCTAGACAGGCAAGATGGAGTCCAGACAGCTGGTAACACGGATACCTCAGGTGGTGCTGGATCTGGAGAATTTGGGGATGAAGTAGGAAATGGTGGTTCTGGATCTGGAGAATCTGGGAATGAAGAAGGCAATGGAAACAGCGAGCACGATGGAAGGGGAGCAAGGAGGGTGGAAGACGAGGCGGGGGAGGTGGTGGAGGTGCGCAGGAGGGGCGTCAGGAGTGGCTGCGTCTACGTAGGCAGGAGCGAAGAGAACCCGGACGTGCAGGTCGCCCTCACCAACTGCGACGGCTCTGGCTTTGTGAGTATCCTCATGGTAGAAGAAACAAGTTAGGGTCAAACCATTATCTATTTTAGTCGACCGTGTGGCAATGCTGACGTCATGGTAACGGACCAATAGCAGCGCTCATATCGCATCTGACAACACTTCTAGCCTCAAATATGATACCACTATTGGCCTATTGACATATCGCTATGGTGACGTCATAGAGTTCGCTTGAAACAAAGCCGTTCTATTGGCTAGCCGAGCAAGAGAAGTTGTATTTTCTCCATAGAAATAACTATACCTTGTTTTCTCTACAGTGGTATCCCCGTTCCAGGGAAATTTTCTTCAAAAACATACGTTTATCATTTAATGAATTACATTAGAATGTTCACCTCCCACGCGATGGATTAAGCATGGTGCCTCCCACATAAGAATACATAGAAACCAGCCTGGAGAAGGGCTTTTGATCAACAAAACCAAGGTAAATGGTTATGTTAGCGTAAACAATTAGTGATCTTCAAAATAGGTATGCCAGCAAGTAGGTACTACTTGTAGAGTTTTCCTCGTAGGTGTCACTCCCTGCACATTTATGTTGCTATGAACGTTATTATATTATTGTTATTATTATTATTATTATATAAGAAAGTTTCAGCCCCCCTTAACCACGACAAAGATGTTCCAAGAGAGGAAAGAGGAAGGCACCATTTAGTATGGAGTTGAGGGAATGCGGAATCTATGCACAAGGTGCACAGAAACAGTAAGCTAGGAAAGAAGTTCATGGAACAAGAAGAAAGTTGAAGAAGAAAGTAGTAGGTGCTGAAAAACAGGACAGCAGTGAACCGAAAAAAGATGGTCCGTAACAAAACAAAAAGCTATTTTATTACAACAAAAAGGAAACCTACCTAACTCTCAGCTCGGGCCCTCACATTTTCCCCCTGGGAGCGCTAATTCCCATAGATACAATAGTTGTATCCCCCTGAGGGGTGCTACGAACGTACATAGGTACACACAGTACCAGAGTTTTAACGAGCATTTTTCCTAAAGGTAAACGCCACTTGGGTTTTCAGCAGGACAGTGATCCAAACTAAGCAATGTTTATTATCGCTCATTCCATTCAACGCCTGTGTAGTACCAGATTTATCAAAGGAAATGTTACAAGTTAGAGATGCGCAAATTTTCCAGCAAGCCAATGATCCAACCTAACCCTTATTCGTGAATCTTTTCTCGTTGAAAGTGAGAGGCTGCGTAGATTTTCTAAGAGATTAGATTATTAGTTTGTTTCAGCCTCCCTATCCGCCACATAGGCGACCCAAAGAGAGGAAGGAAGAAGACAGCATTTAGTATGGAGTTAAGGGAACGCGGAATCTATGCAGAAAGGGTATAGAAACAGTTAGATGAGAAAAAAGTTCATGAAACAAGATCAAAGTTGAAGAAGAAAGTAGTAGGTGCTGAAAAAAATGGAACAGTGAACCGAAAAAAAGATGGTTCTTAACATAACAAAAGCATTTTGTTTCAACAAAAGGAAGGCCTACCTAACTCTCAGCTCGGGCCCTCACAGTGTCCCCCTCGGAGTGTTAATTCCCATATATACAATAATTGCATACTCCTGAGGGGGATTTTCTAACAGGCCAAGGGTCCAAACTAACTTTTATTCATCAATCTTCTCTCATTTAAAACAAGAGGCTGCGCAGGTGTTCCAGCAGACCATTGATCCAATTAACTCATCAATCTTTACTCTTGTTGCAATCCGTGCTGACTGGACGGGGCCCAGCAGACCATTGATCCAATTAACTCATCAATCTTTACTCTTGTTGCAATCCGTGCTGACTGGACGGGGCCCAGCAGACCATTGATCCAATTAACTCATCAATCTTTACTCTTGTTGCAATCCGTTGCTGACTGGGCGGGGCCCAGCAGACCATTGATCCAATTAGCTCATCAATCTTCCAATCTAGTTTCAATCCGTTGCTGACTGGGCGGGGCCCAGCAGACCATTGATCCAATTAGCTCATCCATCTTCCAATCTAGTTTCAATCCGTTGCTGACTGGGCGTGGCCCAGCAGACCATTGATCCAATTAGCTCATCAATCTTCCAATCTAGTTTCAATCCGTTGCTGACTGGGCACGGCCCAGCAGACCATTGATCCAATTAGCTCATCCATCTTCCAATCTAGTTTCAATCCGTTGCTGACTGGGCGGGGCCCAGCAGACCATTGATCCAATTAGCTCATCCACCTTCCAATCTAGTTTCAATCCGTTGCTGACTGGGCGGGGCCCAGCAGACCATTGATCCAATTAGCTCATCCATCTTCCAATCTAGTTTCAATCCGTTGCTGACTGGGCGGAGCCCAGCAGACCATTGATCCAATTAGCTCATCAATCTTTACTCTTGTTGCAGTCCGTGCTGACTGGACGGGGCCCAGCAGACCAATGATCCAATTAGCTCATCAATCTTTACTCTTGTTGCAGTCCGTGCTGACTGGACGGGGCCCAGCAGACCAATGATCCAATTAGCTCATCAATCTTTACTCTTGTTGCAGTCCGTGCTGACTGGACGGGGCCCAGCAGACCATTGATCCAATTAGCTCATCCATCTTCCAATCTAGTTTCAATCCGTTGCTGACTGGACGGGGCCCAGCAGACCATTGATCCAATTAACTCATCAATCTTTACTCTTGTTGCAGTCCGTGCTGACTGGACGGGGCCCAGCAGACCAATGATCCAATTAGCTCATCAATCTTTACTCTTGTTGCAATCCGTGCTGACTGGACGGGGCCCAGCAGACCAATGATCCAATTAACTCATCAATATTTACTCTTGTTGCAATCCGTGCTGACTGGGTGGGGCCCAGCAGACCAATGATCCAATTAGCTCATCAATCTTTACTCTTGTTGCAATCCGTGCTGACTGGACGGGGCCCAGCAGACCATTGATCCAATTAGCTCATCAATCTTTACTCTTGTTGCAGTCCGTGCTGACTGGACGGGGCCCAGCAGACCATTGATCCAATTAGCTCATTAATCTTTACTCTTGTTGCAATCCGTGCTGACTGGACGGGGCCCAGCAGACCAATGATCCAATTAGCTCATCAATATTTACTCTTGTTGCAGTCCGTGCTGACTGGACGGGGCCCAGCAGACCATTGATCCAATTAGCTCATCAATCTTTACTCTTGTTGCAGTCCGTGCTGACTGGACGGGGCCCAGCAGACCAATGATCCAATTAGCTCATCAATCTTTACTCTTGTTGCAGTCCGTGCTGACTGGACGGGGCCCAGCAGACCATTGATCCAATTAGCTCATCAATCTTTACTCATGTTGCAGTCCGTGCTGACTGGACGGGGCCCAGCAGACCATTGATCCAATTAACTCATCAATCTTTACTCTTGTTGCAATCCGTGCTGACTGGACGGGGCCCAGCAGACCAATGATCTAAATAACTCATCAATCTTTACTCTTGTTGCAATCCGTGCTGACTGGACGGGGCCCAGCAGACCAATGATCCAATTAACTCGTCAATCTTTACTCTTGTTGCAATCCGTGCTGACTGGGCGGGGCCCAGCAGACCATTGATCCAATTAACTCATCAATCTTTACTCTTGTTGCAATCCGTGCTGACTGGACGGGGCCCAGCAGACCAATGATCCAATTAGCTCATCAATCTTTACTCTTGTTGCAATCCGTTGCTGACTGGGTGGGGCCCAGCAGACCATTGATCCAATTAACTCATCAATCTTTACTCTTGTTGCAATCCGTTGCTGACTGGGCGGGGCCCAGCAGACCATTGATCCAATTAACTCATCAATCTTTACTCTTGTTGCAGTCCGTTGCTGACTGGGTGGGGCCCAGCAGACCATTGATCCAATTAACTCATCAATCTTTACTCTTGTTGCAATCCGTTGCTGACTGGGCGGGGCCCAGCAGACCATTGATCCAATTAACTCATCAATCTTTACTCTTGTTGCAATCCGTTGCTGACTGGGCGGGGCCCAGCAGACCATTGATCCAATTAACTCATCAATCTTTACTCTTGTTGCAATCCGTTGCTGACTGGGCGGGGCCCAGCAGACCATTGATCCAATTAACTCATCAATCTTTACTCTTGTTGCAATCCGTTGCTGACTGGGTGGGGCCCAGCAGACCATTGATCCAATTAACTCATCAATCTTTACTCTTGTTGCAATCCGTTGCTGACTGGGCGGGGCCCAGCAGACCATTGATCCAAATAACTCATCAATCTTTACTCTTGTTGCAATCCGTTGCTGACTGGGCGGGGCCCAGCAGACCATTGATCCAATTAACTCATCAATCTTTACTCTTGTTGCAATCCGTTGCTGACTGGGCGGGGCCCAGCAGACCATTGATCCAATTAACTCATCAATCTTTACTCTTGTTGCAATCCGTTGCTGACTGGGTGGGGCCCAGCAGACCATTGATCCAATTAACTCACCAATCTTTACTCTTGTTGCAATCCGTGCTGACTGGACGGGGCCCAGCAGACCAATGATCCAATTAACTCATCAATCTTTACTCTTGTTGCAGTCCGTGCTGACTGGACGGGGCCCAGCAGACCATTGATCCAATTAACTCATCAATCTTTACTCTTGTTGCAATCCGTGCTGACTGGACGGGGCCCAGCAGACCATTGATCCAATTAACTCATCAATCTTTACTCTTGTTGCAATCCGTGCTGACTGGACGGGGCCCAGCAAACCAATGATCCAATTAGCTCATCAATCTTTACTCTTGTTGCAATCCGTGCTGACTGGGTGGGGCCCAGCAGACCATTGATCCAATTAACTCATCAATCTTTACTCTTGTTGCAGTCCGTGCTGACTGGACGGGGCCCAGCAGACCATTGATCCAATTAACTCATCAATCTTTACTCTTGTTGCAGTCCGTGCTGACTGGACGGGGCCCAGCAGACCATTGATCCAATTAACTCATCAATCTTTACTCTTGTTGCAATCCGTTGCTGACTGGGTGGGGCCCAGCAGACCATTGATCCAATTAACTCATCAATCTTTACTCTTGTTGCAATCCGTTGCTGACTGGGTGGGGCCCAGCAGACCATTGATCCAATTAACTCATCAATCTTTACTCTTGTTGCAATCCGTTGCTGACTGGGTGGGGCCCAGCAGACCATTGATCCAATTAACTCATCAATCTTTACTCTTGTTGCAGTCCGTGCTGACTGGACGGGGCCCAGCAGACCATTGATCCAATTAACTCATCAATCTTTACTCTTGTTGCAATCCGTTGCTGACTGGGTGGGGCCCAGCAGACCATTGATCCAATTAACTCATCAATCTTTACTCTTGTTGCAATCCGTGCTGACTGGACGGTGGCAACAGACGGGCATGCTGATGCGAGGTGCCAGCACGCACCTCATCAGGCCGGTGAGGCGGACGCGACAGCGCACGCGCAGAGACGACGCGTCCGTCACGGAGGACGGCCTGCACGTGCTGCACGCCACCACCGGCAAGCAGAAGTGCGGAATTTCCAGTGAGTTCCCAACCGCACGCAGTCTTTCCGGGATATTTGTGTGCAGTCTTACATGCCTGTAAGTTTCGAACTCAATGTAAGGGTACAGGGTATATTTATGAGTGATCTTACACGAATACCGTAATGCTGTCGTAGCCACACGAATACCGCAATGCTGTCGTAGCCACACGAATACCGCAATGCGAGCGTAGCCACACGAATACTGCAGTGCGAGCGTAGCCACACGAATACCGCAGTGTGAGTGTAGCCACACGAATACCGTAATGCTGTCGTAGCCTCACGAATACCGCAGTGTGAGTGTAGCCACACGAATACCGCAGTGTGAGTGTAGCCACACGAATACCGTAATGCTGTCGTAGCCACACGAATACCGCAGTGTGAGTGTAGCCACACGAATACCGCAGTGTGAGTGTAGCCACACGAATACCGCAGTGCGAGCGTATCCACACGAATACCGCAGTACGAGCGTAGCCACACGAATACCGTAATGCTGTCGTAGCCACACTAATACCGCAGTTCGAGCGTATCCACACGAATACCGCAGTACGAGCGTAGCCACACGAATACCGTAATGCTGTCGTAGCCACACTAATACCGCAGTTCGAGCGTAGCCACACGAATACCGTAATGCGAGCGTAGCCACACGAATACCGTAATGCGAGCGTAGCCACACGAATACCGTAATGCGAGCGTAGCCACACGAATACCGTAATGCGAGCGTAGCCACACGAATACCGTAATGCGAGCGTAGCCACACGAATACCGTAATGCGAGCGTAGCCACACGAATACCGTAATGCGAGCGTAGCCACACGAATACCGTAATGCGAGCGTAGCCACACGAATACCGCAATGCGAGCGTAGCCACACGAATACCGTAATGCGAGCGTAGCCACACGAATACCGTAATGCGAGCGTAGCCACACGAATACCACAGTGCTAGCGTAGCCACACGAATACCGCAATGCGAGCGTAGCCACACGAATACCGTAATGCGAGCATAGCCACACGAATACCGTAATGCTGTCGTAGCCACACGAATACCGTAATGCTATCGTAGCCACACGAATACCGTAATGCTGTCGCAGCCACACGAATACCGCAGTTCGAGCGTAGCCACACGAATACCGTAATGCTGTCGCAGCCACACGAATACCGTAATTGAAGTCATTCATTGATTTTCTCTTCATCTTAGCGTTAAGGCAACAAATGCTAGAAAATCAATGGATATTTGTGGGTATCTTTGGCATTAACAATTTATATTTAACTTTACCAATTAAGATACGCTTGTTGAGTAAATTTGCTTGCGTTTAAATTAAACTTCAGACTAAATTTTTCTACTGAACTTCATCCTAGAATTTAATTCAGCTCTTGTTACACTCATGGAAGTATTACTTTGAAAAAGATTACTTGATTATTTTTCATGTCTAACACTCATTCGATTCCCAAAAATTCATGAAGTCTTATACAAAACTCTGAAATAACATTAGTTTGACAGAACGCTCCATTTAAGGTGACTCAATCCTCGAATTAAAATTACAGATGTGAAAGCCATGAGAGCACCCCGCTTCTGGGTCACCCTTGACGACACCGGCACGCAAAACAAGCGGGAAAAAAGACAAGCCCAGAGTAACCAAAGTCAGGAGAGCAAATACCAACCAGAAAAAGAAAAAAACAACCGCAAGTTCGAGGAAGAAATTGATTTCGACAAGCCCAGCGTAGTCAGGATACCGAAGGTGGCGGACGATGGTGATTGGCCACCCAAACAGGACTTCATGTCTCTCGACCAATTACCGGCCTCCGAGAGGGAGGCCTATTTTGCAGCCGTTGAGGAGCAAAAAGAACGATCGAAGAAACACAGAAAATCTCCGAGAGTTGAATGGCATGACGGCCTCGCGATGCACAACTGGAAATCACACCAGAGGGAATCCAATTCCATCTTCAAAGAGACTGGGAATGAGAACGCCGATTCCCACTTGAATCGGGAACCGCATTCCACGCTCCAGAAGGAATCCAATTCCATCTTCAAAGAGACTGGGAATGAGGACGCCGACTCTCAAAACAGGAATCGGGAACCGCGTTCCCGAGGCAGGCGAGCCTCCGAGGAGAAGTACCAGATCGAGACGGCCGTGTTCGTGGATGACGCCATGTACGACTTCGTGAGGGAGGAGGGCGGGGATGGGGAGGTCATTGACCGGGTGCAGGATATTGTCTTCACCATCATGAACGCGGTAATAATAATATTATAATCTTATAATAATCTGCTTGTTCCTTCCTTAGTTCCTCAGTTAGTTAGTCCGTCCGTGACGCTTTTGTCCGAGTTTACAGTATCATAGATACCGAATTCCTCAGTGTAACGTTAAAAGATGCCTTTACATGCATTGAAGTGTTTGAAATTTTATCAGGATAGGTTTGGTTAGGTTAGAATATGTTGACTGCCACAGGTCAGGATGTGTTGACGAGGTTTTTCCACGGGTTCACCAAGCGTAACAAAGTCATCGTCTACAGAACCTCCGTGTGTCCTGCTAGTATTTATCCAAAATATATGACACAATATATAATATAATTTCATGTAATAAACCTCCCCTCACAGGTGAACATCCTGTACAAGTCATCAAGCATGAGCGTGTCCATCACCATCTCCCTCGTGCGCCTCGACGTCCTCAAGTCCAGCTCGGCGGGGCCCGCCAAGGCCAGCGGCGAGATTGAGGGGTGAGTCGCCCCACGGGGTGAGTCGCCCCACGGGGTGAACGGCGTCTGGATACGAGTCACCCCACTGGTCATGGGCATTTGGGTAAGAGTCGCTCTACAGGGGTGAGTCCCCCCGCGGGGTCAGTTGTCCCGCGGAGGTGAGTCGCCCCACGGAGTCAGTCGTCCCGTGGGGGTGAGTCGCCCCACAGATTTAGTCGTCCCGTCGGGGTGAGTCGCCCCACAGATTTAGTCGTCCCGTCGGGGTGAGTCGCCCCACAGATTTAGTCGTCCCGTCGGGGTGAGTCGCCCCACAGATTTAGTCGTCCCGTGGGGGTGAGTCGCCCCACGGAGTCAGTCGTCCCGTGGGGGTGAGTCGCCCCACGGAGTCAGTCGTCCCGTGGTAGTGAGTCGCCCCACGGAGTCAGTCGTCCCGTGGGGGTGAGTCGCCCCACGGAGTCAGTCGTCCCGTGGGGGTGAGTCGCCCCACAGAGTCAGTCGTCCCGTTGGGGTGAGTCGCCCCACAGAGTCAGTCGTCCCGTTGGGGTGAGTCGCCCCACGGAGTCAGTCGTCCCGTGGGAGGTGAGTCGCCCCACGGAGTCAGTCGTCACGTTGGGGTGAATCGCCCCACGGAGTCAGTCGTCCCGTGGGAGGTGATTCGCCCCACGGAGTCAGTCGTCCCGTGGGGGTGAGTCGCCCCACGGAGTCAGTCGTCCCGCGGGAGGTGAGTCGCCCCACGGAGTCAGTCGTCACGTGGGGGGTGAGTCGCCCCACGGAGTCAGTCGTCCCGTCGGGAGAGCTACTCCACAAGGATCAGGGCATCTGAGGATGAAGAGTCCCCAGGGGAAGAGCAGCCCCTGGGAGTTAGGGGGAATCTGGAGGGGGGGAGGATGAGAGGTCCCTTTTGGAGGAGGTGTCCCCCAGGGACTGTGGAGGGGATGTGAAGGTCCCTTTAAGATTTATCGCCGTTTTCGAGTACCATCTAAATTTTCGTGTCGGGAATCTGTTAAGAATAATCAATTTTTGCGAATTTAAAAATGAGGATTTAGGGAAATTTTAATCATGTGTAATAAATTCGAGTTTTTAATGTGTAACAACTTTTGTTTGCTTGAACTAAAATTGTGAGCTTATAAAACCGTGGTCGGCGCATTCCAATGATAAGAGTGGCTTGCTCTAGCATGAGTGTAGGCCTGAATGTTTACATTCAACATAGATTTATGTGGCAGGCACTCGAGCTGGGTAGTGTTGTGCTTGGCAAGCAAACCTCGAGAGGCGAACAAGGAGTGCGGTGTAGGGTTACCACAAAAAGGCAAAGATTTGTTGACCATAGGCTGGCTAAGGGTATGGGAGCTGAGGGTAGAGGCGTGAGAAAGCTTTTTCGCCAACGGACTTAGACTTCAAGAATTAACACACAAAATAGAGGCGAAAAAAAGGCGTGTTCGGCTTACAGCGAATAGGGAGCGTGCAACCTCGGGAGGAGCCAATAGGACAAAGCCGGCGAAGGTTTGGAAGTGCAAGAGTGGTGCCATTGGTCATGATTAGAAAGAGGGTAGCCCCAAAAGGACACTTTGACTAGCACGAAAAGACGAAGAGTCAGTAAGAGTTCGCGAGCATCTCGACAAGGTCCGTCGTGGCTAGGCATCATTATACCTTAAGTGTTATACTCTGCGCGTGTTATGCAATTGTTCTGGCCTGCTTTGTGCTGAAGTACATACTACGCTAATCTACCAAGAAATTAATTCCTTAAGTCTGAAAAGAAATGTACTATACTCTACAGAGTGAGAGGAGAATAATTCCTTCCGGAATACCGTGTTTACGATATTCTTTCAGGGCAAGAGTAAGACACAGAGTCAGAAAATTCAACGCTACAGAACAAAATAATACGAATGCGTCTCGTATAAGCAGCAAATTCAGGAAGAATCACGTGGAATATAAGTAATTATTTACAAGATCAACGAACAGACAACAACTGTACGACATAGGGGATTCATCGAAATTATATTGGAAGTATTTGACTGTAGAACAAATTATGGCGTTGCATTGGGAAACGACGAAGATGTATGTACGGCTGGAAATTTTGCACCATGTTCTGAAGAATGCCGAAGGCACAAGTAATTAGCTCAGAGCCGCTTGCGGTTGAGCTGCAGCCAGAGATTGCGCACCATGTTCAGAAGAATGCGGAGGACACCAGTAATTGCTTAACTCGCCCGTGGCCAGGCTTGCGAAGAGGACATCGTTAGTGAACAGCCGAGCCAGGAAGGATTTCTCGACTAAATTAGCAGCACTCAATGCTTCGAAGTGGAAAGCACTACAGAGCGCCGCAGTACCAGGAGGAGGAAGAAAGAAGAGCGAAAAATAATGAAGATAATAGTCTAGGGTACCTCAATGTAATAGCGTTCAAAAATGCTTTTATACAGTGGGCACTCAAATGAAACAATGACAATGCTTTTATATGATTGAGTGTTGATATTTACTTAAGTATTTTGGAATTTGCGTCGTGACATTTATACCTGGTGAGGCATTCCTGAAATTCGAATGCAAGTGTCCTGTGAATTTTACTAGGCAAATTATCACATTGGAATATTGAAGCCGCATTTTAGGCCTCTCTATTTACACTTGAAATAAAAATTAAAAGAGATTTCGTCGGATAGGCTTTGAGTGAAGCGTACGATCTTCAAAGCATATTAACCCAGGGAATTCTCGCATAAGTAAGAGTGTTACTCAGAGAAAATAAAATATCATTTCGTGTCTACCAGAATTTCTACGTCAATAACAAGGAATACTGAGATGCTACGTCGATATCAAGGAGTACTGAGAGCAATTCAACAGGATACCAGCGTGCACTACGCAGGATTGTGCCTCGGAATTCTTCAGGGTGACATCGTGGGATTCAGGACCTTATTGCGAATGGAAACTGTAGTGAAGGAAATTTATTGACGCTTCGACTCGCATTTTCCGCCAGATCAATATAACTTACTGACGTGACGATTTGCTGATCAACGAATCGACGTTCATGAGTAAACTGGCGATTAAGAGTTGAGTTGAATAAACGTCATAAAATATATGTGAAACATTGCACTTAACATGATTTGGTGGTAATTTGAATCGTAATAATGATCCAGCTTACAGAACGCAATCGTGTAGTAAAGTGGTGTATAGAAATTTTATACGAGTCTGCATATTGGGCTCGCAACACTTCCTCCTGAAATTAAGTACTCATCTTCAACGCGCGTGGGAAGCTATTGAGATGCCAGAAGAGAGGCATGGAAGAAAAGCAAATTCGCCAGCTATACCAAAGGAGTCAACATCGAACTGTCAACAACAGCGTCAAGGATTTGGACAACAGAAAACGCAAGCGTAAATTGAAAACTACGAGAAATAAAGTCATCAATACTGTAGGATGTTTGAGAATGTAGGGGATGTAACCGTAATACTTTGTGAATGCTATTAGGGGTGAACACTCAAAGATTTATGACGTACTTCAATTCGGTGGAATACAAAACAATACATCAGGCCGTGCTAATTGTAATGAATAGGATTATTAATTGTAACGAACCCTGTTTCTGCGAATTAATTTTAGAATGTAATAGGCTTAAGTAGAAGTTACCATGTGTGTCTTATGTTGGCTTCAGACTGCAGTGATCAATATTCAATAAATAGCTGCAATAAATAGCTGAAAGCTAATTAAAAAAAAAAAATTGTCAGGCCAATTTTTTTTAACTATGGGACGGCGGTCTGTCGGGAATCTGTTAAGAATAATCAATTTTTGCGAATTTAAAAATGAGGATTTAGGGAAATTTTAATCATGTGTAATAAATTCGAGTTTTTAATGTGTAACAACTTTTGTTTGCTTGAACTAAAATTGTGAGTTTATAAAACCGTGGTCGGCGCATTCCAATGATAAGAGTGGCTTGCTCTAACATGAGTGTAGGCCTGAATGTTTACATTCAACATAGATTTATGTGGCAGGCACTCGAGCTGGGTAGTGTTGTGCTTGGCAAGCAAACCTCGAGAGGCGAACAAGGAGTGCGGTGTAGGGTTACCACAAAAAGGCAAAGATTTGTTGACCATAGGCTGGCTAAGGGTAGGGGAGCAGAGGGTAGAGGCGTGAGAAAGCTTTTTCGCCAACGGACTTAGACTTCAAGAATTAACACACAAAATAGGGGCGAAAAAAGGCGTGTTCGGCTTACAGCGAATAGGGAGCGTGCAACCTCGGGAGGAGCCAATAGGACAAAGCCAGCGAAGGTTTGGAAGTGCAAGAGTGGTGCCATTGGTCATGATTAGAAAGAGGGTAGCCCCAAAAGGACACTTTGACTAGCACGAAAAGACGAAGAGTCAGTAAGAGTTCGCGAGCATCTCGACAAGGTCCGTCGTGGCTAGGCATCATTATACCTTAAGTGTTATACTCTGTGTCGTAAATAGGTGTTAAATTAAATGTCATACTATGGAAAATAAGTGAGAAGCGAAACCTGTTGAGATATATTTTCTTGAAACAACACATTAAAAGTTACATTTTTGCTTGTGCAGAGGGAAGATCCCGTACTGGGGAGATTGCTTAAAGGAAAAGTTTTATAACGGCGTCAGGGCGGGTAAGGCTCGTTCTTTTTGTTACGACAGATATCGCTGGAAACGATAGGTTCATGTAACGTAAAAGAGAGTTGGAGCATTTGAATTAAATGTGGAATATGTGCATATATATATATATGTATGAGAAAATTGTAGAATCAAAGTAATTGTTAAAAATTTTGTTGCTCCACAGGAGGGCGGCTTTCCTTTCTCCTATTGATTGCAAGTACGACTTCTTCATAAGAACGTCCAAAGACAATTTATGCACTGTGTGAGAAACAGGGAATGAACTGAAGCTGCTCTGGGGTGACAGAACTTGTGATCCGAGGCTAAATGACAATCCCTTGTTGACGTTGGAGTGCGCCGACCCATCAGTTAGGCATTAATTCATTGTATGTGTTCCGTGTGTAATTTACTTGAGGGAATTGACCGGTCAATTAGGCAGAGTAGTGTTTGTCAATATGCGTTACTTACAGTGCCAGTAAATTACGATTAATGTTTTGTACCAGGGTGCTCCATTATTAAGATTCCTTAGCATTTGATGGTGTTTAAAAACCCCATTACGCCCGCACCACATCTCACCGAGGCAAAATAGCGCACTGAAACGCGCTGAGTAAGTGGGTATTGTGAGGAAATACTACTCTCATAAAATGTTTTTTGGAAAATTTTGAGAAATACTCTCGTAAAATATTTTTGAGAATTTTTGAGAAATCCTCTCGTAAAATATTTTTTTGGGGGAAACAGGCTTGCAAAATGTTCTTTGGGAAAATACTTCACTTTATGGTTCAAAGATGCTGTGCTTTATTTTGTGAGAGATGTTACAGCAAGGATTAGAATTTGACGGTTAGGCCGCCAAGCGGGGCTGCTTCGAGGGGGAAAAAGGGGAGACGTAGCAGAGAACCTATTGTGCTGCACCAATGAACGCTTGCCTAGTGATCACGCGAGAAGGTGTGTCTGAGCACACACCAATGGGAGACCCAGACGTCAGAACAAACAAGAATCCCGCCAATCAGGATGCAGATACGGCCTCTGTAGATGGGATGCTTCGAGATCAATCTCGAAGCAAGGAAGCGAAACGCTTATAAGGAGGGGAGATGAAGCCTAAGAGAGGATTTTTGAACGCACGAGAGAGCACTACGCACGAGGGCTGAGGGTGCATTACGCAGCAGGTCGGCAATCGCCGGCTTGCCTTCTACCAAACTGCAATTTGAAAGTTAATAATTCGAAGTGCAAGAAACAACGTTGGACGTCGGCAACCGGTGAACACCGTCTCACAAAAGAAACCTGATCGAAGTAAACCAGCCTCGCATCGGTGATCGTCATGTGTAAGCACGTCGGAGATTCAACCGAGAGCATTCAAGTATCTTTGCATCGGGGTCGAACTCACAAGCAACTTTAGCGTCAAGATTTGGAGCCACGCATTTGCTAACATTGCGAGTGTCAGCAGTCAAGTTCGTTCACCAACAATGCGAAAATCAACTCACAAACTACAGTGAATTGGCGCACCAGCGAAACTCTTAAGAAATTCCCGGCACCAGGGCGGCTGTGAACACGAGCTGGGATGTCGGCAGCACGAAGAAGAAGCGGGAAGGCACCGCTGCAGCGCGTTAACGAGAGATCAGCCCAGAACAGCAGCGACTCTAAGCAACGACAAAGGAGATCAGCAGTGAAAGATAGCACATCGGCAGTGAATGTCTATCAGTGAACCACTTATTATCAAAGGGGCGAGTGTTTTATGGATGTGAGAGCTCTGTTAGGTGGTGATAAAAGTTCAATTTCAGATGTAGATCAGCACCCAGCAAAAGTGCTTTTCAAAGTGTCGCGCAAAATCATATAATTTGTAGGCAATCGGTTTCCTGTGTTTATTTAGTCGAGGATCGAATTCACGTTGTGAATTGTGCGGCGCTTCATATAATTCGACACCGTGTTGCAGCTCCAGGTTGAATCGTGATATGTTATTCTCGCTAATATTGTGTTTTGTGTTGCTGTGGAACCTGCGGTTTTGTGAATGCGTAATTTGTGGTCTACGATGGAGTATTGGTAACTTGAATTATCGGTAAGCATCCCATTTATACCATGTCGTGTTTAAAGTTTTATGGAGGTAGAAATGTGCATACTTTCATTAATGCAGTTGTGCCCTTTCAAATCATTTCGTTCCAATGCCTTATGTACTTGATCCACGTGTTTTCCCAAATAAATTCATGTAAATCTTCAATCCTTTTATTCTCCATGTCTGGTATGCAGGTGTACGCAAGCATGATGGACAATATGTTAAATTTTGCGGGGGTTGAGAGTCCCTCAGCGTATGGAAAGGGGGTCCTAAACCCACCCCTTTCTCTTTATCGCAACATTCGTGCACGAAATTGAATTCTAAAATTGAATTTGAAATTGAATTCTAAAATTGAATTTGAAATTTGAATTCTAAAATTGAATTTGAAATTGGATTTGAAATTGGATTTGAAGTTGAATTTGAAATGAAATTCTAAAATTAAATTTGAAATTGGATTTGAAGTTGAATTTGAAATGAAATTCTAAAATTAAATTTGAAATTGAATTCTAAAATTAAATTTGAGATTCAATTCTAAATTTGAATTTGAAATTGAATTCTAAAACCGAAATTGAATTCTAACTGAAAATCGAAATTGAATTCTAAATTTTAGAATTCAACTCTAAAAGTGAAACACACACAGGGCATCCAGCGAGTGCAGCTATGCTATGCGAACTGCAGGCCTTTACTCATGTGCGCGCATCTCTAGTACTACACGCGATACTCAACCAGAACATTGCATCCATTTCTGCCTAACGCGCACGTTTGAAGCAAAACATACAACTACCGGGCGTAACGCAACACCCTCCAGTGTATAATTCCCACTAACTGACCTGGTTATTTGATGCCAACTGCCCGTGTTATTTTATACCTACTGCCACCGTTATTCAATACCTACTGCCCCTGTTATTCAATACCTTCTGCCCCTGTTATTTTATACCTACTGCCCTTGTTATTCAATACCCACTGCCCTTGTTATTCAATACCTACTGCCCCTGTTATTCAATACCTACTGCCCTTGTTATTCAATACCCACTGCCCCTGTTATTCAATACCCACTGCCCCTGTTATTTAATACCTACTGCCCCTGTTATTTAATACCTACTGCCCCTGTTATTTTATACCTACTGCCCTTGTTATTCAATACCTACTGCTCCTGTTATTCAATACCTACTGCTCCTGTTATTCAATACCTACTGCTCCTGTTATTCAATACCTACTGCCCTTGTTATTCAATACCTACTGCCCCTGTTATTTTATACCTACTGCCCTTGTTATTCAATACTGTTATATAGTGAAGTACTGGTTGTGTTAATAGGACTTCCGGAGGCTGAGATTTATGAGTCTCAGAAGATCTTTATGCGCTCGGCACGGAAACCTTTTAGCGTTCCGGTCACATGTCTAGATAGGGCATCCACCGGAAGAGCCGATGGGCGCCTGGCATTTACAGGCACCGGATGAGCCTTGTTTACCCTCCGGGCTCGGCTACTCTTAAGGAGGAGCTGTGTATCGATAAGTCAGTACAATACTAGAAGTCCTACTGTGCGTTTCGCCATCCTGCTGCCTGGTATACGGCTAGGCGAACAGAAGCTACAAGTTCTGTTCAATAAACCTCATGTCATACAGAAACTGCGACACTATAAATACCTACTGCTCTTGTTATTCAATACCTACTACTCCTGTACCTGTTACTTTTTTGATTAGAACTGTTGCTTTCCATTTCCCTCTCGTACCATTTCCCGTACCTGTTTTAGCTCGGTACTCCATATTTCTATGAAATACCAGTTCCTGTCAGTAGCTGTTATAATAGTTCTTGAGATTCTACATTTGTCACGTACCTGTTACGTCACGTACCGTCACGTACATGTTCCGTCACGTACCGTCACGTACATGTTCCGTCACGTACCGTCACGTGCCTGTTCCGTCACGTACCGTCACGTACCTGTTCCGTCACCTACCTGTTCTGGCCAGCCATATTTCCGTCACGTATTTCTGGCTAGCCAGAAATTTCGTTTTATGAATGTCATCTTTTCGACCTTTTAAGGATCATTTTGTATTTTTATTCTCTAAATTCTGTATTCTGTACAACGAGTGTGTTCACGTCAGTGTGTAATAAAGCTTCAAGCTGAGAAGTTCGGATATTTTTGCGTACATTCGAGCCCATGAAATGGTGGACCAAGCAGAGCGCTACCAACATCTAATGCTTTTTAATTTCAGGAAGAAAAGAAAGCAACAGTCACTTACACAAATATATGCCATGTGTACGGCTAGTTTCTGAGGCTTTCCCTCCTTATATAAAGTAAAAGCATTAGATGTCAGTAGTTCTCTGCTTCGTCCACCGTTTCAAGGCTCGCTTGCAAACTAAAATATCAGAACTTCTCTACTAAGAGGCTTACTCACATAACCCACTGACGTGCATGATCGCGGTACCGAATGCAGGATTTTAGAGAATAAGAAAATGAAATAATCTTCAGGAGGTCGGAGAGATGACATTCAAAAAACGAACTTTCTGGCCCAAAACCCAACACATAGATACTCCACATTCCCACATTCTATTACGCTAATATTTCAGTTTATTACATTATTATATCATAATTTTTTTACCATAGATACCCTACAATTTAATTAATTTAACTTTACTCTCATTTAATACTCATTTCTTTTAATGCTTGTGAAATTTAATTTAATTTAATACTAACTAAATTTTACCTCATTCAATACTTATAAAACTTAATTTAATTGACTACATTTCTATCAGGTACCTGAACAATTTCTGCGCGTGGCAGAGCCGCCTGAACCGCCGCCTGCGCAACGAGGACAACGACCACGTCTTCTGGGACCACGCCCTGTTGCTGTCTGGCCTTGATCTCTACTCTGAGACGCCTGACCAGGACAGCGTTATTGGTGGGGTTCTACTCTGACTAGCTGGTCACTGGCTACTCTGGCCAGCTGGCCACTGACCACTCTGGCCAGTTGGCCACTGACCACTCTGGCCAGTTGGCCACTGACCACTCTGGCCAGCTGGTCACTGGCCACTCTGGCCAGCTGGTCACTGGCCACTCTGGCCAGCTGGTCACTGACCACTCTGGCCAGCTGGTCACTGACCACTCTGGCCAGCTGGTCACTGACCACTCTGGCCAGCTGGCCACTGACCACTCTGGCCAGCTGGCCACTGACCACTCTGGCCAGCTGGCCACTGACCACTCTGGCCAGCTGGTCACTAACCACTCTGGCCAGCTGGTCATTAACCACTCTGGCCAGCTGGCCACTGACCACTCTGGCCAGCTGGCCACTGACCACTCTGACCAACTCGTCACTGATCACTCTGGCCAGATGGCCACTGACCACTCTGGCCAGATGGCCACTGACCACTCTGACCAGCTGGTCACTGACCACTCTGGCCAGCTGGTCACTGACCACTCTGGCCAGCTGGTCACTGGCTACTCTGGCCAGCTTGTCATTGACCACTCTGGCCAGCTGGTCACTGACCACTCTGGCCAGCTGGTCACTGACCACTCTGGCCAGCTGGTCACTGACCACTCTGGCCAGCTGGTCACTGACCACTCTGGCCAGCTGGTCACTGACCACTCTGGCCAGCTGGTCACTGACCACTCTGGCCAGCTGGTCACTGACCACTCTGGTCAGCTGGCCACTGAACACTCGGCCAGCTGGTCACTAACCACTCTGGACAGCTGGTCACTAACCACTCTGGCCAGCTGGCCACTGACCACTCTGACCAGCTGGTCACTAACCACTCTGGCCAGCTGGTCAGAGTTGGTCTAAGTTATGAATGGCTGTGAAATACTACCCACGATCGAGAATATAATCTTAATCGAAGTTTAACTTACACGGACGGAATCTAAGGGTACCTTCGGAGAGATATAAGTAGAGGTTCCCTAAAGCTCCACAGCTCACTACAGCCGCCATCAACACTCTTCACAGTTTGCCTCAAAAAATTATATACGAGGGACTATTGCTTTCATAACGTGAATCGAATGTCGCAAGAGTTGAACACCTGGGACCTATTTTCATGTCCGTGTAAGTTGAACAGCATATAAGATTAGATTAAATTATAGGTTAATTTTAGCCTCCCTAACGGCTAAAAGTAAAACGTATCGAAGAGAGTAAAGAGGAAGGGACCATTTAGTATGGATATTAGGGAATGCAGAATCTATGCAGGAGGTGCGCATAGAAACAGTAAGTTGGGAAAGAAGTTCATGAAACAAGATAAAAGTTGAAGAAGAAAGTAGTAAGTGCTGAAAAACAGAACAGCAGTGAACTGAAATAGGTGGTCCTTAATTAACATTGCAAAAAACATTTTATTTAAAAAAAAGAAAGCCTACCTAAATCTCAGATCGGGCCCTCACACATTTTTCTCCTGGGGCCCTGGGAGGGCCCTTTTCTCGGGTCCTCATATAGATACAATAGTTGTATCTCCTTGGGGGGAAAAGCGTATAGATTAGATTAGTCGTTAATTTTAGCCTCCCTACCCAGCAACTAATGCGATCCAAAAAGAGGAAGGAGGAAGGCACCATTTAGTATGGAGTTAAGGGAACGAGGAATATACGCAGAAAGGCATAGAAACAGTAAGTTGTGGAAGAAGATCATGAAACGAGACCAAAGTTGAAGAGGGAAGTAGTAGGTGCTGAAGAACAGGGCAGCAGTGAACCGGAAAAAAATGGTCCTTAACATAACAAAAACATTTGATTTCAACAAAACGAAGGCCTACCTAACTCTCTACTCGGGCCCTAACATTGTCCCCCTGGGAGATCTAGTTCCCATAGATACAATAGTTGTGTCCCCTGAGGGAAAAAGCGTATAAGGTGATGTCGGTGATGTGTGCCAATCTCAGTTGTGATGTTAAGAGCTCAGAGCTAAATTCCTTCCCCGGCAGAAACGGGTATACTCGTTCTCACAAAATGTTCCAAAAAACCAGCTACATACGTACATACTCGTCTGTTTTAAGCCTTGTAAGCCATTCTACGTGTGAAACGAGAATTCTCGTCAAATTGTACGCCTGGCAGAGGCGATAGGGTAGAGCTGTGGGATTTCAAGGACATTGTTACTAGATTTGCTCCGACAGCCATTGTTGTCGGATGGGTGTTGTTTGCATCCACATTTCCATTCATTTTTTTGTACCATTTTCAAGTGTTAACACCCCAAATGCCTAGTTCAACGAAAGATAGTGAATATGAACCTTCCCTCAGAAGCTAGAATACTTCTGATAACTCTGCTAGTTCATCAGACAATGACTATTTCTCGACATCAGACAATGACTATTTCTCGACATCAGACAATGACTATTTCTCGACATCAGACAATGACTATTTCTCGACATCAGACAATGACTATTTCTCGACATCAGACAATGACTATTTCTCGACCTCAGACAATGACTATTTCTCGACATCAGACAATGACTATTTCTCGACATCAGACAATGACTATTTCTCGACATCAGACAATGACTATTTCTCGACATCAGACAATGACTATTTCTCGACATCATACAATGACTATTTCTCGACATCAGACAATGACTATTTCTCGACATCAGACAATGACTATTTCTCGACATCAGACAATGACTATTTCTCGACCTCAGACAATGACTATTTCTCGACATCAGACAATGACTATTTCTCGACATCAGACAATGACTATTTCTCGACATCAGACAATGACTATTTCTCGACATCAGACAATGACTATTTCTCGACATCATACAACGACTATTTGACTCGTTTTTGCCGACAAAGGTATTTTCAAAATAAAAAGTTAACCACAAAAATGGGAAGAAAAAGAATTACAAACTTTTTTCATTACCAGCATCAAAAATACTACATAGAACCGAAATGAAAAAATCTAAAAAAGAAACGTTTTTAGCAAAAAAATTGCTGGGGAAGGGGTTAATGTCATCACAGTGGCTACGATCATCACGTAGAAATTGGGTTCAACGGAAGCTTCAACCATTTGTTCACTTTCATCAATTTGCCTGTGGCTTAGAAACAGCTGTTGATGTGGCTTAGAAACAGCTGTTGATGGGCCTTAGACACAGCTGTTGATGGGCCTTAGACACAGCTGTTGATGTGGCTTAGACACAGCTGTTGATGGGCCTTAGACACAGCTGTTGATGGGCCTTAGACACAGCTGTTGATGGGCCTTAGACACAGCTGTTGATGGGCCTTAGACACAGCTGTTGATGGGCCTTAGACACAGCTGTTGATGGGCCTTAGACACAGCTGTTGATGGGCCTTAGACACAGCTGTTGATGTGCCTTAGACACAGCTGTTGATGGGCCTTAGAAACAGCTGTTGATGGGCCTTAGACACAGCTGTTGATGGGCCTTAGACACAGCTGTTGATGGGCCTTAGGACACAGCTGTTGATGGGCCTTAGACACAGCTGTTGATGGGCCCTTAGACACAGCTGTTGATGGGCCTTAGACACAGCTGTTGATGGGCCTTAGACACAGCTGTTGATGTGCCTTAGACACAGCTGTTGATGGGCCTTAGACACAGCTGTTGATGGGCCTTAGACACAGCTGTTGATGGGCCTTAGACACAGCTGTTGATGTGCCTTAGACACAGCTGTTGATGGGCCTTAGACACAGCTGTTGATGGGCCTTAGACACAGCTGTTGATGGGCCTTAGACACAGCTGTTGATGTGCCTTAGACACAGCTGTTGATGGGCCTTAGACACAGCTGTTGATGTGCCTTAGACACAGCTGTTGATGGGCCTTAGAAACAGCTGTTGATGGGCCTTAGACACAGCTGTTGATGGGCCCTTAGACACAGCTGTTGATGGGCCTTAGACACAGCTGTTGATGGGCCTTAGACACAGCTGTTGATGGGCCTTAGACACAGCTGTTGATGGGCCTTAGACACAGCTGTTGATGGGCCTTAGACACAGCTGTTGATGGGCCTTAGACACAGCTGTTGATGGGCCTTAGACACAGCTGTTGATGGGCCTTAGATACAGCTGTTGATGGGCCTTAGACACAGCTGTTGATGGGCCTTAGACACAGCTGTTGATGTGGCTTAGACACAGCAGTTGATGTGGCTTAGACACAGCTGTTGATGTGGCTTAGACACAGCTGTTGATGTGGCTTAGACACAGCTGTTGATGTGGCTTAGACACAGCTGTTGATGTGGCTTAGACACAGCTGTTGATGTGGGCTTAGAAACAGCTGTTGATGTGGCTTAGAAACATCTATTGATGTGGCTTAGACGCAGCTGTTGATGAGCTTAGACGCAGCTGTTGATGTGGCTTAGACGCAGCTGTTGATGTGGCTTAGACGCAGCTGTTGATGTGGCTTAGACGCAGCTGTTGATGTGGCTTAGTGATGTGGCTTAGACGCAGCTGTTGATGTGGCTTAGTGATGTGGCTTAGACGCAGCTGTTGATGTGGCTTAGACGCAGCTGTTGATGTGGCTTAGTGATGTGGCTTAGACGCAGCTGTTGATGTGGCTTAGACACAGCTGTTGATGTGGCTTAGACGCAGCTGTTGATGTGGCTTAGTGATGTGGCTTAGACGCAGCTGTTGATGTGGCTTAGACGCAGCTGTTGATGTGGCTTAGTGATGTGGCTTAGACGCAGCTGTTGATGTGGCTTAGACGCAGCTGTTGATGTGGCTTAGTGATGTGGCTTAGACGCAGCTGTTGATGTGGCTTAGTGATGTGGCTTAGACGCAGCTGTTGATGTGGCTTAGACGCAGCTGTTGATGTGGCTTAGTGATGTGGCTTAGACACAGCTGTTGATGTGGCTTAGACACAGCTGTTGATGTGGCTTAGACACAGCTGTTGATGTGGCTTAGACACAGCTGTTGATGTGGCTTAGACACAGCTGTTGATGTGACTTAGACACAGCTGTTGATGTGACTTAGACACAGCTGTTGATGTGGCTTAGACACAGCTGTTGATGTGGCTTAGACACAGCTGTTGATGTGGCTTAGACACAGCTGTTGATGTGGCTTAGACACAGCTGTTGATGTGGCTTAGATAAAGCTGTTGATGTGGCTTAGACACAGCTCAGCCCACTTCCTACAGGGCTGGCGTGGGTGGCTGCCATGTGTCACCCGTCGTACTCCTGTACCATCAACGAAGGCACGAGCTTTGAGGCTGTCTACGTCATCACCCACGAGATGGGGCATAGGTGGGAATGGGGGCAGGTGGAAATGGAGGGGGCAGGTGGAAATGGGGGGGGGCAGGTCGAAATGGGGGGGGGCAGGTCGAAATGATGGGGGCAGGTCGAAATGGGGGGGCAGGTCGAAATGGGGGGGGGCAGGTCGAAATGGGGGGGGGCAGGTCGAAATGGGGGGGGCAGGTCGAAATGGGGGGGGCAGGTCGAAATGGGGGGGCAGGTCGAAATGGGGGGGGGCAGGTCGAAATGGGGGGGGGCAGGTCGAAATGGGGGGGGGGCAGATCGAAATGGGGGGGGGGCAGATCGAAATGGGGAGGGGGCAGGTCGAAATGGGGAGGGGGCAGGTCGAAATGATGGGGGGGGGCAGGTCGAAATGGGGGGGGGGCAGGTCGAAATGGGGGGGGGGCAGGTCGAAATGGGGGGGGGGGCAGGTCGAAATGGGGGGGGGGGGCAGGTCGAAATGGGGGGGGGGCAGGTCGAAATGGGGGGGGGGGCAGGTCGAAATGGGG